>CM061545.1:177657162-178122162 GCA_030864215.1 Capsicum pubescens | reverse complement strand
TTACTATTATTATAAATATATATAAATAGTAATAATAATAAGGAAAGAATTATTATTATAATAATAATACCAGATAAATAAATAAATAGATAAATAAATAGTAGTATGCAATATATGGTAGTATTGGTAAGTAGTAGTACTAACATATATAAATATATATATATATATGTGTGTGTGTGTGTGTGTGTGTGTGTGTGTGTATCTTTATTGATCCATCAATTAAGTTTAGCTTTTCTTCTCATAATTAATTTAATTTGCCACCATTAACTTTTCAAGCTATGCGTGGTTATAAAATTAACTTTCTCTGTTCTTTCTCTTCAATTTATCTCCTATGTTTTAGAAAAAGAACTAGCTCAATTATATATATTAAAAGTATCCTACCAGATAGTGTTGGTAATTGACAGTTTGTTTTTCATTCTGGTGTAATCGGAATGCTTTGGATTGGAGAAGCTCCAGAGGTTAAAGCACTTTAGGAGAACATGGCGTCATATTTTAATAGTCTTCCTATATTCATGCATCCATTAAACAAGTTGTTGATAGCAGTTTCATGTTAATGGAAGAGTCCGTGTCTTCATATGGTACTCTCTCCCTCCGTTTATCTTTGTTCACCGCAAGTCCATGAATATATAAAAGTTGTTTAAAGTATCTTATTTTTATGTATGTATATTAAGTGAAACTTGCACTTTATTGTTTGTTATTTTGTTTTTGAATGACTAATTTAATTGATATTGTTAATTTAATTAGTAGAAAAAGCAATAAAAATAGAGGAGGAGAGAAGAACAGTGACGAAATATAAAAGTAGGTAACCAAAAGGTAAGAGTCAAGACGAGTTCTATATGATTCTAATATTACATTTTCATTAAGAAGGTTGTGTTTCAAAGTCATCAAAGCAAATAGATTTAACTTTTAAATGTATGTTTTTACTTACCTATTTCATTAAAATGTTTAAAAAAATATTTCTTTTCATCATCATCATCATCATCATCATCATGAGTAGGATTGAAAATGGACATAATGTATAAATTAATAAATTAATACATGTGTTGAAAGTCTTGCATTACTAATACATAGAAAATAGTGTGTATTACTAATACACACCTCAATACACAATACAATGTATAATTAGTACAAGTATTAGTTATGTATAGTAAAAAATATTATACCAAACAAGGTACTATTAATGCTCATTAACTAATGCATGCATAAGTTTTTCAATACACTTTACCAAACTACCCCTAATAGTACTGAACAAGATGTATAACTACGCATGTATTAGTTATACTTATACATAGATTGAAAACACCACCAAATAAGAAATTAAATAATATTAAATTTAATGTATGCATTATTTTCTCTAATACTTCCATCCAAACGATCCTAAGGGTATACATGATAATTTAATTAATTTTCTCATGATTGATTGGTCTAGAAAAAAAATAGAAATAACATTTGCATTGTTAATGACGTGGTTTGCTATGTAAACTAATAGTACTGAACAAGATGCATAACTATGCATGTATTAGTTATACTTAAACATAGATTGAAAACACCACCAAATAAGAAATTAAATAATATTAAATTTAATGTATGCATTATTTTCTCTAATACTTCCATCCAAACGATCCTAAGGGTGTACATGATAATTTAATTAATTTTCTCATGATTGATTGAACATAATATTTTAAAAAATATTTTTTCTTAAAAAATTAGTTCCTTAAAATCAAGAAAATAAATTTTAAAAATAATTAAATATCATTCTATATTGATTTTCTCTTTCCAATCTGATCACAACCTATATGCTCCCGTCACTCACTTTTACTTGACATTTGAACTTGACATATCTATTAAGAAAATAATAATTGATATGACTATTTTATCACATTATCTTTGGAAAATAATTGAAGAATAAGTATTAATGGTAAGGGTAAAACATGAAAAAAATATTATTTTTTTTTGATATGGGAAAAGTAATAAAGTAAAAATAAAATTTATTTTTAAAATAGCCAATATATAAAAGTAAACGGAGTATCTCCTCAGACTCCCAGCCAAGATTGTTTTTCTTTGTTGAATACTTATTCTTTATACTATAATTGAAAAAATGAATAATTGAGCAACAAACATTTTCAATCTCCCAATCAATTGCAAAACTCCACGAATATAATGTGTGTGTATATATCTACTAGTTTAACCATACGTGTCTCGCACATGTAACGTTTGATTATTTAAAATTAAATAAATTTACCTATTGTGGTAATTTTTAATAAAGTATAAAAGTTCAAATCACTTTTCAAAAATCTCACACACTTTAATATAATAATGTAAACATAAACATATACACATGTATGTTTTACCATCAAAAGTTTCAAGTGGTTGATGTATCATTACTTTTGTGTTTGCCATATAGTATCTCTTTCCCTTGTTGCCACAGACTAAGAGAGATGCAGCAATTTGAACCATATTTGTGTTACAGTTATTTTTTTTATATGTATTTAAAATCTTTCCTTATTTTTAAAGTCAAATTTTACAATGTTATTGATTACATTCTTATTACGTACTTAAAACTTTTAAAAATGTGGTACTTCTTAAATTTTTCTTATTCTAATAGTTTTATATATATTTCTAGATTTTTCAAATCTTCTTAAAATCAAATTTAGTTGATTTAGAATTTTTAAACAAAGAGAAAAAGTACCAGTTGTCACTTATTTTGATGACTTCTAATAAGGAAAGGTTTTACCATAAATATACTTAATTAATTTTCAACTCTTAAATTAGAAAAAAGTATTGAAATTCTGATAAGTTCTAATAAGGAAATATTTTACCATAAATATATTTAATTAATTTTTAGCTCTTAAATATTAGGAAAAAATAGTGAAAAGATGATTTTGTCTAAAGCAAGGACTTTTAATGAAGGACAAAAAGTTCAAACAACATTTCTAAGGCTCTTCATACTTTTAATATATTATAGATAGATTATAGATTATAGATATATACTAGTTACTAATAGCTCATGCAACGCACGGGCCCAACAAATATTTTTTTAAAAGTTCATTTTAATTATTATGATTTATAGTATTTTTTTACATAGTTTTTAAAAATATATAACAGATTATTTTTTTTAGATATTTTAAGTTGTTAACTATTGTCATTTTATAATACTTTTTATGTAATTTCAAATGCTTAGATGACCATAATAATTAATTATGGGTGATATAGTAAAATTACGATTGAAGTAGCGAAGCAAACATGTCTTAATGGCCCACAACAACTAATTAGAAGTGATATAATAAAATTACTACAAAAAATACTTGTGAAATTTTTTAAATGGTCATAATAATTAATTAAGAGTGACATAGTAAAATCATGATTGAAATAGCGAAACAAGCATGTCTAATTAGAAGTGATATAACAAAATTACTATACGAAAATACTTGGGTGAAGCAGCTGAAGCAGGCATGTCATAAATATCTAAAAGGACAGTCCGGTGCACTAAAGCTACCGCTATGCGTGGTGTCCGGGAAAGGACAACACCACAAAGGTGTATTGTACGCAACCTTACCTTGCATTTCTGTCAGAGGCTGTTTCCATGTCATAAATATCTATTTTACTTTTTTATTAAATATTATTAATTTTCTAATACATAAAAAAATTATAATAATTAATTAGAGATGATATAATAAAATCAAGGGGGAAGTAGCTTATGAAGCAGGCAGAATCATAAATACCTATTTTACTTTTTTTTTTATTAAATATTATTAATTTTTTAGTACATAAATAATTTATAATAATTAATTAGAGATCAAATAATAAAAAATCACGGAAGCAGCAGCTTATGAAGCAGGCAGGAGAAGCAGACATATTGACGGAGACCTGTCTGCTTCTCTGCCTATTCCCTCTTATAAGATACTAGTTACTAATAGCCCGTGCAATGCATGGGCCCAACAAATATTCTTTTAATATTTTTTTAATTATTGTGATTTATAGTTTTTTTTTTTACATATTTAAAAAAATATATAATAGATTAATTTATTTTAGATATTTTAAGTTGTTAACTATTGTAATTTATAATACTTTTTATGTAATTTTCAAATGCTTAGATTACCATAATAATTAATTATGGGTGATATAGTAAAATTACGATTGAATCAGCGAAACAGACATGTCTTAATGACCCACAACAACTAATTAGAAGTGATATATCAAAATTACTATAAAAATACTGGTGAATTTTTTTAAATTATCATAATAATTAATTAGGAGTGACATAGTAAAGTCACGATTGAAACAACGAAGTAGACATCTCTAATTAGAAGTGATATAACAAAATTACTATACAAAAATACTTGGGTGAAACATCTAAAGCAGACATGTCATAAATATTTATTTTACTTTTCTATTAAATATTATTAATTTTCTAACACATAAATAACTTAGAATAATTAATTAGAGATGATGCAGGGCATCAATAAATATTGATCGAAGTCAACTATAAAACCTTTTTAGCCTTCAAAAAGCATAAACTCACACAAATTACATCTAAATGCATTGGGAATCATGCTGATCATCCGCACACCCTAAAAATACCACAAAACAACCACGTGGAGAGGTAAAAAGGTCAAATCATACAAAAATGAATAATTCACAAAAATCACCAAAAATCAAGTCATTACATCATCCACCACTAAGAATCTAGTTCAAAATCACCAAAAATCAAGTCATTACATATTCACCACTAAGAATCTAGTTCATCCTTAAACTATAGGTAAGGGAAATACCTAAATCAGCGAAAAGTTAGGGATAACTACCATGCATATCGAACTTGACCTCCCAAGTAGCCTTATTTATAGGTCGATCTCTCAACTAAACCTTAACCACCAAAATATCTCTAAAAATCAACTGCCTAACATCCCTAGCTAGAATGGAGACGAGCTCCTCAATAAAATACAACTTCTCATGTAACTCCAGTGAATCCAAAGAATGACATACGACTCATCTGAAATATAACGCTGAAGCATGGAAACATGAAAAAGTAGATGGACAACTAATAAATCTGGGGGCAATGCTAACTCACAAGACATATCCCCAATCATCTAAAAAAATCTCAAATGGTTCAATATACCTAAGGATAAGCTTGCCCTCTTCCCAAACCTCATCACACCTTTCATGAGTGACACACAAAGAAAGACTCAGTCACTAACACTAAATCTCAAGAAATAAAGTCTACGATCTGCATAACACTTCTACGTACTCTGAGCCGCTCAAAGTGTATCCTGAATGACCCAAACTCTATCCAAAGACTCGCAAAGTAGGTCTGTACCTCGAGGTCTAATATCAGAAACCTCAAACCAACCAACTGGAGAGCGACAACACCTACCATACAAAGCCCCGAAGGGAGCAATCTCGATACTGGAATGGTAGCTATTATTATAAGCAAACTTCGCCAAAGATAGATGATGCTCCCATTAACCTCCAGAGTGCATGACACAAGAGTGAAGCATTCCTTCAAAACTTAAATAGTTAACTCTGACTAACTATCGATTTGGGGGTGAAAAGTTGTGCTAAGATCAACCCGGGTACCAAAATTCTCCTGAAAAGTCTTCTAAAAGTGAGATGTGAACACTGAACCCCTATCTAAGATGATAGCACTGACACATCATGAAGACGAACTATCTCACAGATATAGATATGGGCCAACCTCTCAGCACTGAAAAAACCTGAACAAGAATGAAATAAGTAGATTTGGTCAATCAATCTAGAATGACACTATCAGAACCACGAGAAGTATGAGGCAACCCAGTCACGAAGTCCATAGTAATCCCTTCTCATTTCTACTCTAGAATAGGTAACCTCTAAAGCAAACAACCAAGCCTCAAATGCCCGACCTTCACATTCTGGAAACATAGACAACGAGCTATAAAGTCTTTTGCATCCTTTCTCATACCACCCCATTAGTAGTGTTGTCTCAAATTATGAAATATGTTAGTCACTCTCAAATGGATGGAATACCTAGAACAATGATCCTCTTCCAAAATCAATCTTACCCAATTACCCACTCTCAGCACACAAACTCGGCCTTCAATCCTCAAGACACTATCTGAATCAAATAAGGTTTCCTTAGTCTTACCACTCAACACCTTATCTCGAATCACTCTCAACCCAACATCATCAAACTGATGAGCACAAATATGTTCCATCAAGGAAGACCTAGCCTTCACAAATGCCAAAACATATCCAAGTGTCAAAATATCAAGTCTAACCAGCTAGTTAGCGAAATACTGGACCTCTAAGGCCAAAGGACTCTCCTAGGTCAAAAGATGCTCTAAGCTACCCATGTTGTTCGACTTTCAGCTTAAGGCATCCGCAACCACATTAGCCTTTCCCAAATGATGGAGAATAGTAAAGTCATAATTGTTAATCAATTCAAGCCAATGACGCTACCTCATATTAAGATCTCACTGGGTGAGGAAATACTAAAGGCAATAATGATCTGAGAAATTATCACAATATTAAAGCAAAAACAACCGTACACAACTCCAAATCATAGGTAGGATAATTTTTCTCATGGGGCTTCAACTGAAGAAAAACATATGGAATCACCTTACCCTCCTACATCAACACAACACCTAGCTCAACACTAAAAACATCATAAAAAACGGTAAAATATATGACATTTGGGCAAAGTCAAGATTGAAGATAATGTCAACAAATCCTTAAGTTTTTATAAGCCCGCCTTACAAGCACCAGACCACTGAAATTGTAATACCCCTAGTTTCTGGACTCTAAATTTCTGAAGATGAGTTAACACTGCCATGGCTATGACTTAGGTAACGAGTCGTTATCACTCGTCACGAGTCATAGAGTGGGACTCATTGTGTCAACAATGAGATTGCCCTGTGTTTCTACCTTGATCACGAGTCTTCATCATGACTTGTGATAACTGATAACGAATCATGATGAGAGAATAGTAGTCATAATAGTGAGGTTCTAGAAATTTTATCCTCATATGACAAGTCTAGGTAATGACTCATGGTTAGACCGTACGAGTCGTTACCTGAGTCATGACGATTGGGCCCAAAATTTCCTACACATTTTAATTAAGGTTATTTCAGTCTTTCTCCCCTCGTTACATTTTAACCACAACTTAAAATAAATTCCAAGGACCTCTTTTACATGATTTATCAAATAAAAAACACTATTTTTCCCTCTTTTAACTCCCAAAGCAAGAACACTAAGGTTTTACTAAGGATTCAACACCTTGGCTTCAATCTTAGGATTTTCTCTAAATTCTTGGGTATTTCAAGCATGTCTCTCATCCCTAACTTGAATTTTATACTATAACATATCTTTTAATTATTGTTTATATGATATAATTGTGGGTTTAAATTGGGTTGAGGGCTTTTGGTTGTTTACTATTAGAGTTATTTTCCGATGCTTTGAATATGTCATTCATGCTTGATAAATTATTTTTGGGATGAAATGGGTGGAATTTTATGGTAATTGAAATGGGGAACATGGGTTTCCCCAAATTGATGGATTTTGGCTTGGAAATTGGTATTAACTTCAACCCACCTTTCATATCTTTGGTTTTAAATATGGAACTTGCATGGTTTAACCCACTTTTAAAACTATTGCCATGTTTTGGATTTCAAAATGGAACTTGGGAGTCAAATTGGTTAATTAGACTGGAATGATATAATTGGATTAGCTTACAAGCATAATTGGTATGACGATACCAAGTGGTGAATGTCTTAAGAAATGATTCCTGGGTTAACTCTTGGTATTATGTGCAAATATTTTAAATTGGGCTTAAAGGGGGTTGTGTAGCTCTCCATAAAGGTTGAGGTCCCGCGGGAACCACTACTGGAAACCACGTTTGCCAGCGTGGGGATATATATGACCGTGTGCTTGGTTCACACATTATATTTTTTCCATGGATAAAGCCTTGGTGTCTCTGGCCCTCATTCAGATTTTCTCAGTTCGTGCGGCTAATATATACTGGGGCCCTTTCAGCAGGGAGAGCAGAAACATATAGCCTGTGGGTGTCCTTAGGATGGATAGAGCTACACAGTCCAGGTTAATAATTTTAAACTCTCATGTTCATGACCCTTTACCCTATCCCAACATCTTATATATGTATATACATAAATGAGTGTATATGGTTTGACTTATTTTGGACATGGCATTAGTTTATCACTTTCCCTGAGTTACATGTTAGTGCTTATCCCACTAACCGTCCCTGGATGCTGCATCATTTTATAATGTATGGTCCTAGGTTTTTTCTGTTATTCCTGTGTAGTGTTAGGTGGTGTGAATATCGATTGAGTTGCTGTGAAGTGGTGAGCCTCCGTCATCTAAAAAGATTTACCATTTTATTAGGTTTTATTTTATATTTTGGGAATTGTGAATTCTCTTTATCATGGAAAGGGGCATGTCCCGACCTAGTTTGGTACTTTGGTATTTAGAAACTTTTATGGACAAGTGTGGATTGGATGTTCGTTTGGATTTTTAGACTGTCTTTGTCTTATCTACATTTATTTCTATCTATGGTTGTCTTTTATTGTTTATCTTTGTTGTGTTCTGGATGTTAGGCTAAGGAGGTGGTTTCCAGCTCATGGTGGTCTTGAGATACCCATCACGACTACCCCCTGGTTTGGGTCATGAGAGAAATAAAATCTTCTTCTAAGTTAACTTGGTTAACAGAGTCGTAATTTTTTTATTCCTTTTGTATTTTTATTTGGCGAGAAAATGGTTTTGACCTTCTTAACACTATTTCAAAAGATTCAAGAAAATTTCGAAATAATTTTTAAGAAATTCACAAAGTCGCCACTTGATTTTTATAGAAAAAATCAAGAAAAAAAAACATAAAAAAGGGTTTCAAAGGTTCAACAATAGAAATAAACCTTTGAAACTAGAGAAAATGGGTAAGGGTTTACAAAACGGTGTACCAAATTTTTTTGACTAACTTAAAAATGACTAACTTTGAAAAAGATTGATTTTATAAAAATACTAAAACCATTTATTTAAGTATTTAAAATAACATTTATTCATTTAGATGAGAAAATATTCTACTCGAATTAAACTAAATTGCAATTTTTCGGACTTAAGAGAAAGATGAATTTTGCTTTTGTAAAAAAGAAGAAGAATATGAAATTACTTTCTTATTACAAATTATTATAGATAAATTCGATTATGTTATAGATAATACCTTTGAAAAAAATATTAAGAGAGTATTAAATTAAAAGTGCTTCGCTAATTTTGAAAAATTTCTTTTCAAAACAAATTAGTTTCTTAGATTTATAGATTAGTTTCTTAGGTTTGGAGAAAATTACTTTAATCCAAATAAACTATTAATCATATGAACGAAATAAATGTCACCTTAAAATAAAATACTCACTTTCAGAAGACTTGTTTTAAGGAGAAAATCGAAAGAATCAATTTAATCCATCTTAGACAATATAAAATAGGTGAAAAAAAATCATGAATTGAGTAAAAGAAAACTAAGATAAAATAAAATGACAATATCTTAGGGGATTTACCTAGATTAATTGATTTACAATTAGTTAGTACAATAAACAAAGATAAGTTACAAAAAATGAATACAAGAATTGAAGTTGGGCCCATAATTAGCCCACCAATAAAGCTGCCCAGTTTTTGGGCTTTGAATTATGGAAATTGGTTCATAATTATTCATGTATCAGTTGTACAACACAACTTTTATTTATTGTATTTTTCTATATATTTGTTGTATATCAATGTATAAAATCCATGTTCAGGCTTCTAGCTTCATTATGCATCATACACTGGTGTATATCGGCCACCTCCGACCTATAGATCTCATATATTAGGCGTATACCAGTGTATACCAACCTCATTTTTCCATGATAGCCTCTTGGGACTTTTGGGACTTGGTCCCAGAGAAATGCAAGGGTTTAGAGTCCAATGGGACTCGGAAGAATTCACATATATATAAAAAATAGGAACAGATTAGTGTGCATCCAAAAAGAGTTAGTCATATTCATTCAAGGAGATACAAGTATATTGTGCAGTGAAATAAAATACAGAAATGGGAAGATAAGGGGAGTTCATATTGATTCGTGTCCTCAACTTGGTCTCTCAATATGGTATCATGAAACAGTGTTAAGGAAAAGAGGGAAAATTTTCTTAATAATATACCAATGGACCATATAATGTCCAAAAAATGCTTAAAGTAGTATCTTAAAAAAAAGGCAGCCAAACTTTCCTATGAAAACACATAACTTCATGGAAATTTAAAAATTAACAACACTCTGTTGGATCATAACATAGTACCTAGGTCCTAAAAATAACTCCAAATCAGGGAACCGCTATCTTTCAACAACGTTGGTTTAGTGATAGTAACCAAGATCTAAGTAAACCAAGTCATAAAACCAAAGCAATAAGAGAATTGATTCTTTTGAAAAAGGAAACTGAAGAGTGACCTTGGAGAATTTCAACGACTTTCTTTTTAAAACTCCAACTGACATCGAAGAATCAAATACATCTTTTAAAATAAATTGTAATTTTCAAGTAAAAACATCAATTGAATAACAAAATTAGATGATATGTCGAATTTGAGATTTGATTATTAAGGCTAGGCAAAGTTCAAGTTATGGAAAATAAATGAAAAGGAGCACACCAAGTGAGTAATTCTTCGAATCACAACAGTATACACTCAACACACTCAAACACCAAAATAATTCAACGCACAAACCTTACTTCCTCATATAAGTCACTGTTACAGTTGAGAAATATTAGACCATAGAACATTCACTCCAAACACCAACTTCATTTTTTTCACGCAAAGAATCCTACGGCCTTTAAGCCTCTATAGCAAATAGTCCCAACATCCATTACTATACTAACAAAAATTTATATGCTAATAAATAAAATTGCTATGACATAAGAAACTAGATGAGGGAAGGTGTTTACCTTTCTCCGAGCAGCTAATTGAGACAAACGAGCTTAAATTGAAAGAATTTCACCACTTTCAGAACCCACTGCTAATTCACCAAAGTTTTAAATGAATTCGCCGTCGGGATTGAATGTTTTAAAGAAATTTCTCCTTGAATTCTTTGGTTATGTAGGATTAAAGTAATGCTCCACCCGAATTCTCAAATTTTTCCCCAAATAATCCCCCCTCTTTCTCTCTACATAGGTGGGTATTTATAATGAATTTTAGGGTTATTTTGGGGAAATTGGAGGGGTAAAAAATAAAAAAACTAGTTGAGATTTGAATTTCAAAATTGAGATATGGTTTGACCTGAAATTTGTACAAAATCTGAACGTTATTGCTAAACTGGACAAGTGGTTGGGGTTGTTGTCATTTTTGGCTGAGCTGGTTAGGTCGTCGATTGCTAACTCGACGGGTTCAGTTTTTGGGTCACCATTCTTAAATGTTGTTTGTTGAATTCGACTGTTAAGCCGCTAAAGTCATTGTTGGAGTGTTATTATTCGCTGGTTGTTGGTACGTCGGCTGTTGATGGTGTACACTGTTGTCGATTAATTTTTGGATGCTGTTGTAGTTTGGTTTTGTACAGTGTATGTTGTTTGATGGAGCTATGTCTGTTGTTGAATTTGTTTGGTAAAGGTTGAGGTAGATGTGGGCTGGGTCAGACGGTGATAGATTGGGCCTGGTGTTATGTGGATATCGAGGAAAAAACTAGGGTAGTGGCCGATGGATGTTGGGCTAGGGCGGTTGGGGCTGATTTGGTGTTGGGCTGGCTGAGTGTCTGGCCGAAATAATTTTCTTTAAAGAGAAAAAGTAAAGGGTTGTTTTAGGATTTGGAGTTTAAATACTAGGTTATTTAAAAATATATCCTTTTATTCAGTTTATTTAAATTTAAATCATATTATAAAGCAATTGGCCAATTACATTGCAATTGTGGTCAAATTGATTTTAATTATGATCAAGTTTAACAAAATTGGCTAAAATTAAAATAAAACTCAATACGAATTATCAGCCGGTTTAATCCGGAGCTTCTTGGTTTAACAAAATCAAACATATATTTTTCAAATAAATCATTTCTCAAAACAAATTATATTTAAATCAAAATTTTACTCATTTGAATTAATTGTGGCATAACCCTTAATTAAAAATTGATTTTAATAAAAATAGTTATTTAAGTGACAAATTTATAAACCTCATATAAATACAAAAATGTATAATCGCTACTTAAAATTACAAAATTACCTAAATGAATATTTTTAGAAGAAATTTATCTGATAAAATAATATTTTAATTTTATTTAAAACCGAAGAAACTCAGAACTAAACTTAGTCGTGGAGGATAAAAATTAGGTGTCAACAACTACCCCTCCCCTTTGGTTAGGGTGGATGTAAATAACCCTAGGCAAAAGGAGTTTGACGTTCTTAATTTTTGTCCGACCACAAATTCATTTCTTGAAAAAGGTTGATTTTCGCACGAGTTTCATCGAGTTACGGACGAATCCAAGTATCGAATTTCCTTCATATCTCAGGTTACATGAGAACTTAGGCCACTTTTAGTTCATAATGCTTATTTTTAGGCATGATTTTCAAAGAATTCACAAGCTATTTCGATTTCAAATTTTGGTAAAAAACAAAAAACTGAGGAGTGAGAAGATTGGGGGGAGGTTGGAACACAGTCAATTTTTCAAAATAGAGCTCGGCCTACATATCCCTGAAACTTAGGGAATCAGACTGCTTGTAGGTCAACTTGAACATTAGAAAGGTAGTCTTTTATGCTAAGACGACCTTTGGCTCGGGATGGGTGATGAAAAGTTGAGCTTAAGGACTAGGGGATTATAATTATCTCAAGTACAACATGTGGGTCCCTTACACATGTAAATATGATTTACATAGACATAGCTCCCAAAGCTCTAGGTGTACGTTACCTAGATTTGAAGGAAAGGGAAAGTTAGCTTCGGCGTGATTTTAGAAATACTTCAAAAGTAAAACTAAAACCAAAATCCCAAAATACCCACATGCCTTCTGATAGGGATGTGGTTTGATTATAGTAGAAGTATTCTTTTAGCTCGCGTCTAAAGAGTTTGATATTTCATTTTGGACTATGTCCTAGTTTGCTGTTAAAAAAAGTTTCATGTTGTGTAGCGTCTTTTTTGGAGTCGTCCACACCTGTGATTTTGGTTTGATATTTTCATCCTTTCATGATGCTCTCAACAATATTTCAAACAGATGGTTAGTTGTAAATGTAGCATTACACAAAGGTAAATTGGTGCAAACCTATTTTAACATGCTATATTGAGATAGATGAACCAATTTGCATAACCACTTTGAATGGAGTGATGGTCCAACACATCTCATGAAAGTTGGATGACCTATTTTGGATGCAATATGCCACTTTGAATGAAATTACAGTCCAATGTGTGTCATCAAAAGGTGAACGACCTATCTTGAATGTAACATGTCACTTTGAACGAGGTGACGACCCAATGTGTTGCATTAAAAAATAACGTGCTACTTGAACGGGGGTGACGACTCAATGTGTCTCTTTGAAAGGAGGATTACCAATATTGAATATAACATGTCACTTTGAATAAGGTGACGACCCAATATGTCTCATTGAAAGGAGGACAACCTATTTTGGATGTAATAGGCCACTTTGAACGAAATGACGATCCAACGTGTCTCATTGAAAATGTAACGTGCCACTTGAACTAGGGTGACGACCCAATGTGTCTCTTTGAAAGGCAAACGACCAATATTGAATATAATATGTCACTTTTAATGGGGTGACGATCCAGTGTGTCTCATTGAAAAGCGGACAACCTATTTTGAGTATACCATGCCACCTTGAATGAGGTTGACGGCCCAATGTGTCTCATTGAAAGGCAGACGACCTATCTTGAATGTAACACATCACTTTGAATGGGGTGACGATCCAGGGTGACGATCCAACGTGTCTCATTGAAAGGTGGACTACGTATTTTGAATATAATATGACACTTTAAACAGAGTGACGATCTAACGTGTCTCATTGAAAGACAGATGTCCTACCTTGAATGTAACATGCCACTTTGAATAGGGTGACGACCCAGTGAGTCTCATTAAAAGACGGATAAACTATCTTGAATGTAATGTGTCACTTTAAATGGGGTGACAATCTAACATGACTCATTGAAAGGCGGACAACCTACTTTGAATATAATATACCACTTTGAATGGAGTGACGATCCAATGTGTCTCATTGAAAGGAGGATGACCTATCTTGAATGTAACATGCCACTTTGAATGGGGTGATGGCCCATGACCGATCTTGAATGTAATATGTCACTTTGAACGGGGTGACAACCCAAATATAATAAGATATGTCCTTTAGAAAGGGTGGTTGAACTAGATATTATGTGACCTTTTGAAAGGGTGGATGACCCAAATATAATAAGATAAAATAGAATTTGATTCATTGAAATTCATCCTTTGAATCAGGAATCCTTCAAAGGACTTGTGCATATCCTGAGATGGATTGAATTCTCAAACTTTGAGATGATACTTTTGTATTGTTTCTTAGTGGCGATCTTGCATAATGTCACCTGTATAATTTAACAACACTTATTATGATCACAAGAATTTATTATAACTAAGTCAGAAGTGTAACAAAATATAGAGTTTAAAGATAAAGATGAAGTTGTTTGACTCGTGATGATTTAGAGATAGTAGTTTGGATAATATCTCTACATCTTAATTATTATGCTTGATCATTTCCCTATAAACTCGGAGAAAGTACTAAAGATCATAACGAAGTAATAGAAATATAAATCAAGAGAAAAATGGGGGAGAGAAGTTGTCTGGATTATTATGGCAAGACCACAATAGATCTGATAATTCCCTTCGTCATTCTTAACGTTGTCAGCTTTTAGACTTCACTATTCCTGCATCCAAAAAATAATTCTTGGTTTTGAGAGACTGACTGTGTTGGCATTGTCTTGCCCTCCTGATGCACCTTGTTGATCATTGATTTGCAAAATTTTCTGATCTTAAAGTACAGTTTTTGTGGAATTTTTGAGAAACTTCCTCAAAAATTCTACCCCAGTTTATATCATGGAAACTCTCGATCTTTTTATTACTTAGGACAATGTTTAGTATGGAATTTTTGAGATCTTCTAAAAAATTCCGCCCTAGGCTAAAATGCAAAGTACTTGAGTTATTTTTGACGTGGAATTCTTTAAGCATAGAGAACTTCAAAAATTCTCTGATTTCATTAACATCTGATTCTCAACTTTGTAGCCAATGTCAAGTTTTTGTGAATTTCTTGAAACCTTCTCAAAAATTTCTGCCCCAGTTACATGCTTCATTGTCGTCTTCATTTAACTTGGAAAAGGATTCTTTGATGAATATTTTAGGTCTTCTAAAAATTTTTGCCATAGTTTCTATTAAAGTTTTACAAAAAATATGTCTGGGCCAGTGCCGTGCCTACACATCCCGTAAGGTAGGAAATATAGTTCCAACATAAAATAAGAAGATAAATCTTCTAAGGGGTTGACTGAAGCTGACATAGGCCGCCTACGTATCCCTTTCTTGGGAGTTTAGGTCAAACGTAGTTCATACTGAAAAGATAAAATTTTTTAAGGGTTTGACCGAAGCCGACATAGGCCGCCTATGTATCCCATTCTTGGAAATTCAGGTCAAACATAGTTCGTACAACTAAAAGGGTGCTACAAGGAAATCAAACCATAAAGTATGATTATAGGAAATAAAGTGACAAAATTCAATTACAAGGAAATAAAATGAGAAAGTAAGATTATAAGGAAAGAGAATGCTAACTTCTAAATGTAGGATAAAAGGATGCCAAAAGTGTTTCTTTTGAGGAAAATTCATGCTTCTTCTGATTGATGATTTCAATGACTACTTCTTGTGATTGGGCAGTGGATTGTTGTTAACATTATCTGGAGCTTCTTCAGGTGTTATCACCTTGTTGTCAATCAGATCCTGAATTTTGTGCTTGAGAGTGATATATTTTTCTGTATAATGTCCAACAACTCCAGAGTGGTGAGCACATCGCTTGTTTGGATCATACCAATTAGCAGAAGTGTTCATAAGCTTTGCTTTCACTGTATGAAGTAGTTTTGCTTCTTTTAACCCTTCAAAAAGTTGGTTTAGAGATTCTTCCAACGGCATGAAAATTTTGAGAGGCTTTCTTTCATGATTGACACTAGGAGCATTATTTTGATAGTTTTGTGGTGGAGGTTGAGCATGATATGTCGCTAGTGCATTGAAGGTCAAATAGTGATCATGTCAAGCATTTGGTTGGTATCGAGGAGGTTGCTTGTAGTTGGGAGAACTTTCTTGAATCGTCACTCCCATTACTTCCCTTTTTTTTTCTTTACATTTTCGAAAGTACTAGTCTAGAAACCCTTATGAGTGGATTGAAGTTCTGTTAAATTTATTATCCTTCCTATATTGAGGCAATCCTCAATCATTTCTCCAGTCTTGACAATTTCAATAAATGTTTTTACATCCAATGTTACCATGCGATCAAAATTCTCGGGACTTAGTGTATGAATGGAGTAACTGATCATTTCAGCCTCCTCCATAGGAGGATGGACCCTAGTTGACTCTTCTCTCCACCGTATGGCATATTCACGAAAACTCTTATTTGTTTTCTGCCTTAGCTTTGTGATAGAGATTCTGTCAGAATAATATCAACATAAACTTGTAGTGATCCACAAAAGCATTTGCCAGTTCATCCCAAGTGCGCCATTTAGTCACATCTTGTTTAGATTACCATTCTAAAGCCTTTCTACTCAATCTTTGACTGAATAGATTGACCCACATTCCTTCTTTTTAGCCCACACCAATCAACTTTTCACAATAAGTTTTCAAATGAATGAACGAATTTCTGAATCTATCAAACTTTTCAAACTTTGGGATCTTATAACCAGGAGGCAACTCGATCTCGGGAAATACACACAACTCTTTATACTTCACACTTTGGTTATTCCCAAGCCCCCGAAGGCTTCTCATTACATCTTCCAAGACCTTGAGCTTTTGGTTCACCATCTCATTAGTGTACATTCTTGGCTCATTATCTGTTTTAACATAATGATTAGCATCTAAGCGGTATAACCCTTAAGTTTACATCTTTAGTGAGGCGGTTGAATAGGTGTACACTGGTGGAGCTTGGTGTGACAATGATATGTTCTGAACCTTTGGATGAGAAAATGTGTACCCAAAAGGGGAATTCTGAGAATCATGAGCAAAATGACCTTCTTGATCAACTCTTTCTAACGTTGGAAACATAGGTCCCTTTTGCCGAGCATTAGGAGGAAGAGTTATGTTTGGAGGAAACTGAGAAGGTGTTATACTTTTCATCACCATGAGCCTTATCTCGACAATTTGTTGTTCCAAACTAGCAACGATCTCTGGGGTTATTTCTCTTACTATTGAGGCACATGGATCCATTGCCACAGAGAAGGTGGGAAATGACTCGGATGTGGTATTTGTGCTGATCAGACTAGGATCCATAGTTAAACGAGTCCTTTTGTTAGCCCAAGAAAGAAATTATGACTCTATAGTTGCTTTCTTGACCTTATACCATGTAAGACATTGATATCTTCCAGCGATTACTTTTGTCATTGTAAACTAAGCAAGTTTGACTAACAACACAAATCAACCTCTCTCTAAAATGAAAAAACACTCAAAAGGTAAAAAGTTAGTCCATAATCGAAATGATTGACCAAAGTAATATACAACAAATGACATATACTTGGTTTGAAATAGACTAAGCCCAAAATTTAGAGGATAATACACTTGGAAAAGTGACCAAATGATCAGAACTTTGATCATTTGATGGATCTTGAATTTAATGGGGAAAAATAACACTTCGAATAGAATGAACTAAGTGATTTGAAGGAATCAGGTATTTATGGATAAACATCCTAAAAGGTTTATTTGAAAAACATTTTTTTTCTTTTTAAGACAACATAGTCTTTTCAACAATAGAATATCTAGATTGTTCCGACTATAATTAAATACAGGAAAAGGAGAATTGTGAGAGCGATGTGGTCAATGTGAATTGGATAATGTCTTAATGAAATTTTAAATAAAACTTGGGTAAATTGGAAGGAATTTTATCTACGTACTTTTAGGGTATTTTAGGAGGATTCAAATTTTGAGTCTTATATGCCTATTAACGCCCTAAGATTTTAATATAGAATAATGGACTAGTCTTGTTTAAAGCCAAAGATATATAATTTAAATAATCAAATATAGACAAAGCAAGACGAAAAAACACTTTAGCATATAAAAAGTTATTACGCGTCATTGCATACATGAGACCTTTCAAGACAAAGGTAAGACTAAAGTTTGAAGGGTATACATGTCACGACCCGAGGCTACCCCCTAGTCATAACACGGTGCTTGGAACTATAAGTGATCCCAAGATAACTGACATACTACTTGAGCAATTGATTTAAATTGTATAAAAACAAAATTTGCTGAGCGGAAACATGATCAAGAGAAAGTATGTATAAATGAAATACTGATAAATCTTACAACATGATAAAACTAAATAAAGAAACTTGAATTACATGAGTGACTCTGACTAACTGTCAATGAAGCCTCTACTATACTGACTGTAGGTGGTTGGGACACGCCTCCAACTACCACAAATCAATACACAAGAATAATAACAATATAGTACATGAACTACAACTGACTGGAGTCCCCGAAATAAGAGAACTTATCACCAGCTGTCTGGAAGCTGCAAACTGTCTAATTATGATGTGTAGGCCACAATTGGTACCTACATTATGAGAAAATGTAGCACATAGACTATATGTGGATCAGTACTTTGGAATATACTGAGCAAGTGGGGGTGAATACAATAAGTAAAACTGAATAGATACATAATCTTAAAACATGCATGCTAAATGGAAGTAGACTCACCAAGAGACATAAATCAAATAAAGGACGAAGTATATTAAATCAAGAGTAACAAACATAATCTGATAATCTGGAGAATCACTACACTCAATTTCTTAAATCTTTACTTTTGTAGAATAAATAGAACTGAAGCTGAGAAGTAGTAAAACATGAATACTGTATGTAAATCTCTGGTAAAGCTGAATAGACTGTAAAACAATACTGAGGGTCATGTATGGATACTGAGCATGAAAACATGAACATGTAAAACTGAGAATGCAAGAATAAGAGAAAAGATATACTGAATTGATCTGAATAATTGAACGACTGATATCAGAATAACTAAAGAACTGATATTTGTATACTTGGTCATGAAAACCTAAATTGAGGTACACAAAATATTGACTAAAAATGTGGGAGGTATCATGTAACCGACATGCTCTAATCTAAGCTAATCGGGGTCCAACCTGTAACCCTAGTTGGAAGGGAGTACCGTGCCACGGGTACTAACACTGGTTATATGGATCCACTAATTTGTTGTCCCAAAGGACCAAGGTTTCAAGCCTAAACTGACGGGTGACCCCTGAGAGAAAGTCAAGCCTAAACTGGCGGGTGACCCTTCATATCGTACGTTGGCTACATAGTTTTGGAACTCAGGTACTGCTACTAACGAATCTACCTAAACTGACGGGGGACTCGCCATCCCTGCTTTTGCTCGGTGCTAAATCCTACTCCCTACTGAACTGACACTGGTACTGACTTAATTTCAACTAAATATAAAAACTGATAATGCTCAACTTGATCATAAGAACTGAGTGAAATGATAGGAATCATGGTGTAACTGACTTATCTCTTAAAAATCTAAAATCACATAAACATATAGGTATCGGATGTTCATAACCCGCCAACACTGAATAATCATAAAATACGATATCAAAGCTTAAATATAGTATGAAATCATGGTTCAAAGACCCAAAACATGAACATTTCTCCAAAAGAGTGAGAATTATGAACTTGAACATGGGAATGTATTAAACATTATAAAACAACATGATTATATTCCTAAATTTGTAATTCAGTGATTTAACATGAAATTAATGGGCTATGACATTGAAACTTTCCATTTATAACATGAAATAGCATAATTCACTTGGAAATACGTGTGGACATAACTTTTAATTGATTTAGCATGAAGTTCATGGATTAATTTCATAAAGTAGGATAATATTTATACTTGTAATTTAAAATAGGGTTTTTGGTCTCAACGGGTGATTGAGACCCATTGATGAATACCCACATACCTTAATTGAGCAGATTCTTGAAGAAATCTTGTAATTGAAGCTTGAATCCCTGTGTTATTAAGATAAGAAGCTTGAATTATTGTTCTTGGGAAATAGAAGGGCTTCTACATGAGTTATTTTGAGGAAGATGGGAAAATAATGCCTTTTTAGTGTTATAAACCATACTTTGGACGTTTGGGGTTGAGAGGAAAGGACCAAATTACCCCTTGGCCCATAGGAAGCTGAAACAGTGGGGGAATAGACCCCGCGGAACGCCCCCTAGTCTATGGGAGTATCCCTCATGATGCAACCCCTAGTCCAGGTGATTATCCCTTGCGGCGCGGGCCTATCGCGAGCCCTTACTGTTTCTCACAAAAATGGTCATAAGTTTTTGCTCGGGTATCGAATTAAGGAAAAATTGGTATCATTGGAAAGATAATTTAATTATATATATTTTGGTGGGTATTGAGATTAATTATTACAGATAAATAAAAAGTTATACATGTTCAAAGTTGATTCTTGTAGAATTGAATACCAAAATTTGGCCAAATCAAACGCTCTTAACTCAACTTTGCTCTAAGTGATTCCTACGAACATTTTTCACCTCAAAATCATTATTAACACTAGGATAATTATAATGACACATATATTCACATACAAATCATGGGATAAGAATTTATGCACGTAGGAGCGATAATTTAAAGTCTAGGCCAAAAATGCGAGGTGTTACATTATCTCCCCCTTGGAAGTATTTGTCCTCGAATGATGGATAGGTATTTTTGGATGTCTTAGAAGTATGGAATAATATACACATGACATGTCTAGTAATGAAGGATGTAGCTGAGCTGAAATATTAAAACTTCTATCATGAAATTAATTTCTGAGTCAACTTGACTCTATTTACTATAAAAGTTGATTCATTCTGAGAGTTTAGAACTCACTTGAAATGTTCGTGATATAAACTTACATTTAGAAATGCGAAGTGATAACTGATACAAAAAATCCCAAGAGCTACTGAGGATGGAATAAAGTACGTAACTTCTCATTAGGAATTGTTCCTCAACAAAACACATATATGAATAAAAAAAGGGCTTCATAGCATCGCCAAGTATATTATGTAAGCACGAATCATGAGATAATGGGGCTAAGGTCACACAAGGGATATTACAGTATCTGAGCTTGAATACTTGGAAAACTGAGATCATACACTTGGAAATATGAGATCATGCACTGAACACTCATGTACTGAGTCATGACTAAATAGCTGAATTTGAAACATGATACTTAGACTGAACAGAATTTGCAACTTACATGTATGAGAATAAATTACCGCATGGAATAGTCACATTCATGAAACTTTATATTGTAAAACTAGACAGAAAGATGAAAAGCCATAGGAACTTATCTGTCTGAATACTTTACTAAATTGCTGGCTATAGGGACTGAATGATACTGAAAGCTTATACTCAACTGGAGTATTTCTTCAACCCTCTTTCTAAGAAGTTCTAATAACATTAGGGAGCAAGGAATTCTTGGGCATGATTTGAGTGAGATATCTGAATTAGGAATCTCAATATGTCTATAACTTCTGTAACATGGAACATAGGCCTATGAAACATAAGCTAGGATATAATTACTAGGCCTTAGGCAATGCAACTTATAACTTTCAAGCTTAGCCCCCCTTCTCAAATACTCACATGGGTACATATAACTACTCCAACTAAAGTTTAAGTTGAGCTACATACTCTCACCATGTTCAAGCCTAACTCGAAATCATAAGGTACGCACATAACACCATAATACTAGTCTGAATAATGAATTCAACACCCCATGTGTGTTTCATAACTCTCATCTCAAGAATAATTCTTCTTACAACTTCAACAACTAAATTCAACCCCTTACTAGGAATTCATTAGCACATAATGCACCCAGCCACTTATATACCAACATAACATTCAAGCCTATCATTATACCTACATATAAGCTTTTGGTCAATTAATCCACTTTGGAATTCTAGCACATTCTCTAACACCTCTTATCAATAACAACTTCTATGCACCATCCCCAAGAAGGCACACATGGAAATCTCAACTAACCATAACATATACCAAAAGCTTGCCTCAATCTTCCTTTAAACTTATAGCCTTAGATAAAACAAGCATACAACAATCTTTCCCTAACATGAAACATTTACTCTCTCCCATCTAATAATTATTCTTCATCATTATTATTTCATAACGAGAGGTCACTGAAAAGGTTATAACATAAGATCCTGAAGCAGAAAAGGATACCATACATAACTTTGACACTTAACTGAGGCTTTAGGAATGGAGTATCAATGACATGAATTCATCAAAGAGATCTAAAATGAGGACATACATGGCATAATCTGAATTTCAATGGTCATTAAGAGTGTGCCATGAGTACCTGGAACTAAACATACTGTAAAGCATGAGTACATGAGTCATGAGCTGCATCACCTGAGTTTGGAGTTCATAAATTCATGGAATATGATTCGTACTACTGAGTGAACTGGAACTACTTATACTAGGAACTGAAAGCGTACATAATTTTATGGAAAGTACATGAATATGATCTATGATCATGGATCTGACATGTAAGGCATGAGTAGATGTTATGATGAATGAAGTATGAGACTTTGCACTGAGATAAGAATGGGTTGGGCATCATCCTCCCTTACTGCTGTTCTATATCATACTGGTATAACTACTAGAATCTGAGAGCCTGACTTGGTTCCTTGTTCTATCATCTCCCCCTTAGATTTAAGCCATCATTCTAAGTCTGTGGACCTCTTTAATAAACTCTAAACTAAATTGCAACCACTCTACTCTAGAGTCTGCGATATAACAATACACACCAATAATAGATTCACCCTGAAATACTACACCTGAAAGTTTAAAATCCACTGCTAGTACTTCCTTCTAAGATACAACTCTTAACTTTTTATAGCCCCAATAGTCATCATATAATAACTTAAACACTTACTGAATTAAAATCTTTAGGAGTACTAGAATTTCAACACTTCTTTCTATTATCTCAATCCTCTAACAATCAAACTTAGATTCTAACACTTAACATGGATAGTCCTAAAATTTTAATGAACCATACTAACTTCCTTCATAGCCTATGTAAGACCCCACAAAGTTTCCTCATAGTCTGAGCCTTAGAGCATGTCAAGTGAAGTGTAATTTCGGTCCTAAAAGATTGAGAAGCAACTTCCTAAGTGAGTATTGTGTTAACCATATGGAATTCATTAATTTCAACTTTTTATCACATGGGAAATTTAATAAGCTTTCCATCGATATAAGATTCACCCAAATCCGATTCCCGGGTAAGGAGTTATAGCTAATTTAAGTCCTAGTCATAAAACAACGTCATTTTGGTGCTTGGCGCGTCGGGGAAAGGGTCTATTTGACAATTGTCAATTTCCAGTGGAACTCTGCGATAGTGGCACATCGCGGAGGACCCTAATTTCCCAATAGTCAATTTCCAATGGCCTGGCGCGATTGTGACGTATCACACTGAAGTTCTAGGTCCCAACTAGTGGGATAACGCGATGGCTCTGCATCGCGGTGACTACCAATTTTCCATTTTTCAATTTCCAGTGAGCCACCATGATAGTGGTGCATCGCGGTGGCCCGTGAAATCGGGTTCCCAGTTTAATTTTTTTTAGCTTCGTTCAGAAGTTAAAAAGGGCACTTTGAACTTTTTCCAAGCCTCTTAAACCTTGCAAACACCAAATCAAGGTCATTTACAAGCATTCTATGAAGTTTTTCTCAAGTTTTCTCTCAACAAAAACCCTAAGCATCCAAAACTTCTTCCAAAAATCTCAAGAATCCACCATAAATTTTCTTAATTGAGTCTAGATTCAAGGTTCCCAAGTCAAAGGCTTCAAGAACCCTCATTCAAGATTACGAATAGAGTTCCAAAAGTGAGAGTTCATCCAAAGTTTCTAATTCAAGGTATGTGGGGTTTTGAACAAGGGTAATCCTTTAACCCTTGTGCCCAAAAGCTTATTTAAACTATAATTCTCTTCAATTTATGAGATTTTACATGAAATTGAATTGGGGTTTTCACCCATTATTATTGATTGCAAGCTTTTGATGTTTCCCTTGAATTGAGAGTCTAATGGCATGATTTTTACATGTTTTCTTGAGAAATTGCAGCTGGGTCTATACCCCATGATTTTAATCCTTGAGAAGTTAATAGTTGAAATGTTTGAAACATTGAAGTATATGAGTATGTTGAGATTTTGAAAGAAATTGCTGAAATTTCTAGATTTCCACATGAGTTATGAATCTATATGCTATCTATTATGCTTTTGATGAGTTTTAACTTGAGATTGAATTATGGGTTATTAAGACCTACTTGAGACTTGAGAATTTTTGAACTCTTATTCTATAAGCACCCATGATTTAAGTATTCTGTGATTTTTGAGAAATGTTTTGACCTAATGGTAATTGAGTTTTGAAATCCACTCTACTACATGAGATTATATATTTGATTATTTGGTTTTTATTAAACTATGAGATTATTATAAAGTGGATTTTCATGAGATGAACGAGATAAACTAAAGGGAGTAGTATTTAGGACCGAGCGGGTAAGTTACTATGGTTTCTTACCCCAAAACTACGTGCCACCATAGGTTGGGCCTGAGGATGAGTTTATGATTATCATTGGGCCTAAGGCCGAGTTGATATTGGGCCCGAGGCCAAGTTTGTTTTATGATCACTGGACCTAGGTTATACTCCCTTGAAAGAGTATAATGCCTCTCCCCAACGTGAGGTCTCTTCCTTAGAAGGACAAAACGTTGGACTCCATGTAGCTCACATGGTTTATGTCGGTTAAGAGAAACTCCCTAAACTAAAGTATTTTCCATTGAGATAAGATATTTTCCTTTAAAACTAAAATACTTTCCCTTGATATGAGTATTTTTCCCTAAAGCTTGAAATGAGCTATATTCCTAACGTGAACAAAATGCCTTCAAGTATGTTCCAAAGTTATATGATTTCGAATTTCAAGTATTTGAGTTCAAAAGAGTTATGAGTTCTTGAGCATTGAAGAAGTTTTACTCTCCATGAGACATATTCATGAGTTGAAAGTATTGCTTAAAGTTTCCTTTAGCCTTGAGTAATGAGAATAAGAGAAGAGTACAAATTTCAAAGCTGAAAGTATAATGACTCACGAGATTGTGTTACATGTTCCATTTTTCATGATTCATGTGCTTCGCATTTTATACTTATTCAAGCCATGTGAGTCATTACTTATTACATGCATGATTTGATTAAAGAGTATTGATGTGGTTTTATATAAATGCATGCACCCCCACATACTCAGTACATTCCCAAGTGCTGATCTACATATACGTCTATGTGCTATATTGTCTTATAATGTAGGTTCAGTTGCTCAGTCCCAACCTCGTCAGTGATTTTAGAGTACCTCTATCTACATTACTATAGTGGTGAGTCCTCATGGTTTGAGGACCTATATTTAGACATTTCCATATTTTGAGAGACTATGTTGTTATTTCTAGTTCATTTCGAGTCAGTTAGGGACCTGTCCCAACGGCTCTTTTGTTCATGAATTAGTAGAGGCTTTGTCAGACTAGTTATCAGATTGTGGTTGTGTTGAGGTTTCCAGCTTTGTGGTCATTTGGACTGAGCATTTTCTCCGTATTTTCTTTTATATGATATGACTATGCTAGTATTTGAATTGTTTCATATTGAAATGAGTGTTATTAGTAGAAATAGGTTTAAAGGGTTAGATTAGGTCTACTTGTAGCCTTAAGCACCGTGTTACATCCCGAGAGGCAATTTTGGGTCATTACAAACTTGGTATCAGAGTCTAAGTTTTTTAAGAAGTCCTAGGGAGTCTGACAAGCCGCGTTGAG
Source organism: Capsicum pubescens (assembly GCA_030864215.1). Taxonomy (NCBI): domain Eukaryota; kingdom Viridiplantae; phylum Streptophyta; class Magnoliopsida; order Solanales; family Solanaceae; genus Capsicum; species Capsicum pubescens. Next base: position 178,096,098 of record CM061545.1, on the reverse strand, counting down.
TAGAGTCTTGACCATCAGTTTAGCACGCCACATCTATGAGCATGAGGCTACAAGACATTTTTGGAAAAGTTATTTCTTTCTTTTGGATTCTATCGTGCCTACAGTTGTCCCTCTCATCTAATAATTTCTGCTCTTCTATTTCAGAAAATACTTCTCCAAAAAGTGAATGCCCACAGGAACGATGATGAGCAACCCCCACCTGTTGATCCTTTGAATGATATTGTGTCTCATGCCAAGTTTCAAGTGGCATTTCAGGCGTTAACCCAAGCAGACACCGCTAATGTTTGGGCCAATAACTAGGCTACAATTGCTAATCAATAGGGATCTGATGTAGCCACAACTAGAATCTGTGATTTCATGCGGATGAATCCGCCAGAGTTTTATGGGTCCAAGGCAGGTAAGGACCCACAGTTGTACCTGGAGGAGGTGATAAAGATCACATAGGTGATGCATGTTTTTGAGGAAAAAAGTGTTGATTTGGCATCTTACAGGTTGAAAGACATAGATTATGACTGGGTTATATCGTGGAGGAAGGGTAGAGGTGAGGATGCTGCTCTTATGACTTGGCAGGTGTTCTAAGATGCATTCTTGGACAAGTTCTTTCCATTTGAGATGAGGGAGGCAAAGATTGAGGAGTTTATAAACATAAGGCAGGGCTCTAATACTATTAAGGAATAGTGCTTGAAGTTTAACCAATTGGCCAAGTATGCTCCTGATTTGATTTCTGACACCCGGGCTAGTATGAGCAATTTTGTGATCGGTGATTCTGGGTTAGTACTAAAGGAGTGTAGGACTGCGATGCTGCATAGGAATATGGATCTGGCTAGGTTGATGATGCATGCCCAACAGATAGATGTGGATAAGATTAGGGAGAGAGATCGAGTAAGGGGTAACAAGAGGGCTAGATCTGAGCAGCATAAGTTTAGCCAGCCTAGGTTCCATGGAGGGAACCACCCTCAGTTTTAGAGGTGTCCATCTATGCCAGTGCCTTCATCAGCTAGTGCTCCCGCTCCTAGAAACAGGCAGGATCAAGGGGGCAGATCTTTTATGTCTAGGTCGTAAAACAATATTGGTAATAGGCCCCGCTATCCTCCTTATGCTAAGTGTGGTAGGAGTCATCTCGGGGAGTGTTTTGTAGGTCTTAGGGGTTGTTTTGGTTGTGGAAAGCAGGGCCATAGACTTAGAGATTGTCCTCATGCTATATAGGGGAGCAGAGATGCCCGACCTCAGGCACAGGCTACTAGTGCACCAACTCCTGTACCCCGTCCTACCCCTACTCAGGGCGCTTCATCTAGCACTGCTGGCGGTCAGCGCCAGAACAGATTCTATGCCTTTCCATCCCATCAGGAGCAGGAGGACTCTCCCGATGTTGTTACCGGTATGCTCCGTGTCTTTTGCTTTGATGTCTATATGTTGTTGGACCCTGGGTCAAGTCTCTTTTATGTGACCCTACTTGTAGATGTGAATTTCAAAATGAGTACCAAAAAGATTTCTGAGCCCTTCCTAGTTTCTACATCCGTAGGGAGTCAGTTGTTGCTAAATAAGTGTATAGAGATTAATTTCATATATTAGAATAAGATTTATACTTGTAAGTTAAAATAGGGTTTTTGGGCTCAATGGGTGAAAGGGACCCCTTGATGAATACCCATATACCTTAATTGAATGGATTCATGAAGAAATCTTTAAATTGAAGCTTGAATCCTTGTGTTGTTGAGATAGAAACTTGGATTATTGTTCTTGGGAAATAGGAGGGCTTCTACGTGAGTAGTTTTGAGGAAGATGGGCAAATAATGCCTATTTTAGGGTTATAAATCTTGCTTTGGACGTTTGGGGTTGAGGGGAAATGGCCAAATTATCCCTTGGCCTATAGTAAGATGAAATAGTGGGGGAATAGTCCCCACGTCGCGCCCCTAGTCCATGGGAGTATCCCTCATGATGCAACCCCTAGTCTAGGGGATAGCCCTCACGGTTAGGGCCTATCGCCTGCCCTTAGTGTTTCTAATAAAAATGGTCAAAACTTTTTGCTCGGGTATCGAATTAAGGCGAAATTGGTATCGTTGGAAAGATAATTCGATTATCTATCTTTTGGTGGGTATTGATATGAAATATTACACATTAATAAAAAGTTATACACGTTCACAGTTGACCCTTGTATTATTGAATACCAAAGTTTTGCCTAATCAAAGGCTCTTAGCTCAACTTTGCTATAAGTGATTCCTACAAACATTATTCACCTCAAAAGCATTCTTAAAGCTAGGATAATGATCATGACACATATATTCACATTTAAATCATGGGATTAGAGTTTATACACATAGGAGCGACAGTTGAAAGTCTAGCTAAAAAATGTGGGTTGTTACAATACATGTCGTTTATAAGACATTTCTTTGCCCCCAAATATATCCCAAGGGGAAATTGTCCATTCAATTCGGCATTACATCCTTTAATTAAAAGATATAAAGAATGATCATCTATAATTGACTCTTGGTCAATAGACGTAAGGTGGGTTCTTCTAATGGGCCCAATACCCCCTCAGGTATTGGGTCATCCTAGGCTCATGCCTAAAAAGGGTTTTGGTTTCACTCTATCCTAGGCATCTAGAGTGGGCTTTGACCAGGTTCCCAAGTGGACAACTCGGGTTTGAAAATATGAACAACCATCGGGCGCCTAACGTGCCAATAAACTATCATATTTCCAACACTTCATTGGAAATTGATAAATAGGGACTGGTACATCCATGAAATTCCAAAACAGTTTATTAATCATAGTGTAAAAGTATGCCATGAAATGCAACAATTTAAATTTTATGAAAACATGTAAGTGATACATACAAAATACAACTCTCGTTAGAAAGTGTAAGCGGTCGTTGTCAACTATAGAACCCAACTAGGTTGGGGTCGAATCTCACAAGGAATACTATGCAAAGAAAGTGTTATGGTTGTTAATAGACTATTGATTAAATGCTTCGGAGAAAGGGGGGTTTGAATTGTTAACAGTATTCAGGCGTTTGTAACAAGTAGCATTCCAGCTAGTAAGTTTTATTGCAAGTACTAATTCAATAGGAATAAATAAACTAGAGTTATGTTCTCAAAGATGTTCAAGCAGTCGGGGTTGTGAGTTACCTTAAATTTCCAATTTATAAATTCAATTGTAAGAGTTATTGAATTCTAATGTTTACTCATTTGTTTCTCAACCTAAATGGATAGTTTCCCCTTCAATTCTCTCGAACTTAAAGAATGTATTGATTTATTCAACTAGTCTATCATGTGGGTTAATCTTTGTTAAGGCATCAACCCATAACCCATAGGTTAAAACCTTTAAACTTCATGTAAACTCCTTAGTTTCCCAACATACACTTTTCTTCTCAGACAAGTAATATTCTTGGGCTTACCCTTCAAGTTTACAACCAAGAAAGGTCATTAATATGAAGAAGGGTTTATACAATCTCAATTACATATGGAAGTTTAGTGTTTCACAACCCCAATCATCTATTCACATCAAGGCTCCCATAACCCTAGTTATGGGAGCTTAGCCACACATCTCAAGAGAAGAAGAAGAAGAAATCATTGTGTTCTTCATAAATGAATTCAGGGAATTAATTACAAAAATTACAAGAATTGTCCTTGAATCTTCAATGAGAATATGAATAAAATAACTAGATCTCCCTATTGTAGCTTGAATCTTAGAGAATACTACGTTACAATAAGGTTTTCTAGATGGAAATATGATAAAAGATACCTAAAAAAAACCTAAATTGGGTATTTATATGTTCCCAGGTATTGAGGATTTAAAATTTGAACTCATTAAAGCCGCGTCGAAGTTGACAGTCACGCTGACGGCCGTCGGAAGCCTGACGGGCCATCACGTGAACTTTCACTGATGGTCACAAAGTGTTACCTTTTGGTTAAGGGTTGATGCTCATATTGGAGGGCCATCGCTGGCCTGACGGTCCATCACGTGGACCGTCACTTCATCACTTGTGGAGCCATTCTCTGTTTTATCCTGATGGCCAAGTTGTCGGTCCGTCGGAGGTCTAACGGTCCATCACTTGGACCATCATAGGAGTCTTCCACTTGGTCCTTTCTGTTTAACCTTGATGGTCACCCTAACGGTTCGTCACTTGGCTGACGGTCCACAGGTTTGATCGTCAGTGTTCTTTTTCTGCTGTTTTTCCAAGTTTCTTCTCCAGCTATATCCTTGACCTGAAAACACTAAAGCTCAGTATCAAATACAACAAAAGTTGCTCAAAAATGTACATTTATCCCTCGAAAAAGATGTAAAATATTTTGTTAAAAGACAAAATATCAACACCCTCAACTTAAGACAATTGCTTGTCCTCAAGCAACTCAGCACCAAATCGCATACATGAATAATACAATGATGGGAAATCAACTATTGAACTAGATTTCACACAACCACTCAACTTTCATCTCACTTATATGGGCTCAATACATCAGGATCTACAACCTGAATTTATTTATAATTCAGCACACACACAAACATGGATACAATATCCTACAGAGATCAGCAAAACTAAGCGTAACTTGAGTTGCCCTCACATTCAACAAAGTCCACCACTCATTATTCATGTATCTTGTGTATGAAAATCAAGACTCTCACACTCATCAAAGAAGTTACAAACATAGCATACATACCCATATGCTTGCCCTTATCATCTAATGCTCCCTTATGGTTGATTCGTAAATATCAAGTAAGTCTTTTTCAGGCTTATAATGAGGTTCTGGGGCTAGGTGAGGACAAATTTTTAGTAAAAGCGACTTAAAGTTCAGACTTTACTCTCTTTTCCCTTGATTTCTACTCACTAAGACTACTACTTTTCTAGCTCACTTACAATCTCTATTGTTCATTCACACTTTGCCATAACCCTTTTTTTTAAGAAGCATCAACCATTCTCAACTTATGCTGCTGCAGTCAGTTGAGGTGCACAATATCTAAATAGATTAGGTCCGGATGCTTTATTTTAGATCTAGGTCACTTTTTCATTAAACTGCTAACATCCTGACAGTAGCCACCCTCAACTTAGGTGTTTTACCTAAGTTAAGGTGCACCATGTCCAATATTAGACTAGGGCCAAAGTTAGTGTTAACAACCTAAAGAGACTTCATCAGAGTTATTGGGAATGAAGAAAAACTAACATAAGCTCAAAAAGGCTTCAAAAAAGGGAAAATCTATTTGTTGGGTCATTCATTTTGGCTAAGTGAACTAAAAGTACAAGGAGGCCTGCTATCCTATCCTATTAAATCAACCACAAAAGAACATCAATGAACTGGGCAATTCTAGGTGTATCACTATGCAAGAACTAAATCAAATACTCGCACACACTGAGTTACCACTTATTCTACTACTCTTGGGATTTACATCACATGGTATGCACATTTTACATTCTAATGTCAGTTACAGAATCATCAATGGTTGTTCAACATATGCTAAGTGACAAGGAGAAATAGTCATACAAGCATGTTCATATTCTTCTGTGACATCCATTTATCATTCATATATACAAAAAGGTGCTAAAAGAGAAAATAATGCATAAATAACATCAACAAATGGATATTTACATCACAATCACTTAGGAAAATAAAATGCAACCTAGACATGCCGGTTTTCCTAGATAGAACAAGGGAGAAAAAGAACAGAAGCAATAAATATCCTCGTGGTACAAGTATACCCACCCCCACTAAAAATGAATGCATTGTCCTCAATGCATTACAAAAGAGGGGAATACTTGTAAAGACTCTCAGTCTGACGAGGCATCAGTCAAATGTGGTGAAGCTACTTTGGTCTCACCTTCAGCAACATTGACCCCTATGGTGGTAGGGGTACTCACAATGTCATCCTCCTGAATTGGAGGTATCTCAACTCGAATCGGGTCTGAAATTGGCCCCCAAGCTGGGGCAGAACTGGTGGAAACTCCTGTAGCTTCATCTGCAACCTTCTTCTATTTTCTCTCTTTATCTTTCTTTGATCTTTTTGCAGTTTTCCTCATATCTCAGGCTTCTCTCTCTTCCGATGTCATCGCTTCTCGCCTTATTCTTGTGACAGCTTTCCTATCAATACTTTTATCTGCATGTTTGCCTTTGTCCTTGAGTGGAATCCCCATCAAGTCAACAATGCCCTCATCTGCATCACTGATAACCAGAGTAGGGTAAAAAATAGGTTGCTGTGGTTGTCGTTTGAGCTCTGCTATATCTTCCTGTGCTTGCCTGAATTCTGCCATGAACTTAGCAAAATCTGGAATAGACATCGCATCCAGCCTTTTGTTGACATGCTCTTCCATATGGTCCATCCTGATCTAAATATTTTGAAAAGATGGATTGCCTCAGCTATAAAACAGTCAACAAAAGGCAAAACCCATGTGTCAAGCTACTTTTGAAACTTTTTATGTTGTTTAACAGACTTGGAAAAATTTTCCTGCATCAACATGTACTCCAAATACTAGGGTGGGACAGATGAAGTATCTGAAGTCCCACCCATTGGAAGCATAGATGTTGATCCTATATACGTACTAGGTGGCACATAAGTAGTGATATACAATGACATACCTGTAGGAATCTCAGAAGTATCAGGGGCTGGTGCTGACTGTGTCTGATAAGTAGGAGGTTTGTTGACTCACATTTTAAACTTTGAGTCATCCTTTAATTTTCAATGTCCTGCCTATGAGTAGCCCAAACTTTATTATCAATACCTCAAATCAAAGACACATTGGCTTGCCTGCATAATTTTGTGATCAGACCCGGAAACGGTAACACAGTTGCTACTTTGTGTGCCCGAACAAATATCTCATCCATAATAATTTGACCAAAATCAATCTTCATCCCAACAATCAGACTAGCCACCAACATAGCCCTATGACTATCCAAATTAGCATCTCTCCCTGTCGGCATCAACCTTAATTGAATAATGGCCCACCAAAACTTAGCTCGGAAGCTAAGAGAGGATTTAGCAATGCGCTCCCGTAGGTTGATTGCCCAGGATGGATTTCTGTCATCAGTAAGGAGTCTCATCAACTAAGGCCTTTGAGTGGATTCCATATTCATATAATGCTCCAGCTCTAGAACTGCCATCGGTGCTTCATAGTTAGGCCCAAACAACATTTTGTTTATCGTGCGGGCTGATATATCAATAGTAACCTCTCTGACCGGAATGATTCCCTGTTGGGAAATCTGAAATTTTTGAGCCCTTGGGACAGTCTTTCTCTACCACTGCCAAATAATTGGCAAAAAATTCTCGTACAAGGTTTGGTTGGTATGACCCGAGAGGTTTCCTCATCCAGGCTAACTCATATTCATTGAATTGCCGCTTAAGCTGTGGATACTCATGCAACTCGAACGTCACTATCTAATTCTCTTCGGATATAAGCCTGGTTGTAGTTGGTTCATAGAATCAAGGAATTTATCCCTAGCTCCCTAAGCTTTCCATCTTATTGCTTCCCTTATTTGAGGGTCTTTTCTCTTGACCACATTGGCATCCTCAGCCTCCGATGCCTCAACTTGGTCAGGGTTGGATGTATTGATCCCTTCCTCATTGGGGCTCAAACTGGTGCTACTGGAACTGCTCCTACTCTTCTCTTCAGACTAGGAGAGTGCTTGATTCATCCTGTCCCTTTGCCTAGTGTTGAAAGTCGGGGCCTCCTCACTTAAAGCCAGTTTACTCCTTCTTCGTTGTGTTCATCCACCACCTCTTTTTAAGGGAATCTTTCTTGCTATATTGCCTGAATAACACATCAAGAAATAGTTAGATCAGAATAAGAGAAGAAATTACTATAAATTTAGCTTGACGAGAGGGTTGACGGTCCGTCGGGGTTGTGACAATCTGTCACCCTGTCCGTCAAGCCTTAACCAGTGACATCCTTATTAAGTAGCCTTACGACGGTTGACCTGAAGGTTCATTGGGGGGATGACGATTCATCAAGTTGTCCATCGCGTCTTATCCATTAAGCATCAATCTTGGCAACTTTGTGACGGTTTACCTGATGATCCATCGGGGCTCCAACGGTCCGTCAAGGTGATCGTCAGCCTCACTTTTCACTTTCAAACTTTATTTTGGCTTTTGGCGAACACCTGGTGTGCTATGCATTATTATGCATACAATCATGGCATTAGTTTAGTGTTTAAGCACAACTTTTGCAATTTTTGGGTCCATGGGTTACTCAGTTTTCACCCAGAACAGTATACACCAGAGTTCGACATAAAATTTGAATCACAACAACACAAAATCAAGATGGAATTTCTTTTAACAATCAACAACTTACATAACCCATGTTTAGCAATTCAAAGAAGAAGAGTAAGGTTGTGATAATACCTTGATCTTGCTGTAAACTTTACTATTCTGACTTACAAACTCAGTATAAAAGAAAACTCAAAGCCTTTATCATAGATTGGTAACTTTTTTTCTGATATGAGGAAGAGAGGGAAGAGGTTGTTTAAATAGGAGAGAAAGGGAACAAGAAGAGTCCGAAGAGGAGATAACTGATCCTAGCTACTTTGAATGCAGAAAAAGTTAAAAAGTTTTAGGATTTGAAAGGGTGGCAATGTATGTAACCATTTTTTTAATCATTTTAAAACCGTTTGGGTTGGATAAGGCCTATTTATTCAGCATTAATTTTAATCTACCCAACCCTTCAGACTAGGGTTAAGTTAACAGTCGATCTGACAGTCCTCCAGGATTTTGACGGTCCGTCAGGTTAACCGTCTGTCTTACCAGAACCTTATCAGTCATCCCTTGATGCTGGTCCATCAGTTATACGATGGTCTGTCAAGTAGTCCGTTAGTCTAATCCAGAAATATTGTCTTTTAGCTTTAAGTTGACGGTTGGATTGATTGTCCGTCAGACACGTGACGGTCCATCAAATTTGCCGTCAAGCCTTATTCAGAATGACCATTTTTTGACTATGGATTTGACGGTCCCATTGACGGTCCATCATGGACTTGACGACCCATCAACCTTCCTGTCACCCTCTATTAGCTGGATAAAATCTTTTTTTTCTTCATTCTCATTTCTTCACACTTCACAAATATTTCAAATTACTCAAAAATAACAAATGAACTCTGACTATTATTACAACAACACTTTGTGGGTTGCCTCCCACTAGCCCCTGATTTATTGTCGCGACATGACTTAGTTATCTCGATTACTCAGAATTCATTGAGATAGATGGTAGATATGCACTTTATCTAGTCCATTGGACCAATATACAACTTCTTTCATTTCCCATTAACCTTAAAGATACTTCCATCTTCATTTTCAAGTTCAACTACTCCAGATGAGTAGACTTGGTTAACCTTGAATGGGCCAGACCACTTTGATTTAAGTTTATTTGGAAAGAGCTTCAGTCTAGAATTAAAGAGGAGTACCCAATCATCTTTTTTAAAGTTGTGCTTTTTGATCCTCCGGTCATGGTACTTCTTCATCTTCTCTTTGTAAAAGTCTGCTCTTTCATAAGCCCCGAGACGGAACTCGCTTATCTCATTTAGTTGCCCTAATCGCAACTCTGCTGCCTCATTTTAATTTAAATTTAGCCTCTTGAGTACCCACAGTGCCTTGTGCTCTAATTCAATTGGCAAGTGGCATTCCCCGCCATAAACCAATTGGTATGGTGACATACCAATGGGTGTCTTGAAAGCCGTTCTATATGCCCATAAGGCGTCATCCATCTTCCTAGACCAATCTTGTCTACTTGCATTCATCGTCTTGGCAAGAAAACCATTTATTTCCTGATTTGAAATCTCCACTTGCCCACTAGTCGATGGGTGATCTGTAGTTGCCACCTTGTGTTGCTTAATACCGTATTTCACTAAGGTGGCCCGGAACACTCAATTGCAAAAATGTGATCCACCATTACTTATGATAATACGTGGTACCCCAAATCAATAGAATATGTTCTTTTTAAGGAATGCAACGACTCTCTTCCCTTCATTATCGGCCAAGGAAATAGCCTCAACCCATTTGGATACATAATCAACGGCAACCAAGATGTATTTCAACTCATACGAGCTCACAAAGGGCCCCATGAAGTCAATACCCCAGACGTCGAACAACTCCACTTCCATTATTTTTGTCATGGGTATTTCATGGTGCTTTGAGATTGACCCTTGTCTCTGGCATTGGTCGTATCTCCGCACAAACTCATATGCGTCTTTGAATAAGGTTGGCCAATGATAGACACTTTGCAACACTTTCCTTGCAGTACGATCACATGCATGGTGACCCCTGACTGGGGAAACACGACAAACTTCCAAGATACTTAGCATGTCCACTTCTGGAATGCACCTCCTTATAATATTATCCGCACAATGCCAAAATAAATACGTCTCATCCCAAAAGTAGTGTGTAATATCATGGAGAAACTTCTTTCTTTGGTGAAAAAAAGGTTCTTCGGAATAATCTCACTTACCACATAGTTTGTAAAGTCTGTGTACCAAGGTACTCTTTCAAGCAAAACACCTAGGATTTTCCCATCTGGGAATGTATCATCAATTTTGAACTCATCCTTGACTATTTGATCTTCCTCAAGTCTGGACAGGTGATCCGCAACTTGATTTTTGGATCCTCTTCAATCTTTGACTTCATAGTTAAATTATTGAAGAAGTAGTACCCATCTTATTAACCTCAGCTTAGCATCCTTCTTTTCCATCAAATATCTCAGGGTGGCATGATCTGTTTGAACCACCACCTTGGTTCCCAACAGGTAAGCCCAGAACTTCTCAAAACATAGACAACCGCGAGAAGTTCTTGCTCAGTAATAGTGTAATTCTTTTGAGCCTCATTTAATGCCTTGTTTGCATAGTAAATGGGATGAAAAAACTTTTGTTTCTTTTGGCCAAGCACAGCCCCAAGAGCCACTCCGCTTGTATCACACATGATTTCGAATGACTTTTACCAATCGACGCGACAATCATTGGGGCATCAACTAATTTCTCCTTAAGGCATTCAAATGCCTTCCTACAATCATAATCAAATGTGAACTTGGCCTCCTTCTCCTAAATCTTGCAAAATAGATTTACAATTTTGGAGAAATATTTTATAAATTAATGATAAAATCTCTCATGACCAAGGAAACTATGAACTCCCTTTATTGAAATGGGGGGAGGTAGTTTCTCAATAACATCGACCTTTTCCCGACCGACTTCAATCTCCTTGGCTGAGATTTTGTGACCAAGGACAATGCCCTTCTTCACTATGAAGTGGTACTTTTACCAATTTAGCATGAGATTGAATTTCTCGCACCGCTGCAATGCTCTACTCAGATTTACTGAACAAAGCTCAAAAGAATCACCTACCATCGAGAACTCATCCATAAACACCTCCAAGATGTCTTTCACCATATCGAAAAAGATAGACATCATGCATCATTAAAAGGTAGCGGGTGCATTACACAAACCAAGTGACATCCACTTAAAATAAAAGTACCATACAGGCAAGTGAACGTCATTTTCTCCTGATCCTCTGGGGTGATAGAAAAATGGTTATAGACCGAATACCCATCTAGGAAATAATACCAATCTCTTCCTGCCAATCGATCAAGAATTTGATCTATAAATGGCATTAGTAAGTGGTCCTTCAAAGTCCATGAGTTGAGCATATGATAATCCATGCAAACTCTTCACCCAGTATAGGCTTGAGTGGAATCAACTCATTTTTATCATTTGCTACTACAGTTATGCCCCTTTTTTTAGGAACACATTGGATGGGGCTTACCCACTTACTATCAGAAATGGGCTATACAACTCCAACATTAAGCTATTTAATGATCTATTTCTTAACCATTTCTTGCATCGGTGGGTTAAATCGGCGTTGGTGCTCAATGGTTGGTATGCAATCTTCCTCAAGCTGAATTTTGTGAGTGCAAATATCAAGAGGAATACCAATAATATCCATAATAGTCCAACCTATAGTCTTTTTGTACCTCTGAAGCAAAGAGATAAGTGCCTCAACCTGCTGCTCACCCAAATCTGCTGCAATAATCATAGGTAAAGTGTTTCCACTACCTAGAAATGCATACCGTAAATGGCCCGACAACTTCTTCAACTCCAGCACTGGTGGCTCTTCAATAGATGGCTAAGCCGGTGGTGGTGGGCAATTTTTTAGATCTAAATGCAGTTTTTTGGGAGAATATGAATATGATCCCATTCCCATCAGGGACTACACCGTCTCCTCATATTCCTTAATACCTTCGCTATCAAAGTTTATCAAGACTACATCCAGAGTCTCAACAACAAATTTCTCCTCAATTGGCACCTCTTGTTCATTATCGTAATAAAAATCAATGATATATAAGACACACATCTCTTTGTTCTGATTCATAGATTGGCACACATCAAATTGAACTACCTCATCATTAAGTCTGAACAGGAGCTTATTCGCCCACAAACCAATAAGCACACTTCTGGTTATGAGGAAGGGTCTACCTAAGATTATGGGTACCTTGAAATCCACCTCGCAATCCAAAATAACAAAATCCACAGGAAATATAAAGCTGGCCACCTTTACTAACACATTATACAATATCCCTACTAGCCGCTTCACTGACCTGTCTGCCATCACTAGTCACATATTTGTGAGTGTAGGATCCCCCAAACCCAACTTCTTATACACAGTAAGTGGCATCAGGTTAATAATTTCTCTGAGATCACATAAGGCCTTAGCAAAATCAAGTGACCCAATAGTAAAAGGGATAGTGAATGCTCCCAGGACTGCTTTCTTCTGTACCAAGGATCTTGTCAAAATAACACCACAATGGTGAAGATTATCCACTGATTTGTTGTTCATTGTTCTCTTCTTTGGAACAAGGTCCTTCATAAACATATCATATCCAGGCATCTGCTCTAGTGCCTCTACTAAAGGCACATTCACTGTCATCTACTTCAGTATCGCCATGAATTTTCAAAACTGTATGTGATCAACCTTCTTCTTCAATCGATGAGGGAAGGGGGCGGTGGTTTTGGGAGGGTGGTTATTACTGCTTCCTTCTCTTTTCCCTTTTCTTTCTCTAACTCATCAACCTATTGATGGTTAGATGGAGTGTCATTACCATCCAGCTTCTCAGACTCCACTGGAAAATTTTCTTCATCTTTATCATCTTCTTCAGTCATATCATCAATTACAACTTTGCCCACAGAAGGGCCCAATAATACTTTACCACTCTGCGTGGTAAATGCCATGCAAGATCTGTCATTCTAAAGATTTTGCATGGTATCACTAGGCAACATACTGCTCTTCCTCTGATTTAATGTTGTTGAGAGTTGGCTTATCTGCTACTCCAACTGTTTGATAAAAATTTAATTCTAGTTAACTAGCTGACTTATTGAGGATAAGTCACTTTTCATCGTCGTCACACCAGAATTGTGTAAGACCCCAAAAAATTCTAAGATTAACTCAGTCTATTAAAGCTTGAAAAGAGGTCCCAGACTTAGAAATCTTAGCTAAGTGTTTAAACTTAGAAGTATTTTAGCCTTCGTAAATTGACGATCATATTTCACGACCCTTATGACCTTAAAGTATCGATTTGTAGGTTTATTCTTGATTAGGAATGTCATTAGGTCACTTTGAGTGAGTTTTAGATTTTTTAAACATCGTTTGCACCATGTTCAGGTGACCAAAATAGTGGGTCGACACGATCTCGATGCATCGTGTCGACATATAATCCCCCCCAACTTTCAGTGCAATTTTAGTGAACCAATATAAACTCCACGCGGCGTGTTGGTCATCACGTTGATGCCATCGATGTGGCGGGACGGTCTGCGCGTCACTAGATACATTTTCAGTCATTAAAAGCCCGCATCCAGAGGGGTAATTGGGACTTTTTTCACCCGTATTCGCCCAAAAACATGAGATTACATCATTTTTAAGTCTAAAATATCCATTATTCTCAAAATTACTCAAGAAAAAAAATCCTAGGGCTTCCAATTCAAGATTAAAGCTTAAAAATTTTCCCCAACTTTTAGAGAATTAATAGCCAAGGTATGTTAGGTGTTCATCCAAGGGTTTCCTTCCACCCTTGGAGTTCAAGAACCTCTTTTAAAACTTCAAGTTTATTGAATTCATGAATTCCATATTGGTCTTGAATGTATTCACAATTATGATGTTAATTGGGTTTCTAATTCATGATTTATTATAAGATTCATGTAAATTTATTGGGCATGTGTGTAGTATTATGTGAATTCATGTTAAATCCCTTGAATTTGTAAGTTGAGATTGGAAATCATGATGCCTACATGTTGATTAGTATTATGTGCATAAATTATGTTCTCCAAGTGTTTGATAAATTGCTCATGTGGATTAAATGGGAAAATCATGACATGCTAGCATATGTACAAACTTATATCTTACAAATGTTTGATAAAATGTCTCTATGAGTGAGTTATGAACATTGTAATACTTTTCAAGATTATGCTATGCTTTACTTTTCATGTTATCGAGTCCTAGGGGGTATCTAATACCCGACAATCTAGCTATTTACCTAGAATTATAGAAGCTTTAGAATAGTCTCAGGAATGTCAGGAATAGTAGCATTCAATCAGTATAGAACTCAGTATATCCAGTCAACAAATAGAGCTCAGAACACTCTATCGGTTATAGTTCTCAGTGAACTCAGTCCAGTTCAGTCAGTTAACATGACCAGTAACAATTCTGTCTAGCCAAGAACAATTTAGAAATTAGCTCAGTATCTATTCAGTTGGGAGTAGGATTCAACACCGAGTGAACCCAAGGATGGGGACTCACCTGCCAATAGAGGATATGATCCTTAGAAGCAGTCCTGGCATTCCATAACTACGTAGTCAGTATAGGTTGAGACATTAACCTACCAGTTGAGGTTTGATGAGGTGTTCTACCTGCCATTTGAGGGTACCACTATTCTTATTCAGAGCACCTGCCAGTTGAGGGTACCACCGTTCTCGTTCAGGGCACCTACTAGATGAGGGTGACTCTGCACTTGTCTTTACCCGTGGCATGGTACTAACACCCTTCCAGTTGGGGTTATAGGTTGGACCCTAATCTGTTTAGAAAAGGGCATATCGCTTAGATGATTACCTCCCACAATTTCAGTTTCAGTCTCAGTATAGAACTCAGTTCAGTTCTACAGAATCCGGACTGTCAGACATAGTCACCCAGATCAGTATAGAACTCAGTTGAGTTCTACAAAATCAGGACTTTCAAAATTAGTCACCCAGCTATTAGTAATACAGTTATCAGTAAACTCAGATATTAGTCATTCAGTTATCAGAACTCAGTATCCCGTGTTACTATAATCTCAGACACTGCGTATGTACATATATGCGTAGTTTTGCATAAATAGTATTTCATCAATTTTAGTTATACATATACTCTCATTCAGTTGTATTCATGTTATTCTGACAGTTATTGTTCATGCATATGAACCCTTGCATATCAGCCTACCTCACTTAGCATACCAGTAGATTCAAAGTACTGATGCATACCTTTTCTTTTGGGTTATAATGTTTTATATCATAGGTTCAGATGCACGGGCTCCTGACCATACTTAGCAGTCCAGACTATCAATAATAGACCTAGTGGTGGGTACTCATAGTTCAAGGACAAAGTTATCATATCATTTCATTATTTCAGTAGTCGGAGTTAGTTGGGGACTTATCCCATCAACTCCATATTCAGATAGATAGAGGCTTTTAGATTAGACTTTCAGACAGTATTCAGTTGTACAAACTATTATTACAGTTGGTATTCTTTATCAGTATTTTAGGTTTTGAACCTTATGGCTTTTCAGCTTATTTTTCCACCTTTATGATAGTATTATTACTTAGTGCTCACATTAGATATTAGTCATTGGTTAGCTTGTGGTCCTTCGGGGTCGTAGCACTGGGTGGCATCCAGAGTGCAGACTCGAGGTATTACAAACTTGGTATCAGAGCCTAAGGTTCAATAGAGTCCTAGGAAGTCTGAAGCCGCGTCTAGTAGAGTCTTATGCATGGGTGTGTAGTGCGCCACACTTATGGACAAGAGGCTATGAGGTATTTTTAGAAAAAGTTTCCCTTATTTCAGTATTCATATCATGTGAGTGAGCATGAGCTCAAGTTATACTCTCAGTCTAATATTTTTCTTAATTCTATTTATAGAACATGCCTTTTAAAAAGAATAATGGAAGGAGAATAGGAAATCAGCCACCACCTCCGCCCGTTCAGGCAGATCCCCTGGATAAGCATGTCTCCCTCACGGAATTCAGAGAAGCTTTCATCACTCTAGCTCATTTTGTGACATCCCAAAAATAATGCCTAGCTACCATTTCTTCCAACCCAGTGGCCAACACTGCGGCAGCTAGAATTTAGGACTTCACCTAAATAAACCCTCCAGCCTTTATCGGGTCTAAGTCAGATGAGGACTCACAGGAATTCCTTGATCAAGTAAGGAATGTTACAGTACTATAGGGGTGACAACGAGTGAGAGTTATGAGTTGGCCGCATATCAGTTATAGGATGTGGCTCACTCATGGTTCAAGTAGTGGAAGGCAGAAAGGGCCGCAGATGCAGGATCTATAGAATGGGAAGAGTTTGCCACTATTTTTCTGGATAGGTTCTTTCCACTGGAGTTGAGGAAAGCAAAGGTTTTGGATTTTATTTATCTGAAGTAGGGAAATATGACAGTGAAAGAGTATTCTCTTAAGTTTACTTAGATATCCAGATACGCTCCTCATGTGGTAGCATATAGCAGATCTAAGATGAGTAAGTTTGTGTCTGGCGTGTCTAACATTGTGTTTAAAGAGTGTAGGACCATAATGCTGATTAAGGAGATGGACATATCCAGGCTCATGGTTTATGCTAAGTAGATAGAGGAGGTTAAGAATAGGGAGAAGGATAGGAAGAACAAGAGAGATAGAACAAGTAGATTAAACTTCACTCAGTCTAAGTCAGAAGGTGGAAATCATTCTTAGTTCCGCCCAAAATCCTCAGTTCTAGCTTCATCCTCAACCATTGTACCAGTGCCAAAATTTAGAGACGGTAATAGAGATATGGCACCTGGATCTAAACCTCAGGGTAGTATTAGCAGTGCCTGAACAAACCTTCTTTTCCAGAAATATAGCAAAAACCACCAGGGTGTTTGCAGGGTCAATAGTGATGTATGTTTTTGATATGGTAAGACAGGACATAGGGTTAGAGATTGTCCTCAGTCAGGTTCTTAGGGTTAGTATAATCTTTCTTCAGCTCAGTCCGATCGCTTAAATTAGCAGGGTGCCGCTTCCAGTGCCACCAGTGGGCAGTGCCAAAACTGACTCTATGCACTTCAGTCCCAACAGGATCAGGAAAGTTCTCCTGATATGGTCACTGGTATGTTACAAGTTTATCATTTACACGTTTATGCTTTACTAGATCCAGGTGCTTTTTTATCCTTTGTAACTCCTTATATAGCTGTTGACTTCAGAGTTAGTCCCGAAATCCTAGTAGAGCCCTTCTCAATCTCTACCCTAGTGGGTAAATCTATCATAGCTCGATGGGTATACAGGAACTGTCCAGTTATGGTATCTCAGAAAGTCACTTTAGCAGACTTAGTAGAATTAGAGATGACAGATTTTGATATCATTTTCAGCATGGATTATCTTCATTCATGCTATGCTTCAGTTGACTACAGAAACCGAATTATCTATTTTTAGTTTTTGAATGAAGCTGTCCTTGAATGGAGGGGTAGTACTTCAGCACTTAGGGGTCAACTTATTTCTTACCTTAGGGGTGATAAGAATGATATCTAAGGGATGCGTGTATTATCTCATTCTAGTTCAAGACTCTAGTTCAAAGACCCCTAATCTTGAGTCAGTATCAATAGCATGTGAATTTCCTGATGTGTTTCCCAAAGATCTTCTCGAGGTCCCTCCTGAAAGGGAAATTGACTTCAGAATAGACCTTCTTCCAGATATTCAGCCTATCTCTATTCCACCATATAGAATGGCTCCAGCAAAACTCAAAGAATTAAAAGAACAGTTAAAGGATCTCCTAGATAAGGGATTCATCAGACCTAGTGTATCCCCTTGGGGTACATCAGTTCTATTCATGCATAAGAAAGACGGTTCTCTCAGAATGTGTATAGACTACCATCAATTTAAAAAAGTCACGGTCAAGAACAAGTATCTACTTCCCAGAATCGATGAGTTGTTTGACCAACTTTAGGGTGCCAGTTAATTCTCTAAGTTAGACCTCAGATCAGGCTATTATCAACTCAGGTTCAGAGAATATGACATTTCAAAAATAGCTTTCAGAACTCGGTATGGCAACTTCGAATTCTTATTCATGTCATTTGGTCTTACCAATACTCCAGCAGCCTTCATGGACTTAATAAACCGCTTGTTAGAGAAGTACTTGGACATGTTCATCATAGTCTTCATTGATAACATTCTTGTCTACTCCCACAGTGAACATGAACATACAGACCATCTCATAATAGATTACAGACTCTCAGAGCCTATTAGTTATTTGCCAAATTCAGTAAGTGCAAATTTTGGCTAAGGTCAGTATCTTTCCTTGGCCATATAGTTTCCAGTGATGACATTAGAGTGGATCCTGAAAAGACCGAAGCAGTGAGAAACTGGCCCAGACCCATCTCTCCATCGGATATCAAGAATTTCTTGGGTTTGGCTGGCTATTATCAATGGTTTGTCAAGGGATTATCATCTATTGCATCCCCCATATCCATATTGACTCAGAAAAAAGTTAAATTTTAGTGGTCAGATTTTTGTGAGAAGAGTTTTCAGGAGTTAAAGACTCGACTCACTACAACCCCAGTTTTGACTCTAGCAGATGGTTCAGACGGGTTTGTGGTATATTATGATGCTTTTAGAATTAGTTTGGGGTGCGTTTTGATGTAGAGAGGTAAGGTCATAGCCTATGCCTCTAGACAGCTTAAGACCCATGAAAAAAATTACCCCACTCATGATTTTGAGTTAGTAGCTATGGTGTTTGCCTTAAAGATTTGAAGGCATTATTTGTATGGGTATATGTTGATGTGTTCACAGACCACAAAAGCCTGTAGTATATGTTTTCTCAGAAAGATCTGAACCTATGTCAGAGGAGGTGGTTAGAGTTATTGAAGAACTACAACAAGAGCATCCTGTATCACCCAAGCAAGGCCAATATAGTGACTGATGCTCTTAGTAGGATGTCTATGGGTAGTGTTTCTCACGTGGAGGATTATAAGAAGAAGTTAGTTCAAGAAGTTCATCAGCTTGCCCGACTAGGTGTCTGCTTAGTCGATTCAGCAGAGGGAAGTGTGTGGGTGTAGAATTGTTCAGAATCATCTTTGGTTTCCAAAGTGAAGGAAAAAAGGACAAAGATCCCAGTTTAGTCAAGTTTAAAGAGTCAGTCATAGATAAAAAAGTAGAGGTTTTCTCCCAAGGGGGAGATGGTGTGTTACGTTGCCAAGGTCGGTTATACCTGCCAGGTGTAGATGACTTGAGGTAACAAATTCTTCCAGAAGCGCATGGTGCACGTTACTCTATTCATCTAGGGGACACTAAGATGTACTGCGATTTACGGGAGGTCTATTGGTGGAATAGAATGAAAAGAGACATTGCAGAGTTTGTTGCCAAGTGATCTACATGTTAGTAGGTTAAGATTGAGCACCAGAAACCTAGTGGTTCCATGCAAGAGTTCAGTATTCCCACGTGGAAGTGGTAGGAGGTGAACATGGAATTTTTGATGGGTTTGCCCCATACTCTTCATCAGTATGATTCAATTTGGGTCATTGTAGACAAGATGGCCAAATCAGCTCATTTCTTACCAGTTCATACCTCTTATTCAGCCGAAGAGTATGCCAAGCTCTATGTTAGAGAGTTGGTTAGATTTCATGGAGTTCCATTGTCCATCATCTCAGATAGAGGTATGCAGTTCACCTCTCATATTTGGAAAGCCTTCCAAAAGGGTCTTGGTACCCAAGTTCACCTCAGTACAACCTTCCACCCTCAGACAGATGGTCAAGCAGAGAGGACCATTCAGACTTTGGAAGATTTGTTAAGAGCGTGTTCCATTGACTTTAAGGGGACTTGGGATGACCACTTTCCCTTGATTGAGTTCGCATATAACAACAGTTATTATTCCAGCATTCAGATGGCTCCGTTCGAGGCACTTTATGGAAGGAGATATAGATCTACCATTGGTTGGTTTGAAGTGGGTGTGGATTTAGTGGTAGGGCCTGACTTTGTATTTGATACCTTAGAAAAGGTTCAGTTAATCAGGGAAAGTCTTAAGATAGCTCAGAGCTGATAAAAGTTGTATGCAGATGTGCGAAGGATGGATTTCGAGTTTGAGATTGGGGATTATATGTATTTAAAAATCTCTCCTATGAAGGGAGTGAAGAGGTTTGGAAAGAAGGGGAAACTTAGTCCCCAATATGGCGGTCCTTACCTAATTCTCAGCTGTTTTGGAAAGGTAGCTTACGAGCTTGAGTTGCCTTCAGACTTAAGCTTCAGTACATCTAATGTTTCATGCCTCTTTACTAAAGAAGTGCATCGGTAGATGTTCAGAACAACCTCTTTTATGAAGAGATCCCAATCGAAATTCTCAATCATTAGGTTTGTAGACTGAGGAACAAAGAAATTCCACTAGTCAAAGTTCTTTGGCGGAATCAGTCCATTAATAGATCTATTTGAGAAGCAGAAGCAGATATGTGGATCAAGTATCCTCACCTCTTCTCCGCAAACTCAGACTCATCTCAAGGTAACAGTCTTCCTTAGATTTACTTAGTTCCATGTTCAGTTATAGTTATAATTTGGTATTCATTACCTTGCATATCATCTTCATGATAGTCATGCATTCTTAAATCAGTTCAACGATGTACTCATGCATCAGATATGCATGTTCTATTTGAAAACTCATCTTATCAGTATTTTTAGTCAGATATTCCATGCATCAGGTATGCTTGTTCAGTGTGTAAGCTCAGTCTATCATTGTTTCTCAGTTTAGTCAGTCTTATTCGAGGAAGAATGTTCCCAAGTAGGAGATATTGTAAGACCTTGCAAAATTCTAAGCTTAACTCAGTCCGTTAAAGCTTGAAAAGAGTTCCCAGACTTAGAAATTTTAGCTAAGTGTTTACACTTAGAAGTATTTTAGCCTTCATAAATTAACAATCCTATTTCACGACCCTTATGACATTAAAGTATCAATTTTTAGGTTTATTCATGATCAGGAATATCAGTAGGTCACTTCGGGTGAGTTTAAGATTTTTCGGACCTTGTTTGAACCATGTTCAGGTGACCAAAATAATCAGTCGATGAGATCACGATGCATCGCCCATCGCATCGGCAGATAATTCCCCCCCAGCTTTCAGTGCAATTCTAGTGAACCAATGCAAACTCGACGCGGTGCGTTGGTCATCGCATTGATGCCATCATCGATGCGGTGACCGATCTACGCATCACTAGACACATTTTTAGTCATTAAAAGCCCACATCCATAAGGGTAATTGGGTTTTTTTCCATCCGTATTCATCCTAAAAAACACGAGATTAAGTCATTTTTTGGGATAAAACACTTATTATTCTCAAAATTACTCAAGAAACAAAACCCTAGGGCTTCTAATTCAAGATTCAAGCTCTAAAAAATCCTCTACAACTTTCAGAGAATTAACAACCAAGATATGTTTAGTTGTTCATCCAAGGGATTCTTTCCACCCTTGGAGTTTAAGAGCCTCTTTTAAAACTTCAAGTTTATTGAATTCATGAATTCTATGTTGGTCTTAAATGTATTCATGATTATGATGTTAATTGGATTTCTAATTCATGATTTATTAGAAGATTCATGT
Source organism: Capsicum pubescens (assembly GCA_030864215.1). Lineage (NCBI taxonomy): Eukaryota > Viridiplantae > Streptophyta > Magnoliopsida > Solanales > Solanaceae > Capsicum > Capsicum pubescens. Next base: position 178,074,322 of record CM061545.1, on the reverse strand, counting down.
AAATTTGTTGGACATGTGTATAGTATTATGTGAATTCATGTTAAAGCCCTTGAATTTGTAAGTTGGGATTGGAAATCATGATGCCTACATGTTGATTAGTATTATGTGCATAGATTATGTTCCCCAAATGTTTGATAAATTGATCATCTGGATTAAGTGGGGAAATCATGACATGCTAGCATATGTACAAGCTTATATCTTACAAGTGTTTAATAAAATATCTCTATGAATGAGTTATGAACATTGTAATGCTTTTCAAGATTATGCTATGCTTTACTTTTCATGTTTCGAGTCCTAGGGGTATCTAATACCCCAAAATCTAGTTGTTTACCTAGAATTATAGTAGCTTCAAAATAGTCTCAGTAATGTCACGTACAGTAGCATTCAGTCAGTATAGAACTCAGTATATCTAGTCAGCAAATAGAACTCAGAACACTCAATCGGTTACAGTACTCAGTGAATTCAGTACAGTTCAGTCAGTTAGTAATAGTTCAGTCTAGCCTAGAACATTTTAGAAATTAGTTTAGTGTCTATTCAGTTAGGAGTAGGATTCATCACCGAGAAAACCCAAGGATGGGGACTCACCTACCAGTAGAGGGTGTGATCCTTAGAAGCAGTCCTGCATTCCAGAACTATATAGCCAGCATAGATTAAGACATCAACCTGCCAGTTAAGGGTTAATGAGGTATTCTACTTGCTAGTTGAGGGTACCACCATTCTCGTTTAGAGCACCTACCAGAGAAGGGTGACTCAGTACTTGTCTTTACCTGTGGCATAGTACTGGCACCCTTCCAACTAAGGTTACAAGTTAGACCCCAATCAGTTCAGAGAGGGGCATGTTGGTTAGATGATTACCTCCCCTAATTTCAGTTTAAGTCTCAGTATAGAACTTAGTTCAGTTCTACAGAATCAGGACTGTCAGACACAGTCACCCAACTCAGTATAGAACTCAGTTTAGTTCTACAAAATTAGGACTTTCAGAAATAGTCACCTAGCTATCAGTAATACAGTTATCAGTAAACTCAGATATCAGTCATTCAGTTATCAGAACTCAATAGCCAGTGTTACTATGATCTCAGACACCACGTATGTAGATATGTGCACAGTATTACATAAATAGTGTTTCATCAGTTTCAGTTATACATGTACTCTTATTTAGTTGTATTCATATTATTCAGTCAGTTATCGTTTATGCATATGAACCCTTTTATATCAGCCTACCTCACTTAGCATACCAGTATATTCAAAGTACTGACGCATACCTTTTATTTTATGCTATGATGTTTTATATCATAGGTTCAGACGCACGGGCTCCTGACCATACTTAGCAGCCCAGACTATCAACAACAGACCTAGTGGTGGGTTCTCATAGTTCGAGGACAAAGTTATTATATCATTTCATTATTTTAGTATTCAGTTTATTTCAGTAGTCGGAGTTAGTTGGGGACTTATACCAAACTCCATATTCAGACGGATAGAGGCTTTCAGACTAGACTTTCAGACAATATTCAGTTGTACAAATTATTATTATAGTCGACATTCTTTATCAGTATTTCAGGTTTTGAACCTTATGGTATTTCAACCTATTTTTTCACCTTTATGACAGTATTGTTACTTAGTGCTTATAGAAGATATCAGTCATGGGTTAGCTTGTGGTCCTTCAGGGTCATAAGCACCATGTGGCATTCGGGGTGTAGACTCGAGGCATTACACATTGGTTGCTTTAACCTATTTTAAAAGCTTCTCCATCATGTCCTCCATGGACATCTTGCCTGAACTGGTAGCAACATTATCATTACTTCCAGGGGGTACATACAGTCCACTCCAATCATTCTTATTCTTTTAACTCACTTGTTCCCTATCTTTGTAACCAGCTTTATCATAATATTTTCGACCCTGGTTCCCTTGGCTATTGCCTCGAACCCCCCGTGATTATTTAGATAGTTGGCCTCCTCCTCAGAGTCAGAGTTAGATCTACTTTGTGACCTAATAACTTTCATCTTCTCAGTCTTCCCAGATAACAGATGTTTTGCAAGTAGATCCATTTACATTTTCTTATGTGTCATATCTTGGTCACATTCTTCCTCCTTCTGGTATTGCTCTGCAGTCATACCACTAGACATAGTAGGGCTTGCTACCACAGAATCCCTGGTATGCCAAGCTTTACTTATCTTAGTCAACTGCTCCAACATATCTGCAGCCTCGGTGAAAGTAAGCTCCATGAATACTTCTCCTGCAGCCTTGTCCATGGTTGGTTTAGTGATAGAGTTTAAATCTCTATAGAAAGTCTCCATCAAATGCTCATCGGTCATCTTGTGGTTGTGGCACTGTGTCAACTTCTTCTTAAATCACATCCAAGTCTCATGTAGTGCCTCATTAGGTAATTTTCTAAAGTTACTAATCTCATCCCTCAACTGTAGCATCCTGGAAGGTGGAAAAAACCTTTCTAGTAAAGCTCCTTTTAATTGCCTCCAGTTTGTTATAGAATCGGGGGCCAACTCATTCAACCACATTATTTTCTCCCCAGACAGAGACAACAAAAATAACCGAAGACGAATTGCATTCTGTCCAATACCAGGGTTGTTAAAGGATTTGCAAATGTTGATTAAATTAACCAAGTGCATATTCAGGTCATCCCCTGGAAGTCCTCAAAATAACCCTTTGAGATTAAGCAGATGTATCATGGTGCTTGTTATGTTGAACATCACCCCAGGTTTCAGTGGAGGTGGAATAATTTCTCCTGCTGCACCAGCTTCATCCAAGTTGTCCTCATCTTCCTCAAGATCAAATTTCACAGGTTGATGATCTTGTCTCGCTGTGAAAGGGAAATTTCTGTTCACATTACAATTCACAGGTGCAACCGTATTCTCTGTACGTCTTTGGTAGAAGGATCCAAAAACTCATCATCTCCCAATTCCTCATCATCTGGATTAGGATGACGTGATGGTTGACCATTATTTTTTTGATTCAGCTGAGCTCTAGCCAAAACAGTTAGTCTATTTGCTTCTTGTTGATCCACTATTCTGCCAATTAATTGAGGTTCTGGATGAACTAGTAATAACGATTCACCTAACCTCCTTGTATTTGGAAAACAAAATAAATACCCCGCAAAGAACAAAAACTATAAATAAAAGTAAAATTTAGGAAACTTAACCAAAGGTCAACTAACAATCACAAACTTAATTAACAATTGTATTCCTCGACAACAACGCCAAAATTTGATACACCCAAATTACAAATCTCGTTTGAATGTGTAAGCGGTCACTGTCAAATATAGAACCCAACTAGGTTGGGATCAAATGCCACAGGGAATACTTTGCAAACTAAGTGTTCTGGGTGTTAATAGACTGTTGATCGAAGGCTCCAGAGAAAGGGGTTTTTGAATTATTAGCAGTATTCAGGTGATTGTAACAAGTAGCGTTCCAACTAGTAAGTTTTATTACAAGTACTAATTTAATGAGAGTAAACAAACTAGAGTTATGTTCACCAAGATGTTCAAGTAGTCGGGGTTGTGAGTTACCTTAAATTTCCAATTTATAAATTCAATTGTAAGAGTTATTGAATTCTAAAGTTTACCCATTTGTTTCTCAACCTAAATGGATAGTTTACCCTTCAATTCTCTCAAACTGAAAGAATGTATTGATTTATTCAACTAGTCTCTCATGTGGGTTAATCCTTGTTAAGGCATCAACCCATAACCCAAAGGTTAAAGTCTTTAGACTTCATGTGAACCCCTTCTTTTCCCAACATACACTTTTCTTCTCAGACAAGTAATGTTCTTGGGCTCACCCTTCAAGTTTGCAACCAATAAAGGTCATTAATATGAAGAAGGGTTTATACAATCTCAATTATGTATGGAAATTAAGTGTTTCACAACCCCAATCAGCTATCACATCAAGGCTCCTATAACCCTAGCTATAGAGCTTAGCCACACATCTCAAGAGAAGAAGAAGAAGAAATCATTGTGTTCTTAATAAATGAATTCAGATAATTACTTACAAAAATTATAAGAATTATCCTCGAGTCTTCAATGAGAATATGAATAAAAATAACTAGATCCCCCAATTGTAGCTTGAATCTCAGAGAATACTATGTTACAATAAGGTTTTCTAGATGGAAATATGATAAAATATACCTAAATAAAATCTAAACTGGGTATTTATATGTTCCCAGGTACTGAGGATTTAAAATTTGAACTCATTAAAGCCGCGTAGAAGTTGACGGTCGCGTTGACTGCCCGTCGAAAGCCTGACGGTCCGTCAAGTGAACCATCGCTGATGGTCACAAAGTGCTACTTTTTGGTTAAGGGTTGACGATAATGTTGGCGGGCCGTCGCTGGCCTGACGGTCCGTCGCGTGGACCGTCGCTTGATCACTTGAGGAGCCATTCTCTATTTCAGCCTGACGGCCAAGTTGATGGTCCGTCGGAGGTCCGACGGTCTATCACTTGTACTGTCACAGGAGTTTTCCACTTGGTTCTTTCTGTTTAACCTTGACGATCACCCTAACAGTCCGTCACTTGGCTGACGGTCCACCGGTTTGATCGTCAGTGGCCTTTTTCTGCTATTTTTCCAAGTTTCTTCAACAGCTACATCCTTGACCTGAAAACACTAAAGCCCAGTATCAAATACAACAAAAGTTGCTAAAAAACGTACAATTATCTCTCGAAAAAGATGTAAAATATTTTGTTAAAAGCCGGAACAGTAAGCAAATAAACAATTCAAGTATCACAAACCCGAATAATTAGTCAAAGAAGTTAGTTCAAACCTAGTTAAATTCCCAGCAGAGTCGCCATTTTTGTTTTATCCCTTTCGGATTTTTATTTGGCGAGAAAATAGTTTTGACCTTCTTAGAACTATTACAAAAGATTCAAGAAAATTTTGAAATAATTTTTAAGAAATTCACAGAGTCGCCACTTGATTTTTATAGAAAAAATCAAGAAAAAAGACTTTAAAGCATTTCAAAGTTTCAAAAACAGAAATAAACCTTTGAAACTAGAAAAAATAGGTAAGGGTTCAATTAACGTCTTAAAAAGATTTTTAAGGCACTTAGGAGCGTCCGTTTTAAAAATGGTGTACCAAATTTTTTTGACTGACTTAAAAATGACTAACTTTGCAAAAAATTGATTTTTTAAAAATACTAAAATCATTTATTTACACATTTAAAATAACACTTATTCATTTAGATGACAAAATATTCTACTCGAATTAAACTTAATTGCAATTTTTCAAACTTAAGAGGAAGATGAATTTTACTTTTATTAAAAATAAGAATAATATGAAATTATTTTACTATTACTAATTATTATAGATAAAGTTGATTATGTTAGATGATTCCTTTGAAAAAAAATATTAAGAGAGTATTAAATTAAAAATGCTTCGCTAATTTTGAAAAGTTGCTTTTCAAAATAAATTAGTTTCTTAGATTTAGAGATTAGCTTCTTAGGTTTGGAGAAAATTACTTTAATTCAAATAAATTGTTAATCATATGAACAAAATAAATGTCATCTTAAGATAATATACTCACTTTTAGAAGACTTGTTTTAAGGAGAAAACGAAAGAATCAACTTAATTTGTCTTAGACAATATAAAATAGGTGGAAAAAAAATCATGAATTAAGTAAAAAAAAAAAGATAAAATAAAATGAAAATATCTTAAGGAATTTACCTAGATTAATTGTAGTTACAGCTAGTTAGTACAAATAATAAAGATAAGTTACAAAAATGAATACAAGAATTGAAGTTGGGCCCTTAATTGGCCCATCAATAAAGCTGCCCAATTTTTTGGCTTTGAATAGTGGACGTTGGTCCATAATTATCCATATATATTAGTTGTACATCACAACTTTTCTTTGCTGCATTTTTCTGTATATTCGTTGTATATCAACATATAAAATCCATGTACAAGATTCCAATCTTCCTTATGCATCATACACTGGTGTATACCGACCACCTCCGACCTGTATATCTCGTATATCAGGCGTATACCAGTGTATACTAGCCTCATTTTTCCATGGTAGCCTCTTGGGACTTGGTCCCGGAGAAATGCAGGGGTTTGGAGTCCAATGGGACTCGGATGAATTCATATGTATTGGAAAAAAACAACGGATTACTGTGCGACCGAAAAGAGTTGAAGACATATTCATTTAAGGAGATACAAGTATATTGTGCGGTGATATAAAATACATAAAGGGGAAGCTAAGGGGAGTTCATATTGATTCTTGACCTCAACTTGGTCTCTCAATATGGTACCATGAAACATTGTTAAGGAAAAGAGGGAAAATTTTCTTAATAATATACTAATGGACCATATAATGTCAAAAAAATGCTTAAAATAGAATCTTAAAAAGAAGGTAACCAAACTTTCCTGTGAAAACACATAACTTCATGGAAATTTAAAAAATCAACAACACTGTTGGATCCTAACATAGTACCTAGGTACTAAAAATAACTCCAAATAAGGGAACCACTATCTTTCAACAACCTTGGTTTAGTGATAGTAACCAAGATCTAAGTAAACCAAGTCATAAAACAAAAGCAATAAGATAATTGATTCTTTTGAAATAGAAAACTGAAGAGTAACCTTGAAAAATTTCAATGGCTTTCTTTTTAAAACTCTAGATGATATCGGAGAATAAAATACAACTTTTAAAGCAAATTTCAATTTTTAAGCAAAAATATCAATTGAATAAGAGAATTAGATGATATGTCGAATCTGTGAGTTGATTATTAAGGCTAGGCAAAGTTCAAGATACAGAAAACAAATGAAAAGGAGCACACCAAGTGAGAAATTGATCGAATCACAAAAATATACACTCAACGCACTCAAACACCAAAATAATTCAACGCACAGACCTTACTCGTAATATAAGTCACCGTTACAGTTGAGAAATCTCAGATCACAGAACACTCACTCAAATCTCCAACTTCATTTCTTCACGTAAAGAATCCTACGACCTTTAAGCTTCTGTTGCAAACAGTCCCAGCATCCATTACTGTACTAACAAAAATTTATACGCTAATAAATAAAATTGCTACGACACAAGAAAACTAGACGAGAAGAGGTGTTTACCTTTCTTCGGGCAGCTAACCGGGACAAACGAGCTTAAATTGAAAGAATTTCACCACTGTCAGAACCCGCTGCTAATTCAACGAAATTTTAAACGAATTCGTCTGAGATTAATTTTTGTTGAGATTGAATGTTTCAAAGGAATTTCTCCTTGAATTCTTTGGTTACTTAGGATTAGACTAATGCTCCTCCCGAATCTCAAATTTTTCCAAAGAATCCTCCCTCTTTCTCTCTACATAAGTGGGTAATTATAAAGAATTTTTAGGTTGTTTTGGGGAAATCGTAGGGGTAAAGAAGGAAAAAATAGTTGAGATGTGAATTTCAAAATTGAGATAAGGTTTGACCTAAAATTTGTACAGAATCTGAACATTATTATTGAGCTGGATAGGTGGTTGGGGTTATTGCCGTTTCTGGCTGAGCTGGTTAGGTCGTTGATTGCTGATTCAATGGGTTCGGATTTCGGGTCGCCATTCTTGAAAGCTGTTTGCTGAATTTGGTTGTTAAGCCGTCGAAGTTGTTGTTGGAGTGTTATTATTTGCTGGTTGCTGATGCGTCGACTGCTGATGTGTACGCTGTTGTCGATTGTTTTTTGGATATTATTGTAGTTTGGTGTTGTATGGTGTCTATTGTTTGATGGAGCTGAGGCTGTTGTTGAAGTTGTTTGGTAAAGGTTGAAGTGGATGTGGGCTGGGTCAGGTGGTGGTGGATTGGGCCTGGTATTAAGTGGATGTAGAAGGGGGAAAAAGAGTAGTGGGCCAATGGATGTTGGGTTGGGCGGCTTGGGGCTGATTTGGTGTTTGACTGGCTAAGTGGTAGGCCCAAAGAATTTTCTTTAATGAAAAAAGGAAAGGGTTATTTTAGGATTTGGAGTTTAAATACTGGGTTATTTAAAAAAATAGCCTTTTGTTAAATTTATTTAAATTTAAATCATATTAAAAGTCAATTGACCAATTATATTGCAATTGTGGTCAAATTGATTTCAATTATGATCAAATTTAATAAATTGGCTAAAATTAAAATAAAACTCGATATGAATTATCAACCGGTTTAATCCGGAGCTTCTTGGTTTAACAAAACCAAAAATATATTTTTCAAATAAATTATTTCTTAAAACAAATTATATTTAAATCAAAATTTTATTCATTTGAATTAATTGCGGGATAACCCTTGATTAAAATTTGATTTTAATAAAAATAGTTATTTAAGTGACAAAATTATACGATCTCGTATACATAGAAAAATGTATATTCGTTACTTAAAATACAAAATTACTTAAATGAATATTTTTGGAAGAAATTTATCCGATAAAATAAATATTTTAATTTTATTTAAAACCGAAGAAACTCAGAATTAAACTTAGTCGTAGAGGGTAAAAATTAGGTGTCAACAGTAATAGGTGAAAACCCCTTAACAAAACGCCAATAGTAACCTGTCAAACCAATAAAACTCCAAATCTTGGTAAGAGAAGTAGGCCTAGCCCAATCACAAACTGTTGTAATTTTGGTCAGATCGACCATAATACCATCCTTGGTCACCACATGACCCAAGAAAGAAACAGACTCCCACCAAAACTCACACTTGGAGAACTTAGCAAACAACTTCTCATCCCTCAATCTCTGGAGAACAATCCGCAAATGCTCCTTATGGTCAACCTCGTTCTTGGAGTAAACCAAGATATCATCTATAAATACAATGACAAAAGAGTCGAGATACAATTAAAATACCCGGTTCATCAACTCCGTGAACGTGGTTGGGGCATTGGCCAACCCAAAGGATATGACCAAGAACTCATAATGACTGTACCAAATCCAAAAATCCATCTTCAAAATATCTGAAGCTCTAATCCTCAGATATCAAATCAATCTTTGATAACATTGAAGCACCCTAAAGTTGATTGAACAAATCATCAATACAAAAAAGATGATACTTATTCTTAATTGTTATCTTGTTCAACTGTCGATAATCGATGCACATATGCATAAACCCATCCTTTTTCTTCACAAACAAAATATGTACACCCCAAGGTGATACACTAGGTCGGATAAATCCCTTATCCAACAACTCATGTAACTGATCCTTCTATTCCTTCAAATCGGTTGGGGCCATCCTATAAGGAGGAATAAATATAATCTTGGTGACCAGCTTAACATCAATTGCAACGTTAATATCATGATTCGTAGGCATACCAGGAAAATCTGTAGATAAAACATCCATGAACTCACGAACAATATGAACAAAATCTAAAGAAGGAGGTAAAGCAACACTAGTATCATCAATATAGGCCAAATAAGATAAACATCCTCTCTCAACTATGTAATGAGCCTGAAGAAAAGCTATAACTTTCTTGTGACCCGAATAAAGTGCACCCTTCCAAGTTACCTTGGCACACCCGATGGAGCTAAAGTCAAGGTCTTAGCATAACAATCTTGGACATCAAGATAAAAAACTACCAATCCATACCCAAGATAACATCAAAATCTACCATATCTAGGTTGATCAGATATACCCAAGTCTCATGCGCAACAAAGGTCAAAACACAAGACTGGTGCACCCAATCCGCTACTAAAGAGTCTCCTACGAGGGTAGATACATAGATAGGCACATCAAGAGGCTCTCTAGAAGAATTAAAACTCAAACTAAAACAAACAGACACATAAGAGAAAGTTGACCCCATATTAAATAATACAAATGCAGATCTAAAGCAAACAGGGACGATACCTCTGATGACAGCATCAGAAGCCTCTGTCTATGACCTGGACAGTATAGCATAACATTGTCCACCACTACTATATGAATGAGTAGCCTGTGACCACCATCATAGGCACCACTACCTCTAGGAGTTGGACTAAAAACACAGTAAGCATAGTCCTTGGACAAATGGTCAACCTCATCATACATAAAGAAACCTCTACCCAACTCAATAGGGGAAGGCATAACTAAGATAGAATGACCATCCAAATCTATAAAACAAGAAGATCCACTACCTAAACCCTGCAAGGCTTCCTACACTGGTCTACCTTGGTACTCACAAAATTGCTAATATCTCTACTTCACGAAGTGTGACCTCTGAACTCGCCCTGACGGTACAATTCGATGTGCTATAGATTCATAGAACTTTTGATGCTTAAAATGATGAAAATATACAAGTTACTTACTTAGGTAGTTTTCTTAGATATGATGCATTTTTTTCTATATTTTGCAGAAAATTAGGTTTTGGAAATATTTTGGAAAAGAAAATGTGAAAGTTGAAGTTTTGGAACACTGAAGTGGGCACCTACGACCCATATGTACTACTTACAGGGCGTAAGTGCTAGAGTTTATGCCAGAAAGTGGAGTCCAGAGGCTCAGAAGCTGAGAAAACAAGACCCTGCTTCTTATGGAGTGAACCTACAGCCCGTAGGTGGAACCTACGGTCCATAAATGATAGAGTAGGTGTCAGAAGAGCAACATACAAAGAGTTTTTAGGAGCTTTTGGAAGAGGGGAACCTACGTGGGACCACCTATGGTTTATAGGTTCCACCTACGGTTCGTAAGTGGCCCAGTAAGTGGACACTGACCTTGATTTTCCTCATTTCTTCGAGAATAGTTTCCTAGGGTTTCCATGTACTCTATTTATACCATTTTGACATTTTTTTAGTTAGTTTACACACTTTTGATACTCACAAATATATACTTGATTCTAAGATCCAATTCATATCTTAGGATTACATTGTTCTTGATTTTGGTTGATAATTCAGTTGAGGACTTTGGGTTTTATTCGTTGATTATTATGATATTTTTTGAATGCTTTCAATAATGAATTCCTTTGATTGTTTCACAAAAATGAAAAGCAATTCCCTTAGCTAGGGTTGTGGGAACCTTGGCTTAATAATGAAGTAAGGGAAATGTTCAATCCTTCTAGATTATTATTGTTGAATGCATTATGGTTTTCTTTGATTTTATTGCTTTCTTAACAATTTCAAATATTAGGATCTAGACTATAATCACTATGAACCCAAGAGAGAGGTAGAGATTGGTAAAATAAGATGATAACGGTGATTTGGAGTTAATTACCAAAATAAGCTTATTTGTATTATATACTTAAGATGATTAACTTATATCTAATCAACTTGTGACCAAGAGGATATTTTTGAAATTGGGGCCTAAGGTAAGGGTTAGTAAGGTGACGCTCTGAGAGCAAGAGGAGATGAGTGAAATTCACCAAATGGTGCAGAGAGGCGGATGGTGATACCTAACTTACCAGATTCTACATGTGCAACAGTTTAATAGTTGGACTAAGCATGTGAATCCTACCAAGTTAAAATCCAGGGGGAACACAAGCCTAGTATTCATTTCTATTGATTACAAACAAAGTTGAAATCAATTACTTGTTCGCGATTAGTGCTATAAACCCCCCATTTACTTTCAGCACTGCCCATTGATTCCAGCAAATGAGAGATATAATTCCACGAATTCCCTTGGGATTCAACCATAACCAGAGTTGGGCTACAATATTTTTCTTCAACCACTTTTTATTTAGAGGCGTAGCTTTAGGCGACATCAAAATTTTGGCATCGTTGCCAAGGAATACGGTATTGAGTTGTTGAAGTTTTTGGGTTTTTATTTTCTATTTTAGTTGGTGTACACCAGTGTATGCCTAATACAAGGAGTCAAGGCAATCCCTTACTTTCACTATATCTGAACCTTAAGAAAATTCTATAGCCAAATCGTACAATGATAGAACACGTAAGTGATTGCCTGCTTGAAAGGATTCATGATAATCCAATGTTGTGTCTCCTCCTCCTGGAAATGTTCAAAACATTGTTGATAAGAGAACTAAGTAGCTATTAGAAAAAGTAGCTGATACCCAAAGGTGGAAGTTAAGGCCTGTCGTATAGCTCAGGAGGTAGTGCTGGCGAGGAAAAACTGGCAATTGACAAAAAATTAGGAAAATTCGATAATAATCGAGATAGAGTTTGAGATGGTAGAGCTCAAGTGATCCCAGCATACCAGTACTTACTGACATATGATGAAGAAGAGGATATGGTATACACTGAGATGACCGAGACAGGAGCCATCATTCCTCCTACTTTGCCACCAAGTCTTAAATTTTGCATTACTAGTGCTATGATCCAACTCTTGAACTTAAAAGGTGTGTTTCCAAATTTGGATACGGGTGATGCAAATATGCATCTTGCTAATTTTATTGAGACCTGCACTTCTTATAATATACATGGGATACATTAGGGGGAACTCAGACTCAGGTATTTCCCTTTTTCAGAGACTGGTGAAGCTTTATTTCTGTCATGACCCAAACCAAAGCCTAGTCATAACGGGTATCTCAAGACCACCATGATCCAGAGACCACCCCCTTAGCCTAACATCTAGAATAAAGTGAAGATAAACAATGGAAGATTACCATAGATGGAAATAAATATAGATAAGACAAAGAAAATCTAATAATCAAAACGAACATCCAACCCTCACCTGTCCACAAAAGCCTTTAAACCAAACTACCAACCTAGGTCAGGACATGCCCCGACAATGACAAAGAATAATCACAATTCCCAAAATCAGAAAAGAAACCTAATGAAATGGTAAAGCTTTTCGGATGATAGAGGCTCACCACTTCACAACAACTCAACTGATATCTGCATCACCTAATGCTATGCAGAAATAACAAAAAAACTCTAAAACCCTTACATCATGAAATGATGCATCATTCAGGAACAGACAGTGGAATAAGCTCTGACATATAACTCAGGAAAAATGATAAAATAATGCTATGTAAAAAATTAATCAAAACAACATACACATATTCACACACACACACACACATATATATATAGGATGCCGAGATAGAGTAAAGGGTCATGAACATGAGAGTTAAAAACCATTGACCTGGACTATGTAGCTCTATATGTCCTAAGGGAACCCACGGGCTATATGGGTTCAGCTCCTCCTATTGAACGGGCCCCAGGGAGTGTTAGCCGTAAGAACCTACAAAATTCGCTGGAGGTCCAGAGACACCAAGGCTCCAACCATCCCAAAATATAATGTGTAAACCAAGAACATGGTCATATATACCTCTACACTAGCAAACGTGATTTCCAGTATTGATCCCCTTGGGACCTCTACCTTCATGGTGAGCTACACAACTCCTTTTAAGCCCAAATTAAAATTGTTTTTCATATAATTCCAACCATAAATCAAGGAGTCTTATATTAAGGCTTTTACCACTTTGAATTGTCATACCAATTATGCTTGCAAGCTAATTCAATTATGCATTTCCAATCCAATTAACCAATTTGATTCCCAAGTTCTGTTTTTAAATCAAAACCATGGCCACCAAAGTCCTTTCAAATCCGTTATATACTTTTAGATATTAGTGCAATGGAATAATTTCAAAAGTGGGTTAAACTATGAAAGTTCCATATTTAAAATAAATGTCATGAAAGGTAGGTTGAGGTTAATAGAAATTTCCAAGTCAAAATCCATCAATTTAGGGAAACCATGTTCCCTATTCCAATTACCATAAAAGTGCATCCATTCCATTCCAAAAACCATTTATCAATGCATGAATGACATATTCAAAACATGGGAAAACCATTCTAATAGTAAACAACCAAAATCCCTCAACCTAATTTCAAACCCATAATTTAATCACATGAATAATAATTAAACATATGACATAGTATAAGATTTCATGTTAGGTATGAGAGACATTCCTAAAACATACAAGAATTCAGAAAAAATATGGAGTTTGAAGCTTAAAGGTTGAATTCCTTGTTAACCTTAGTTTTCTCCTGACTTAGGGTTTAAAGGTGAGAGAGTAGTGTTTGATGTTTATAACTGATGTTAAAAGGGTAATTTAGAAGTTTTTAATTTATGAGGAATAGTGTATAGGTAGAAAATTCTAAAGAGCCCGCAATTAAAATATGCTAGAAAAATTAGGACTAGTCATTACAGGTTAGGTAACGACTCGTGAAGTCAGACCATGAGTTGTTACATAGACTCATTACCTGGGGATAAAATTTTTTACCCCTCACTACTATGGTCACAAATAATTCACCACAACTCATGACCTGAACTAACGACTTGTAATCAAAGCAAAAACCTTAGGCAACCTTACTATTCTGACGATGAGTCCCACCCTACAACTTGTGATGACTGATAACAACTTATCGTCTGGGTCGTAGTCATGGCAGTGTTGTTAACAATCCAAAAATTTTAGAGTCCAAAACTTAGGGTATTACAATTATTGTTGGGGGAGCTTACTCGAGGATCGATTACTACTTGGAATGAATTCGTAGGAACTTTTTAGACCGTTTATTTTCTCCTCTCAGAATGTTATAGTTAAAGAATGAGATATATAACTTTAGGAAGCTACATTCTAAGTTAATGTATGATCTTGGTTCTAGTTTAAGAAGAAGTTGAGAATGGTAACCAATCATCGTATTTTAGGGACAAACTTGCTTGAGATACTTTATAGAGCCCTGAACATCAGTTCCAAGGCTATGGCAGATACAATCACTAGAGGAACTTTCATGTATTTATGCTGGGAAGTAGCATCTGATATTCTAGACTAGATCTCTCTCACCAACTGAGGGTCGCATACTCAAGAGGTAGAGAAGAGTGTTGGCACATATTCCATTGGGGATTCTGACGACCCTAGAGTGGGTGATGATTCTGTGGTACAAGAGATTACACAGCTTAAAACTACTATTAGGTTGTTGATGAAGCAGTTCACAAAGTGAATTCTAAAAAGGTGAATACAGTAGGGTCACAGGGTATAGCCAATAGATTATATGAGGCTGACTTGGAAGAGGAGGCTAAGTAACTTGATCGATAATTAATAGGTTTCCGAGTTAAGGTGAGAGGAAACCAAGGTAAAAAATATTACAAAGATAGATACAGAGATTGCAGTAGGGAGTATAATGGTGACTGGAGAAGAAAAGATGACTACAAGGAGAAGGGAGATAGGTATGTTTCATAGAGCAATTGGGATACTGAGTCGATGATGGAGGTGATGTTGTCCAAGCTTGTTAAGGGTAAAAAAAGTCAGGACACTTACCTTAAAGAGATTAGGGCAGATATCTCAGGATTGACCTAAAAGGTTGAATTGCATGCAACTGTAGTAAAATAATTAGAATAATAGTTTGGGTAGATGTTTTTGCAAATTTAAATCAGAGGCAACTGGGTACTCTTTTGAGCAACACATTGAAGAATCCTATGAATGGTGGTCATTGTCAAGCTATCACCACTTGGAGTGGTAAGTCTACAGTCAATCCCCCTTTGCCTACTGTTGATGTGCCAATGAATGATAGTACTATGGTTGATGAGACACCTGCCTTAGAGTAGAACAAGGAGACATGTGTTGATGTTAGTGCCGATGAGGATAAAGGTAAGGGAAAGGTCGATGAACCTATAGTAAAGCAAATTCCACGACCTTCCCACCTTTTCCTCAAAGGATGAAGCAAAAGAAAGAAGAAGAAAAGTTTAAAAATGTCATTGCCATGCTGAAAATGTTGAACTTGAACATCACACTTCTTGAGGCTTTGGAATAGACGCTTGGCCACATCATGCCGCGATGTTAAATCTAGCGTTGGGTGGGAGGCAACCCACCATTTTAGTATTCACATTATTTTCTTTTTTTAGGTAAAATAGCTAGAGGAATGTTTTGCAAAAATTTTGACTTTTTTAGAGTTTCCACTTAATTTATTTGAAAAGGAATTAAGAAAACCTTTATACTATACTTTAAACGATCCAAAATAGAAAAATTATTTAAATTTGAAGCTTCTGAGTAAGCTGTTCCTATTAACATTTTAGGAAGGTTTTAAGGCACCTAAAACTTCCGCTAACTTGCGGTTATCCGGACTGTTTGAAAACTATCATTGACTAACTTTGAAAAAAAGAATTTGTTTTTTGAAAAGAAAGTAATTTTAGGAAAAGATTTGTATAAAAAATAAGTTTTGACGACTTAATAGGGGATTTAACCAAGTGTAAGCAAAAGAAAAGCAAATAAGCACATAAAAGGGGAAAGGGAGGAGAAGAAATAAATGATTTGGGCTTATAAGCCCAAAACCATCACCCTGTCCTAATCTAATTGGGCTTTTGGCCCATTTTTTACCTGGCCTAATCTATACTTTCGAGCCTTTTTGACCCAAAATCTGCTTCACCTGTATTAGTTTACAACTTTGGCTTCGAGGCCCTAAATAAATGAATAAGTAAATGATTAAATGAATAAATAAAAAAAGACAATAATAAAATCGAGACTTTTCAAGTCTCTTAGTGACCTCATCAATGGGTTTTGACCCATTTTTCTTCTCCGTCTATCTTCTAGCCCCCGCACGCCATATAATCGACTTTGGATTTAAACTTCAAACTTGACTCATAGAGGTAGGACTCATTGGCCCATTACGAAATGCATGAGGAGAGGAGTCCATTTGTACTCGAGATATTTTTTGCATGCAAAGAAAAGATAAAGAAATTAATATACGTTCAAGGCCTAAAAGTGACATATTTCAAAGCAAAAGAAAATATCATGAATCAATTTTTGAATTACAATGATATGCACACTTGAATACGTATAACAAGAGTGAGAGTCAATAGATATAATTCAAAGCAAAGACATCCACTTGCATGCCTCCTGATTTATGTTCATATTAAGAATGAATAAAGGTAAAAGGAAGAAGGCCATATTCAATGAATTAATGTGAGAAACAAACAACGTGAGCTTGCGAAAGTAAAGAGATGAGGCAACAAGAAAAATACTCACGAATTCTCAAATCGAACAAACATATACACTATTCCATATAACAAAAGAAAATAAAGGTTAACTTTTCAAGAAAGAGAATCATTAAATTTCAATTAAGGCGACATTAACGTAAATTCATACATCTAAATTACAACCAACATTTTATGAAAAATGTGTAACGACCTATGGTTTATATTTTTAAGACATCGTTGATTCTCTTTTGATATTATGAATAAAAGAGAGACACGAATTAAGTCTTTACACACACAAAGAGCAAATATAACAATCCGGAGTAAGAAAATAAGAATAAAAGTTTAGCATCTCTAAAAGTGAAATATCGTTCTATAATCATACTATGCATAAGTCAAAAATCTTCAAATAATTCTATTTAGCCACAAAATTCTAAACTTTCTCATCATTTTGACAAGACAACATGCAAACAAAAGAGGAATAAACATCTTGGATGAAAAATAAAGCTAGCACTTCATCTCTTATATGAGAATTTTGAAATACATTAAAATAATTAGCAAGCAAATGACAAATTCTTGACTTAACTAATTACTATTTTTATTAAGGCAAAACAAACAATAATAACTATTTTTCCGACATAAAAGAAACAACTTTACATACTAAAACAAACATATCCTCCAACAATGAATTTAAACAAGGCATAAGTTCGTCTTTTGAGCAAAGATCAAAACTTTATACATAACAATCAAAGAATAAAGTCAAAAGGCAAAACAATCAATATTAACTATTCTTTTCAACATAAAGGAAATAACTTTACATGCTAAAAACAAGCATATCTACCAACAATGAGTTTAAACAAGACATGTGTATGTTTTCAAGCAAAGATCTAAACTTTATCCAAAATAATTAAAGAATAAGGTCAAAAGACAAAACAATCAATATTAACTATTCTTTTCAACATAAAGAAAATAATTTTACATGCTAAAAATAAATATATCCACCAACAATGAGTTTAAACAAGACATGGGTATATTTTTCAAGTAAAGATCTAAACATTATCCAAAATAATCAAAGAATAAGGTGAAAAAGCGAAACAATCAATATTAACTATTCTTTTCAACATAAAGAAAATAACTTTACATGCTAAAAACAAACATATCTACCAACAATCAGTTTAAACAAGACATGGGTATGTTTTTCAAGCAAAGATCTAAACTTTATCCAAAATAATCAAAGAATAAGGTTAACGATTCTTTTGAACAAAAAAAAATAACTTTACATGCTAAAAATAAACATATCCACCAACAACAAATTTAAACATAGCATAATTACATCTTTTAAGCAAAGATTGAACCTTTATCTACAATAATCAAAGAATAAAGTGAAAAAAGGCACGTACAAATATTGATAGCTCATTTTTATATCATGAACATGAAAATAATTAAAATATTGATACCACAACGTCCTATGACCTTCAAAATCATCTACAACAAACAAAATTATAATTATGAACTACAATAAAGAAAAAGATGAAAAAGAAAATGATAATAAAACTAAAAAAAAAGAAAGGCGTGTTTACCTTCTTTGGGGCAGCAAAACGAGACTACGAGCTTCGTCGGAATCAATAACCATCGGTGGCAACTCAAAATTTTTAATTAGCCGATCAACTCTATGAAACAAAAATTTTTACTAAATAAAAATAACTATTTTGCTCAAAAGGATTTTTTTCACCTTTCTAGCCCTTTTTTTTTTTACTTTTTAACCCCCCTTTCTACCAAAGTAGTGGTAGTATTTATAGGAGAGAATGAATTTTTTTTTCTCCTAGACCAATGTGGGAGAAAAATATTTATAGAAAAGGATGAGGATTTATTTCTTGTCATCCACCAATGTGGGAGAAAAGCCATTTAGGGGTGTTTTTAAAATTTTAAAATTGAAGATAAGGTGAGGTGTAAGATAATGTGGGGGGAAATTATACAATGTAGTATAATTTTTAAATTTTAAAATTGCTAAAGAACAAAGTTGGGGAGAAATAGTCCAATGTAGTATAATTTAAAATTATTTTTTGGTGAGAATTGGGTCTAGTTATGAGAGTTTTTGGAAAGTTTGGGGTTATTTAAAATTTAACCCCAATTGGGATTTAAAATTTAGCCATATTCATTTAATTTGGACCAAATTAAAAATTAATTGACGGATTGCATTGCAATTATGGCCAATTTGATTTCAATTATGGCCAAATCTAATATATTGGCTAAATTAAATTGAAGTTTGATACAAATTAATACTTCTTTTAATTTCGAGCTTCTTGATTTAATAAAATCAAATGTGTATTTATCCAAATAAATTATTTTGATAATAAATTATATTAAAATCAGGATTTTAATTATTATATTTATTTTCAAAATAATCCTCAATTAAAATCCAATATTCCATAGAATAAATATTTAAGTAATCAAATTATATAGTCCTGTATAACTAAACACGATAATATATAACTGCTACTTAAAATGAAAAAATTACGTACAAAAAATATTTTGAATTTTTTTTATTTGGATGAAATAAATATTTCAATTATATTAAAAACCGAAGAAACTCAGGATTAAATTTAGCATGGAGGGCAAAAATTAGGTGTCAAAAACTGCCCCCTTCATTTGGGTAGGGTAGATGTAAGTAACCCTGAGCAAAGGGAGGTTGACGTTCCTAATTTTTGTCTGACCATAAATTCAAATCTAAAAGAGGTATGCTTTCACACGAGTTTCATAGAGTTATGGCAGTACCTCGGTATCAGGTTTCCTACATATCTCAAATTACATGAGAATTTAGGCCACTTGTAGTTCATAAAGCTTGATTTAGAGCACGATTTTTAAAAAATTCTCCAGTTATCTCGGTTTTAGAGTTTTTGGTAAAATTGAAAAGTCGGAGAATAAAGGGATTTGGGGGAAAGATTGGAATGCAATTGAGTTTGCAACAAAGAGACCAACCTACATATCCCCACGACTCAGGAAATCTGACTGCTTGTAGTTCGACTCGATCGGTAGAAAAGATAGTCTTTTATTTTAGACGATCTTTGACTCGGGATGAGTGACAAGTTAATCAAGTTGTGGAAAAAAGGCTTATAACCTCTTAACCATGAATGTGGGATCCTTCACACCCATACACAAGAACTTACCAGGACATAATTTCCAAAAATCTAAGTATGTTGTCACCCGGATTTGAAAGAAAGAGAAGGTTACTCTCGGGATGAGTTTAGAAATATCCCGAAGGTGAAACCAAAATATCCCAAAATACCCACATACCTTCTAATAGATGTGTGGTTGGATGGTGGTGGTGATCATCGTTTAGCTCACGTCTAAAGAGTTTGACGTTCTTCCCTAGACTATGTCCCATTTTACTGCTAAGAAAGAGTTCTACGTTCTGCTGCATCCTATCTGGAGTTGTCCACACCTGTGGCTTTGATTTGAGATTTTCATCCTCTTAGATTCTTTCGGCAATGTCTCAATCAAAAATCATTAGTTCTAAACATAATTCACGAAAGAGGTATATAGTCTTTACCATATCTCCACGTGAGTTGTCACCTGAAAAGCAAAGTCATCCTTTCATGTAACTATTTGGAAGGAAATAACTTGCAACAACATATACAACAACCCTCTTGGTTGTCGCATAATTACCTCATTTGTCAGTTGAATATATCTTTAAAGTGGGGTGGCCCTTTTGGACATCGACAACACTTTATGTAGAATGGTCCTTAAAACCATGTAATCTTATACTGATGCGGTAACCTTTTGGTCACCTATAATGCTTGTCGTATGTAGCATTATAACATCCCCAGTTATTGACAATCTTTCTTCCCATATGACCCTCGGGTAAGTCTTGTGCATCTTTTGTATCGATACGACTTATAGATTTCCCTTGAATTGTTAATTTTGGATAATCTCGTGTATTATTTGATGTTGGATACGAGGTGACTTATAGATATCCTTTGAATTGATAACTTCTAGGTAATCCTGCACATTATCCGACCTTGGATAAGAGATGGCTTACAGATATCCCTCCCATCGCTAGCTCTCAGGTGTTCCTGCATATCATCCGACCTTGGATACAATATGACTTATATATATCTCTAAAATTGCTACTCTTTAGGTAATCCTGCACATAATCGATCTTGGATATGACACGTCTTATAGAGAATTCTTGGACTTATCAATTTGATAATCTCGCATATTCTCCGATAAGGATTTAGTTGCGACTTATGGATAACCTTCGGACTACCAATTTTTGGGTAACCTTGCACACTATTCGGCTAGGATGTCGTTGTGGATTAATGATGAACTATGGGATATCAACTCATAGATAATCTTGCACGCTATCCTATTTCAAATAATATGACTTATAGATAACCCTCAAATTGTCAACTTTTAGGAAATCTCATATATCACTCGTCTTCAAATAGCGACTAAAAGGCATCCCTTCAAATTGCATGCTCTTGATGCATTCAGATACTGATTTATAAGATGATGAGATATCCTTAACGCCAACGTTTGTGTCTCGCATATCAACAGATTTTAAATATTGATGATATCCTCGACGCCAATATTTGTGTATCGCGTGTCAACATATATTAGATGTTGATGATATCCTCGACGCTAGCATTTATGTCTCGTGTGTCAACAAATATTAGATACTGATGATATCCTCGATGCCAGCATTTATGTATTGTGTGTCAACAGATTTTGCATGCTGCATGTTGATGATGTCCTCAACGCCAGCGTTTGTGTCTCGCGTGTCAACAAATATTGAATGCTGATGATATCCTCGACGCCAGTGTTTGTGTCTCGCATGTCAATAGATATGAAATGCTAATGATATTTTTGATGCTAGTAATTATGTCTCGTGTGTCAACATATATTAAATGCTGATAATATCCTCGATGTCAGCATTTATGTCTCGCGTGTCAACAAATATTGAATGCTGATGATATCTTCAACGCCAACGTTTGTATCTCACATGTTAACAGATATTAAATGGTGATAATCCTTTGTGTAATGGCCCTCTTGGCAATGAAAATGATTTCACCTAAGTCCGTTTGTCTGTATTTTTGCTTTCCACATGTACCTACACTAAATGTAGACAGTTAGTAAACACAATGCCGCTCTCACTGACGACCATAGTTAAATTCGCAAAAGTTTAAATGTCATATACTCGGCATCATAATTTGAATGGTTTATTCCATTATTCATTCTTTTTCAAAGAAGTATTTAAATAGTAGACCCACCAGATATAAATGAATGGGTAAAATCCCCTTTTAGGGTCAGTTAAATACCGTTCTTTTCGCTTTAATAAATTTTGAGGAAGAATTTTCACTCTTCTTCCTATTGATTGATCCTTTTAATTGTTGTATTTACTGTGTCGACTCCTTTGAATGCACCTGCGCTCAAAGTAAATATTTAATAGACACAAAGTCACATATGCTAACGACCGCTTTTATATAAATAATTCTAAATACAATATTCATAAAAAATATAACGCGCCATGTTTAGTCTTTCATAGATAATTTAAAAGGACCTCGATAAATGGGTATTAAACCCGTCTTTGGGGATACCCAAAAATACCGTTCTTGAGCATTATGTGCTTTGGTGTGGCTCGCAACCCGCTTGGAGATTTTTTTTTTTGAAAAAGATTTTCATTTTTGTGTATTGATCCCTGCATCCACAAAAAAATGATTAATTTTTTGAATCAAACTACTCCGTGTTGACTTTCTTCGATCTTGGTTTGCTCCTCACCATCTTTTAGATACTCCGTCATGTTGGGACTTCCACCCTGACTCTCCAGCCCAATAGATGCTTAGGAAATTACTAAGAAAGAAGATTTGCATGGATTTTTGAAAGTAATCTTAGTAGCCGTTTGGCCATGAAAACTAAAATTTTTCGGAGTTGGAGTTGAAGTTGGAGTTGAAATTAGAGTTGGAGTTGTGTTTGGCCATGTCTTTTTTAATTTTTTTTTTTGACTTTTGAAAAAACTTTTTTAAATATGATTTTATGCCCTAACTTTTACAAACTATCAAAATCACCCAACTAAAATTTACCTACTAATGGAAAAAGAACACAATTAGCCACTATTATAAAAATAATTACATATACATGGCCATATTTAATGAATTTCAATTATGACATATATAATATTTACATTAATAGTCATTTTCTAATATTTGAAAATTTTAAATATGGATGTTATATTAACAGATCACTGCTTCCTGTTTTTTAGGTAACAAATATTATCTTTCAAACAGTTTTTTTTTAGGAATTTATTTAATTTATTTCCTTCATTTTCCGTTCCTAAAAAATAGAAAATGATGAGTTGTTATTAAATTTTAGGGTGCCGCTAATTTATTTCTTTAATTTTCTTATACATGAAAGATTTTACTGTGTGTGAATAAATTATTTCTATGTAAAACATGCTTTGCCTATTTATGGTATATTATATCATATACCATAAATATATAAATATTCTTAGTATGTTTCTTTATACTTTGTATTTTTATATATGTGTGTATATGTTATATATATAGTATAAACTTCATATATAACATACTTTGTATATTTATATTATAAATATGCTTAGTATGTTTCTTAATACTTTGTATATTTATATATGTGTGTCTATGGTATATACATGGTATAAACTTTATATATAACATACTTTGTATATTTCTATTATAAATATAATACTTTATATATTTATGGGTATAAATATAATACTTTATATATTTATGGGTATAAATATAAATTAGCAGTAAAATAATGTCTTATATAAGGGAGAAAATTAAATAATGGATAAAAATAATGATGAGAGAGAAAAAGAGATATATATTAATTAGGATAGCATTAAGTTTGAAATTATAATTAACTTATTCTTTAAAACTGCTATATACGTATTATTGAAAAAGTAATGTTATAAGGAGAGTTCTATGTAAAAATTTAAAAGATTGGGGTTATATGTAATAATAATAAAGTTGAAATTGGAGTTGGAAAATTGTGAAAACAACAAAAACATGTTTTCCCTTTTTAAAAAAAATTTCCGAAATTATTTTTTGAATTTTCATTGCCAAACACCACAATTTCCAACTTCGGAAGTTTTTTTTGAAAGAAGAGAAAAATTTCCATGGCCAAACGGGCCCTTAATTTTTCTAAAAACTAGTTTCAAAACTTCTGTAAAAGATTTAGGAAATCTCTGCCAGTCATGTCATGTAAAAGTCAGATCAACGTCTTCCTCTGGGTTCTGACTATGTCTAAAGTTTGACGAAGGATTTCTAGGGATTCAACATTGTTGAGGCTCTCTATCAGAAGTTTTGTCATAGTCGGAGATTTAGTCTAGCTAGACTTTATCGCAGTTGGTGATTTTCAAAACTTGACTTTGACCTCTGGTGCTGGGGGATTTGAAATATATTCCAATATATTAATGAAAATTTGAGGACCTCTTCAAAATTCCGCCCCAGTTTAAAGTTGTTTGAGATGATCTTAGCTCGAGGGGATCCGAAGTCATTGTTAGTCTTCGTTCTCTTTGTTTTTGGAAGATGATCTTCTTCTTGTGAATTTTTGAGAATCCTTCTAAAATATTCTGCCCCAGTTTCCATTTCTTGAGGTTATATGACCGAGCCATTGGGGCGACTACGTATCCTATTGAAACAGGAATTAGGTCAAACATAGTTCAGGACAACGCCTGGGATACATAGAAAATTCTAATGGGTTAAATAAAGCCGACATAGGCTGCCTACGTATCTCATTCTTGATAATTCAGGTCATCACATAGTTCATACATAAAAAGAAGGAATAAATTATCCTAAGAGGTGGACCAAAGACGACTTAGGCCGCTTACGTATCCCTTTCTTGGGAATTCAGGTCAAACGTAGTTCGTATATAAAAGGGAAGAATGAATTTTCCTAAGGGGTTGACAGAAGCCGACATAGGCCGCCTACGTATCCCTTTTTTGGGAATTCAAGTCAAACGTAGTTCTTACATAAAAGGAAATGGGTTCTAGGCAATTACACATCATAAAACAGATACTATCATAAAGGCAATTTCAAATAAGACAAGGAAACAAAAACTAAAACATCTTTCAAACACAGTATCTCTTTCCTGCATCAAAATTGATTGGTTTGGTCCACTCTTGACCATCCATCTCAGGTAGTATTAGGGCTCCTCTAGGTAGGGCTTCTTTTATTTTTCAAATTCCTCTATATCTAGTACTAACTGCTTCCCATCACTTTTTTTCCATTCGTCATCATTCCCTTTGCTTTGTTCGCCTAACCTTTCACATGACATGACGTTGGTAGGTTTTTAAATTATTGTTACTAAAATAAACCTCTCCTGGTGCAACCCTCCTCACCCCATTAGACTTTGGGAAATACTCTAGTATATCATCGTATCCCTCAAATAGATTTCTTGTCCTATCCCTAAGACCATCATCTTTTGACATTTCACGCACAAGAAATGACTGGTACAGGAGTGACAACGATTTGGACAGATTCATCTTGGACTTAACTTCAATCTCATCTTCCTTTCTTGGCTTGTACCTTATCCCACGCTTAGATATTTTTATGTGATCGTAATGGGATTAATAATTCCTTCCAAATTCTTACTCAAGACACTCAAAGTAGCCACAACTTTCTCTATCTTTTCCATTCCTGCTGTCTTTTTGGGATTTTACGAATCCACCTTAGTAATAATATTGCTAGATACCCATTCAGCTGCTATTTCGATCATTCTTACTGTGGCTCCCCATGATTAGGCAATGGATTACTAGTAGAGATTGCAGTCACATCCTCTCTTTCTTCTTTGAGAATGCAGAAGATTCAGATGATGTTGGGGTTTTGGAATTTTTTTGGTTCGGATGCCTTCCTCTAATGACTCCCCAATTTTTACCAAATCTCTGAAAGTTGCTCGGTCTGCGGATACCATCCTGGTATAAAATTTTCCCTTCTGAGCATGAGAAAAAACCGATACCATTTCTTCCTCAGACATGGGAGGTTGTACTTTAGCAGCTTCTTTTCTCCAATGGAAGGCATAGACTCGGAAACACTCATCATTTTTTTATTTGATCCGGCCTAGTGAGTACCGCTCAGAGACTATCTCAATGTTAAATATGAATCTATCGAGAAAACCTTTAGCCAATACCCTCCAACTAGACCATCTTTTCAGTTCTTGAGACGTAAACCAATCTAAGGCTTCGCCGCTTAAGCTCTGGCTGAACAAACGCATCAATAATGCCTCATTTTTTCCTACCCCCACCATTTGATCACAATAACTTCTTAGATGGGCCATTGGATTTCCAGTACCATCGAACACTTTAAATTTAGGGACCTTGTATCCTTCTAGTAGGTCTTCTCCAGGTGAACACATAGATCATCGTAACCTATACCATCATCATCCCTCGCCCTATAAGATTCTTTAATTCTCATAATCTCTTCATTTATATCCAATAACTTCATTTCATGCCCGATCCTCCACTCTTTTTCCCTCTCCTTGTCAGGGGATATGATAACATGACAAGGATTTGGAAAGGTAGCTCGATTTTAAGGATGAGAGGAGGTTGGGTGGTAGGTGGGGAGAACGTTTGAAATTTGGAAAAGTTTTGTGGAATTTGAGAGTAGTTTGGTGGGATTTGAGAAGGATTTTATGAATTCAAAAATAAATTTTGTGGATTCGGAGATGGATTTGGTAGATTTGGGGATGGATTTTGTAGATTTGGGAGTGAATTTTGTGGATTTGGAAGAGGGTTTTGTGGATTTGAAAATGGGTTCTGGGGATTTGGGAATAAACTTTGTAAATTTGGAGACGGGTTTTGTGGGATTAGGGATGGATTTTGTGGATGGTAAGCATCTGGGTTATTTTCTCGATTGGTGTTTTAGACAAGTTAAAGAGTGGAGACGGATAATATGTTATTTGGATGGTCCCCGAGAATAGGCATACTGAGGAAAAGGATCTAGAGTGGAGTCCCGTTTCCTCTTGGAGCGGGAGCATTGACAGTGATGGCCAGGTTAACCAAATCTCGAGTACGACTCATCTCCCCATGAAGCATTTCTAATTTTCTAGCGAGTTCATCAATCATCTCGCTTTGTTCCACTATTACATTGTCCCTGATGGTCAATGCATTTTCTTTATCACTTCCAGTCATGTTTGAATGATGATTAGGGGATGGGATCTTATTTGCTTTTGACCGGGTGAAGGATGTTCTTCCAGCTTATTTCAATACGGAGTAGTTTTCTATTATCTGTAAAGTAAAATAACTCAAAGTCATATGTGTTAGTTTCCATATGTGATAAGTAATGCAAGATACTTGGAAAGAAGTAACCACATAAAGTTGTTGGTGCCATAGACAAACTGATCCACGGGAGCATAGTGGATAAATTTGTCTTTGACTCAAACAAACACACATAAACACATAAGGCAGTTAGTTATATCACAGAAATATTATAATAGTGCGTATCCTAACTGGGGTGACCCTTTTGAGCCAAGGGCTTGGGCCTAACAGATTTTGAAGAAAATATATGCCTTTTTAAAGCCAGTCCATTATCCCTCCAAAACCTTCATAGGTATACATAAATGGCATAAATGCCTACAAAAGTTTCACAAAAGGGATACAATATTTAGGGAACGTGAAAATAACATGAGAAAAAGAATAATGTCCCGCGTACGGGATAGGAAATACTAGTTCCTAAATGCTCTTCTATTGGCCTTCGCCCTCTTAGCTTTGTCCACTTCTTATTATTGTCGACATCCATTGATGATCAAGTGATTTTTGTATAGCTGTGCCTTAGATACAACCATCCAAATCGATCAATTTCTTGCTTGGCTTGCTTTAATTCCTCTCTCAATCGGTGTATGATTGAGGCATCCTTACATGAAAGCAAAGCAAGCTTTTTGCCTGACCCCCAAAGGTTAATGGATTGGATTAAATAAAAATATATTTCTTCAAAACATAAATATGATTCGTCTATAATTGACTCGGGGTCAATAGACGCAGGGCAAGTTTTCTAATGGGCCCAACACCCCCTTCGGGTATTGGGTCATCCTTGGCTCATGCCTAAAATAGAATTTTGGTTTCGCTCTATCCTAGGTGTCTAGAGTAGGTTTGGACACAGGTTCCCAAGCGGGCAACTTGAGTTTGGAAATGCAAACACCCTCCGACCGCCTAACGTGTCATAAGCTATCGTATTTCCAACATCTGATATAGATTTGAACAATAGGGGCCGGGACATCCACGAAACCCCAAAACAATTTAATGACCAATGCAGGACGATGCCATAAAATGCCAAAATCGAAACACATAAATACGTAAGTAACTTAAACAGTTAGTCAAAAGATGAAATTAAACATTTGGTTAGAACCTAGGTAAATATACCCAATAGAGTCGCCATTTCTGTTTTGCGAAAATTTTGATCGCCACTTAATTTATTTGAAAAGTAATTAAGAAAACCTTTATACGATACTTTAAGTGATACAAAATAGAAAAATCATTTAAATTTGAAGATTCTGAGTAAGCATTTCTTATTAACGTTTTAGGAAGGTCTTAAGGCACCTAAAACATCCGATAACTTGCGGTTATCCGGACTGTTTGAAAACTATCATTGACTAACTTTGAAAAAGAGAAATATGTTTTTGAAAAGAAAGTGATTTTAGGAAAGGATTTGTATAAAAAATAAGTTTTGACGACTTAGTAGGGGATTTAACCAAGTCTAAGCAAATGAAAAGCAAATAAGCACATAAAAGGGGAAATGAGGGAGAAGAAATAAATGATTTGGGCTCTTAAGCCCAAATCCATCACCCTGTCCTAATCTAATTGGGATTTCGGCCCATTTTCACCTGTCCTAATCTATACTTTCAAGCCTTTTTGGCCCAAAATCCGCTTCACCTGTATTAGTTTACAACTTTGGCTTCGAGGCCCCGAATAAATGAATAAGTAAATGATTAAATGAATAAATAAAAAGAAGACAATAATAAAAATTGAGACTTTTCAAGTCTCTTAGTGACCTCATCAATGGGTTTTGACCCATTTTCCTTCTTTGTCTATCTTCTAGCACCCACACGCCATATAGCCGACCTTGGGTTTAAACTTCAAACTTGACTCGAAGAGGTAGGCCTCATTAGCCCATTATAAAATGCAAGAGGAGAGGAGTCCATTTGAACTCACGACATTTTTTGCATGCAAAGAAAAACTAAAGAAATTAATATACATTCAAGGCATAAAAGTGAAATATTTCAAAGCAAAATAAAATATCAAGAATCTATTTTTGAATTACAATGATATGCACACTTGTACACGTATAACAAGAGTGAGAGTCAATAGATAAAATGCAAAGCAAAGACATCCACTTGCATGCCTCATGATTTATGTTCATATTATGAATGAATAAAGGTAAAAGGAAGAAGGTCATATTCAATGAATTAATGTGAGAAACAAACAACGTAAGCTTGTTAAAGTAAAGGGATGAGGTAACAAAAAAATACTCATGACTTCTAAAATTGAACAAATTTATACACTAATCCATATAACAAAAGAAAATAAAGGTTAACTTTTTAAGAAAGAGAATCTTTAAATTTCAATTAAGGCAGCATTAACGAAAATTCATACATCTACATTACAACCAACATTTTATGGAAAAATGTATAACGACTTATGGTTTATATTTTTAAGCCATCGTTGATTCTCTTTTGATATTATGAATAAAAAAGATACATGAATCAAGTCTTTACACACACAAAGAGCACATATAACAATTCAGAGTAAGAAAATAAGAATAAAAGTTTAGCATCTCTAAAAGTGAAATATCGTTCTATAATCATACTATGCATAAGTCAAAAATCTCCAAATAATTCTATTTATCCACAAAAGTTCAAACTTTCTCATCATTTTGACAAGACAACATGCGAACAAAAGAGGAATAAACATCTTGGATGAAAAATAAAGCTAGCACTTCATCTCTTATATGAGGATTTTGAAATCCATTAAAATAATTAGCAAGTAAATGACAAATTCTTAACTTAACTAATTACTATTTTTATTAAGGCGAAACAAACAATAATAACTATTTTTTCAACATAAAAGAAACAACTTTACATGCTAAAACAAACATATCCGCCAACAATGAATTTAAACAAGGCATGAGTTCGTCTTTTAAGCAAAGATCAAAACTTTATACATAACAATCAAAGAATAAAGTCAAAAGGAAAAACAATCAATATTAACTATTCTTTTCAACATAAAGGAAATAACTTTACATGCTAAAAACAAGCATATATACCAACAATGAGTTTAAACAAGATATGGGTATGTTTTTCGAGCAAAGATCTAAAATTTATCCAAAATAATCAAAGAATAAGGTCAAACGACAAAACAATTAATATTAACTATTCTTTTCAACATAAAGAAAATAATTTTACATGCTAAAAAAAAACATATCCACCAACAATGAGTTTAAACAAGACATGAGTATGTTTTTCAAGTAAAGATCTAAACATTATCCAAAATAATGAAAGAATAAGGTGAAAAGGCGAAACAATCAATATTAACTATTCTTTTCAACATAAAGAAAATAACTTTACATGATAAAAACAAACATATCCACCAACAATAAGTTTAAACAAGGCATGGGTATGGTTTTCAAGCAAAGATCTAAACTTTATCCAAAATAATCAAAGAATAAGGTGAAAAGGCGAAACAATCAATATTAACTATTCTTTTCAACATAAAAAAAATAACTTTACATGCTAAAAACAAACATATCTACCAACAATGAGTTTAAACAAGACATGGGTATATTTTTCAAGTAAAGATCTAATCTTTATCCAAAATAATCAAATAATAAGGTGAAAAGGCGAAACAATCAATATTAACTATTCTTTTCAACATAAAGAAAATAACTTTACATGCTAAAAATAAATATATCCACCAATAATGAGTTTAAACAAAGCATAAGTACATCTTTTAAGCAAAGATTGTAACTTTTTCTATAATAATCAAAGAATAAAGTCAAAAAAGGCACGTACAACTATTGCTAGCTCATTTTTATATCATGAACATAGAAATAATTAAAATATTAATACCACAACGTCCTATGGCCTTCAAGGCCATCTACAACAAACAAAATTATAACTACGAAGTACAAAGAAGAAAAAGATGAAGAAGAAAATGATAATAAAACTAAAAAAAGGGAAAGGTGTGTTTACCTTTTGGGGGGCAACAAAACGAGACTACGAGCTTCGTCAGAATCAATCACCACTGGAAAACGTCGCCGGCAACTCAAAATTTTTGATTTGCCGACCAACTCTATGAAACAAAAATTTTTACTAAATAAAAATAACTATTTTGCTCAAAAGGATTTTTTCACCTTTCTAGCCCTTTCTTTTTTTTTACTTTTCAACCCTTTTTCTACCAAAGTAGTGGTAGTATTTATAGCATAGAATGACTTTTTTTTTTCCTCGACCAATGTGGGAGAAAAGTATTTATAGGAAAGAATGATGATTTATTTCTTGTCATCCACCAATGTGAGAGAAAAGCCATTTAGGGATGTTTTTGAAATTTTAAAATTAAAGATAAAGTGAGGTGGAAGATAATGTGGGGGGAAATTATACAATGTAGTATAATTTTTGAATTTAAAAATTAGGAAAGGACAAAGTTAGGGAGTAATAGTACAATGTAGTACAATTTAAAATTATTTTTTGGTGGGAATTGGGTAGAAGTTATGAGAGTTTTTGAGAATTTGGGGATTATTTAAAATATAACCTCAATTGGGATTTAAAATTTAGCCATATTCATTTAATTTTGACCAAATTAAAAATTAATTGATGGATTGCATTGCAATTATGGCCAATTTGATTTCAATTATGACCAAATCTAATAGATTGACTAAATTAAATTAAAGTTCGATACGAATTAATACTTCTTTTAATTTCGAGCTTCTTGATTTAATAAAATCAAATGCATATTTATTCAAATAAATTATATTAAAATCAAGATTTTAATCATTATATTTATTTTCAAAATAATCCTTAATTAAAATCTAATATTCTATAGAATAAATATTTAAGTAATCAAATTATATAATCTCGCATAACTAAACAAGATAATATATAATTGCTACTTAAAATGATAAAATTACGTACAAAAAATATTTTGAAATTTTTTTATTCGGATGAAATAAATATTTTAATTTTATTAAAAACTGAAGAAATTCAGGATTAGATTTAGTCGTGGAGGGCAAAAATTAAGTGTCAACAAGGAACGACCTAGAATATGGTAATGCATTGCTTAATTCATAATATTCTAGGTAATGGGATTTCTTGACCCACTCATGGGGGGTCAAAAGTCCCACTCAGGCTAGGTAAGTTATGCGTTGAATGTTAAAAGATTTGGGATTCTCTGGACTTGAACTTCTGAAAATACTTATGAGGTCGTAAATACCACTTATGACTTCGTAAGAAGTGTAATATATGTCAGAAAACAAGTCCAAAGAGCAGGAAAAGGGTAAAAAAAATTATGCGTATCTTCAGTGGGCACCTACGGCCCGTAGATGGTGTCACAAGTGGCCCAATTTTGGGCCTAGTTTCTTTTAAAAATCTGGTCTCACTCTGACCTACCCCGACCCAAAACCAATCCCATGAGGCTATTTAAGTACCCAAACCCGATCCTCAACCCCACAAAACCTCAAATTTTTTCTCTCTCTAAAATCCGAGCTTATCACCTTCCTCCAAAATCCTTATAAGGCAAGAATACTAATTTTGCTCAATAGAAAATTTTCTAAATTACACGTATTGCATATCAAAGCTAGGGTTTCTTCATCTTCTCAATCTTCACTTTCGATTATTGAAACAAAAGGTAAGCTTCTTGGCTCCTAATAGTAGTTGAATGCAAAATATGTGAAAATCAACAACCTTATGTATGGGGGCCTAGAATTAGCCTAAAATCAGATATAGATGCATTGTTCTTGAATTATAACTTAATGATCATGCCCTAAATGAAAGTAGAAGTTGAAAAGGTCGATAAATCCAAAAAGTTTACTATGCCTTGGTTGAAATTGAAAATTTAATTCTAGTTTTAGGTTCAAATATTGGACTTGTTTGGACCGAGTATAAGTTATAGGGATGTAAAATTGAGGGACAATTCAAAGTTTTTAAATTTCTAGTTTTTCTTTAAGTTTTGTAGTCCCTCACTATCTTTTGGATTTTAACACTTGGTTTTTTAGGTACACATGGCACCAAAGAATTCAAAGAATAAGATTGGACCATTGAGGTGAAGGGACGAATCCCTCAAGCATAGTGTCTCAGTGAAGGAGTACCTTATTTCCCTGACTAGAGAAATTTTCCCACAGACTAGGGCTCAGAGACATACAACAACTGAGACTATTATTAGAGCTACCTTGGGCGTCCAACTTGTGGCATAGTCACAGTGGGGCAGATGACCTACTATTACTCGACCTAGGGCTTAGCTAGAGGCCACCATACTAGTACCTAGGCAAAAGATGAAGTCGGCCAGGATGTCACCTCCATACTTTCCCTAGTATGAGGAGGGATAAGATAATGATGAGAAGGAGGTAGAGTCTGAGTCACTTCCAATGGCAGCCATCTAGGACCTCTAGTCTGAGGAGGGGTCATACAATGTGTTTAAGGCAACAGTTCAGGAGCATTCATCAGCAGTACCCCAATATGAGGAGGGTACAGACCAAACTTCACATCAGGTGCCACCACCATATGCAGAGCCACCATCTCAGACAGATCATACTTTTGACCCATACACATCTCGATCGAGCCTATTAATATGGTGAACACAAGGTCGGGTGTTGAGGAACTCTAGGCTATTTATAAGCGTGATATATTTATAACTGGGATAGGCTGGCCCAAGAGGACTATTTATGAGAAACGATGGATTGAGTTGTCTGGGTTGGCTGGAGAACTATTATTACAGGCTGTGTTTGATAGGTATCAGCTGGGGTGGATGACTAGACCCCTAGGTTCATACAACAGGCAGTGATGTACGAGTTCTATGCTTTTTATGGCGCTACATTATCGTGGACCACACCTAAATATGGTAGGGAGGTAAAGCAACCTAAATTAGATCAGACACTGGTGAGAGGTGTTATGGTTGATATTTTAATGGTGGCCATCCACCAAGTTCACTTTGGTCTTGAGTATATAGCTTCAGTATCTACTATAGAGTGTGATTACTGATTGAGGTTTGCATGGGACATGTTATACAGGATGTAAAAAATAGGAGAAAGAGGGTAGAGATGGAGAGATAGATCACCAATTATATTTCACCTCTTGGTGCAGATAATCCTTGGATAAAGGGGCAGGGTGTGATTAAGAAGGCAACATTGAATTTTGATGCAAAGTTCTGATGGATGGTAGTACATAACAGATTATGTATGATTGTTATGGATAACCTATTGAATTGGGATGGCTCTGCATTGATCAAGATCATAATGGAAGGATATGATATTGATTTTGCAGCTATTATCAGGCACGAGCTTCATGAGAAGGTCTGGTGATATGGCTACGCTGCCCTTTCCTTGTCTTGTCCAAATACTATGTGATAAGGCAGTGTGCTAGAGGTTCCAAGTATTGATCTAAAAGTAGAGGCAATGAGAATGACCCAGACTAGTATGATCAATAATCCAGCAAACCCGGTCCTTGCAAAAAGGACCCATACGCCTTCGATAATGATCTCGACCTAGTTTGAGGGCCCATCAGTTCCTGCAGATCTACTAATAGACAGGGAGTAGATGTTGGTGTTATTATGTATTTTGAGATGGAGGAGTAGAGATAGGCCTCTTAGATGAGCACACAAGGTGAGAGGGCCCCAGCTATATTTACTTTAACTTCGACTTCCACTTTAGAGTCGGTTGGTACATCTACAGTGATGCCTCACCCCTATACTATAGCTGTTTCCACAGGTTTGGTGTTTGTATCATGATATTTTTTTTAGATCTTAGTATAGAGTCAAAGTACTACCACCATACGACTAGAGAATGTTGAGGCCGATGTGGCATTATTGTATGGGCAGATCTGTTCTTGTGACGGACGATACTTGATGCGGTAAAGACTAGATTACAGGCAACATACAAGGCTGAGATGTCAGAGTTTCGAGCTGAGGTGCATGCCTGTATAGATGCTTTTAAGGGTCGAGTGTCAGCCCAATTTAGTGATATTGAGGCACCCGATCTGGGTGAGATTAGGGAAGAGGTGGACACAATGTGGGTAAAGATAAACTTTCTTACTAAGAGAAATATTCTGACTATCACTCTAGTTATAACTCTATTTTTTCAGCTGACACCTCTACATTGACCTAGATTCTGACTTATTTGTGAAGGATAAAGAGACAGTCCCTGCAGTTGGGACTAAAAGAGGCAGAGATGTAGAGTTCCAGGATCCTAACGTACCATATGATCAGCCGTAAATGGGAATTATGTTATTTGAGAGAAATTGAATTTGGTGATAGGTCGAGGTGTGTAGAGATAGCTGCAGATACATCCTCTAGTAGTGCACTGCCACCACACTATCTCCACTTGTTGAGATACCTCCACATGAGAATGATCATGATACAGATGCCTAGTCCATCCTAAGTATGTCCTTATTCCCTTACTTTACATTGTTTACATGCACTGGGGATACTGTGCAATCTTTTAGTTTGGGGTAGGGTATACAATATCCGCTACAATTTTTTGTTTCCGTACTTCTTTTCTTGCCGGCTGTGGTATGGTTATAGAACCATCATATCTAGGTTAGTTTTGTGTCGTATTGTGTTTTGTTTCATATTGTGTTGTTTTTTTGTGTAATCAGGAGACTTTTGAGTATGTAGTGTAGTTGACATATTTTTGTTGATTTTTGAGAAAAATGAGACCCTTTCAAAAAATTTGTTTTAGAACTCTGTGATATGTATATATGTGTGACCATTGTGGATTTTGTTATAGTATTAGGATTAGCCTTAGGGACATGATATCATTGCTAACAATTGCATGAACCTAATAGGTAGTAGCTTGTGATATGACCTTATGCCATGTGTGTGTGAGATACTACTTAGTTTTCTTTGTGTGTTGAATCCAAAAATTACCCGGTTAGTCTTGCCTGGGTTGTAGAATAGTCGGTTAGGAAAAGATCATAGGTTGTTTTTTATATTTCTCCACTTTTAGCCTAAATAACCTTTCATGTGTCAATAAGTATTCCTTGATCCTGATTTTTGAGCCTTATATCCTATTTTTCTTGTTACAACTTTCACTTTCTCATTTTTTTTACAATGAACCTATGTTGGCTCTAGTCCTCCTTGGACATTGTGCACCTCAACTCAGGCAAATCACCTAAGTTAGGGTGGCTATTATAGGGGTACGTAAGGTGAAGTGGGTATGAATAAGGGTAAAATAAGAGAAATAATAGTAGGGTTGGGTGAGGTAGAAAAAGAAAAAATAAAAATAAAAAGAAAAGAAAAAAATTAGGAAAAAGAGAAAGTAAAAGAATAAAAGAAACCGCACCCAACCTGAATGTGCAATAGAAGAATAAAAATGGGAGAAATAAGGGTGAAATAAAAAAGAAATTAGTTGATAAGTGGACCCCTAAAGTTTGTAGTGCCAAGGAGTCTTAGTCACTAAAAATGCCTAGATATATCATACCAGCACCCAAGCCTACATTACAAGTCGAATAAAGTCCTATAGTGATCCTAATCTAACTGTCTGAAAGCTAAGGTAAAGAAAATGAGGGCAAGCCTATCGTATTTGATGTGCATTGGTGGAACTTCTCTTGTGAGTGCGAGTGTCTCTTGACCATCCCTGTATTGACATGCACAATTTCATATTAGTGATTTGGACTTTTTTATTATGAAGGAGCATGGATTGTATTGCAATTTGTTTACTTGTTTGGGTAGTGTAACTTGTACATATGCAAGGTTGTTTGTTGCTAATGTAGTTCCATATCTTGATTACCTTGTATCATATTTTTGTACTTTGTGTATACACACGGTTAGTTTTGAAAGGTTGAAATAAGAGGGGGTAATGTTTTTGAGCTTAAAGTTGATGATTGACTGCCTTAGATAACTTAGGTTTCTCCTAATTAAGCATCGTTGTTTTGTTTTGTTGTGCTGTGTTGCCTGAGGACATGAAAACATTCTAAGTTGAGGGTGTTGATATTCTCTGGTTTCATAGCACTTTCGAAGATTAAAATGACGGAAATATGCAAGTTACTTAGGTCTTTTTGTTAGATATGATGTGTTTGGTATTATGTTTTACAGGAAATAAGGTTTTGGAACTATTCTAGAGAAAAAGAGTGAAAGTTGAAGTTTTGGTCCACTGGAGTGGGCACCTATGGCCTGTATGTACTACCTATGAGGCGTTGGTTCCAGAAAGTGAAGTCCAGAGGCTCAAAAGCTGAGAAAAGAAGACCCTGCTACTTACGGAGGGCACCTATACCCCGTAGGTGCCACCTATGATCCGTAGGTGATAGAGTAGGTGTTAGAGGTGCAAAATATAGAGAGTTTTCAAGAGCTTTTATAGAAGGGGAATCTACATGGGACCACCTATGGTCCATAGGTGCGGTCCGTAGATGGCCCAGTAAGTGGCCACCGACCTTGATTTTCCTCTTTTGTTTGGGAATGGTTTCCTTGAAGTCTATATATACCTTTTTGATATTTTTTGTTAGTTTTTGCACTCTTGATACTCACAAACATATATTTGATTCTAAGAGCTGATTTTGATCTTGGGATTACTTTGTTCTTGATTTTTGTTGATAATCCAGTTAAAGACTTTAGGTTTTATTCGTTGATTATTGTGATATTATTTGAATGCTTTCAATTATGAATTCCTTTGATTGTTTCACAATAATGAATGGCTAATTCCCTTAGCTAGGGTTGAGGGAACCCTAGTTGAATAACAAAGTAAAGGAAATGTTCAATGTTTTTAGATTATTGTTGTTGCATGCATTGTGGTTTTCTTTGATATTATTGATTTCTTAACGATTGCAAACTTTAGGATCCAACCTGTATTCACTCGAACTCGAGAGGGAGGTAGATATTGGGAAAATAAGATTACAACAGTGATTTGGGGTTAATTTCTAAAATAAGCTTACCTGTATTATCTATTTAAGACGATTAACTTATATCTAATCAACTTGAGATCGAGAGGAGATAGTTGAAACTGGGTTCCAAGGTAAGGATTAGTAAGGCGATGCTCTGAGACCAAGAGAGATGAGTGAAATTCACCAAATGGTGTCAAAAGGCGGTTGGTGATACCTAACTTACTAGATTCTACATAAGCAACAGTTTGATAGTTAGATTTGAGAACGAGAAGCCTACCGAGTTTGAAGTCAAGGGAACACAAGACTAGTGTTCATTTCTGATTGATTACAACTAAAGTTAAGTTTGTTTACTTGTTCGCGATTATTGCTACAAACCCCCCTTCCATTTACTTTCAGTAATTCCTGTTGATTCTAACAAATGAGTTAATTCCATGTATTCTCTTGGGATTCAACCCTAACATGAGTTGGGTTACTATATTTTTCTTCGACCTCATTACCTTTATTTGGAGGCATAGCTTTGGGCGACATCACATCCTCTTAGTGACTCTATAAGATGCTCGAAGAATAGACTTCGTGATCTTCGTATGATCTACTATACTCTAAAAAGATGCTCTCTACACTACCATTTGAGGAGTAGCTAGCTGAAGTAAACATCCAACCCCATCATGAACTTCTGAATTTTCTGAAATTGGTGGCATTATTGGCATAAGAATATCTAGACAAGGCATGAAATCATTCCTCATACTCCGTAACAGTCATGGAGCCCTGTTCCACGTGATCAAACTCATCTATCATCTAATCTCTCATACTGAAAGGCGCAACCCTATCCAAAAAGGCCTCAACAAACAACTAATCACAAGTCATCTCTAGCAAACCAAGATGTCTGCAACTAACAAGTAACCTCTACTAATCCTTGGATATATCTCTCAACTAATAGGTAGTGTAATCAACCCCATGCAACTCGATTGATCTAAGATTATGTAACTTCCTACAATCAATCTAGAACTCATAGGCATCATTGCCCACATCACCTCTGAACCTATGTCACGACCTGATTCCTCAAGTCATGATGGCGCCCAACATAACCCACCAGTAGGAAAGCCAACCTATAGTACGGAACGGCTAGTAACAAACTACTCAATAATATAAGGAAAAGAATGCGGAATATATGAATTAAAGATCAAAACATAGAATAATCCCAAAACCCGATGGTATCAGTACAAGAGCTTCTAATATTATTAAAGTACAAAAATGATAGATCAAGAATTATACAATGATACAACTTGTCTCCGAATACAACTTAGATACTAGTCTAATTCATAAGAGAGATATAAGTAATACTCTGACCGTCAGGAGATCACTCTAAGTCTCCGAACCAGGGCTGCTCCGCAGATGCACACATCAACGGCGATAACCTGTACTATGATCTGCAGGCTGCAGAAGTGTAGTACGAGTACCAAATGAATGGTACTCAGTAGGTAACTACAAACTGAGCTCCAAAGATAAAGCAGATATACACATCATATAAACACAATAGTAACTACACCCAAGAGTCCATAGATCATATAATAAGTCAATGAGAATAATAAGGGAATACTATCATATTATATCCAAGTGTCTAACATAATAAGACTAAAGAAGTATCATGGTAAACTATCCTATTCCAGCTACATTCAATAGACATCAATGTTATACCATATAGCCTAGGTCAATATGCAAACAAAGAGCAAAAGAAAGATATATAGTAATATACAAGGCAAAGTAATGACAATAAAAAATGAACAACAAGGAAGGGA
Source organism: Capsicum pubescens (assembly GCA_030864215.1). Taxonomy (NCBI): domain Eukaryota; kingdom Viridiplantae; phylum Streptophyta; class Magnoliopsida; order Solanales; family Solanaceae; genus Capsicum; species Capsicum pubescens. The sequence goes on along the minus strand of CM061545.1, from coordinate 178,034,707 downwards.
TATACGGTAGTACCATAGCTTCATATAGCTAGATATATATATGGGTATAAATACATATAAACACGAGGTCATCTCAACTCATAACCTATATCGATATATTCTAATTTAAGACCTCAATATAACACTTATCAATATTTAAATACTATCATACTCGAGGATTCTAATCCACATTGCTAGACATGAAATAATTGTGCATAATAATGTAATCATTAGATAAGAGTGGCTGAAGACATACCTCAAATCTCGATACCGGATCAATGACCAATCTGTCGTAAGTTAGCCATAATAATGATCATAACCATGATACAATAATATCAATAACAACGTGAATAAACGGCTACACCGAACAATCCATTATGTAGCCAAGACTATGCGTACCCCCACCTCCCCAGACTCAGAAGGTTCAATCAATATACAATAACACAAGGCATATTCTTAACCCATATCTATGCAACCGTCCTATACCGGCTGATAGACATAGGTGCATACTGGTGATGGGAGATGCGCATGCAGAAATGTAACACCCTGAGTCTGTACCCCGGATGCCACACAGTGCTTACGACCCCAAAAGACCACAAGCTAACCCATGACTGGTACCTGCTGTGAGAACTGAACAATAATACTGAAATAATGTGGAAAATAGGCTGAAATGCCATAAGGTTCATAACTAAAATCAAATAGTGGTAAATAAATATTGAAAGCTAAGCATCTGTATGAGATAATCTAGTCTGAAAATCCTCTAACTATCTGAGCATGGAGTTGATGGGACAAGCCCCCAACTAACTCCGACTACTGAAAAATAAACTGAAATACTGAAAAGATGACTATGTCCTCGAACTATGAGGACTCACCACTAAATCTACTATTGATAATATGGGTTGCTAAGTACAGTTAGGAGCCCATGCGTCTAAACCTATGATATAAGACATCATAGCTCAAACGAAAGGTATGCGTCAGTACTTTGAATGTAGTTGTATACTAAGTGAGGTAAGGCTGAATACATAGGTTCATATGCATGAAAAATACTGGCTGAGTAACATGAATATAACTGAATGAGAGTACATGTATATATAAAACTGTTGTAAATATTGATTATGTAATACTACACACATAACTACGTATATTGCAACTGAGATCATATTAACACTGGGTACTGAGTTCTGATAACTAAAAGACTGATATTTGAGTTCACTGATAACTGTATTACTGTTATCTGGGTGATTATTTCTGATAGTCCTGATGCTATAGAACTGAACTGAGTTCTATACTGAGTTGGGTGACTATTTCTGACAGTCCTGGTGCTGTAGGACTGAATTGAGTTCTATATTGAGACTGAAATTGAAACTGTGGGAGGTAATCTTCTAACCGACATGCCCCTCTTTGAATTGATTGGGGTCCAACCAGTAACCCCAGTTGGAAAGTTGTCAGTACCATGCCACGGGTAAAGACAAGTTACTAAGTCGCCCTCATCTGGCAGGTGCTCTGAATGAGAATGGTGGTACCCTCAACTGAAAGCTAAGACACCTCATCAACCCTTAACTGACAAGTTTATGTCTCAACCTAAGATGGTTACATAGTTCTGGAACACAAGGACTGCTTCCTTAGCACTGAATCCTAATCCTAACTGAATAGATACTAAACTGATTTCTAAACCGTACTAGTCTAGAATGAACTGTTACAGATCGTGCTAACGAATTGAGATGGACTGAGTTCACTGAGTTCTGTTAACTGACTGAATACACTGAGTTTTGTAACTGACTGAGTACTACTGCACGTGACATTACTGAGACTATTCTATAGCTACTGAAATTCTAAGTAGACAACTATATTGTCGGGTATTAGATACCCCCAGGACTCAATAGCATGAAAAGTAGAGCATAGCATGATCTTGAAAAGCATAATAAGGTCCACTTATTCATAATTCATTCATAGAGATATTTTATCAAACACTTGTAGGGAATAAACTTGTACATATGCTAGCATGTCATGATTTGACCATTTATTTAACATGGACATCCCATCAAACACATAGGGAGCACAACTTAATGCATGTAATCATGGACAACATGGAAACATTGTAACTACAACACCCAAACTTTCTTGTTCAAGGATTAAAACATGGGAGTTACACAATTCAATATACATGCTATTTCAATTTCATAAAATCCACAATTAATCATGAGTTGAAACTCAATTAATGTTATGAACATGAATACAATCTAATTTCAAGCATGTAAATCATGAATCAATAATCTTGTAGTTTAAAAAATAGATTCTTGGACTCTATGGGTGAAAGGAACCCATAGATAACACCTAACATACCTTGATTGTAAATTTTGTGGAGATTGGGGGGAGTTCTTGAGGCTTGATTCTTGAACTTGATAAAGCTAGGGCTTGTTCTTCAGAGGATTTTATGAAAAGGATGAGCAATTATGCTTTTTGGGGCTTTAATCTCGTGTTATAGAGCTATTAGGTGAAGGGAAAATGACCCATTTGCCATTAAAAATATGGAGCAAAACTACAGAATTTACTCGGACCAGACTGGCTAGGGCACCGTGAGCTCTAGAGTGTTGCTTTGGGTAAGGCGTCATGGTCTGTATTGCGAGCTCCCCCATGCACCGGACTGGGCAGGGCACCACAGGTTAATTGCCCTGAGCCACTGTTTTAGAGTTTCAAACACGCTCTTACACTTGTCCAAAAATTCCTAAACTCACCCGAGATGTACTATAGACTTCCCCGATCATGACTCAACTTTAAAACTAACTTTCTAAGGTTAGGAAGGTCGTAAATAAATTCCTTAGGGTTTGAGGGCTTTAGAAATGACTAATTCCTAACACTTAGCTAAAATTTTCTAAGTCTGGGACCTCTTTTGGCATGCTTTAAAGGACTAAAACAATTAGGATTCTGTGGGGTCTTACAATATCTCTCCCTTGGGAATATTCGCCCTCGAATGAGACTGACTGAGCTGAGAATAGTGATAGGCTGAATTTATACACTGAACATGCACAATTGAAATATGATTACATGACTGAAACTACTGATATACTGAGTATTTATACTGAACATGCATAACTGAAGCATGACTGGGTTCTCAAGATATGACGCATGATTGAGTTGTTTTATGATGGTATGAATGATATGAGAATGCTATGCAACTGAACCAGTACAGAGTTATAAAGGAAATCTGAGCGTGGGACTGAGTAAATTCAAGAAAAAATGTTACCTTGAGCTGAGTCTGAGTTTGTGGAGAAGAGCTGAGGATACTTGGTCCACATATCTTCTTCTGCTACCCAAGTAGCTCCCTCAATGGACTGATTTTGTCAAAGAACTTTGACTAGAGGAACCTCTTTGTTCCTCAGTCTGTGAACCTGAAAATAAGGAATTTTGACTAGAACTTCCTCATAACATAGACTGTTCTGAACATCTATACCCTCTACAGGGACTACAACTATTGGGTCGCCTATGCACTTCTTTATCAAGGAGATATGAAACACTAGATGCGCTATAGCTAGATCTGAAGAAAACTCAAGCTCGTAAGATACCTTTCCGAAATAGTTGAGAATTAGGTTAGGACCGAAATATCGGGGACTGTGTTTCCCCTTCTTGCCAAATCTCTTCACTCCCTTCATAGGAGAGATTCTCAAATACACATAAACACCAATCTCAAACTCGAGATCTTTTCTTCACACATCTGTATATGATTTCTATCGGCTCTGAGCTGGCTTAAGCCTTTCCCTGATCAACTGAACTTTTCTAAGGTATCAAATACCAAGTCAGACACCACCACTATAGGTTTACCTACTTTAAACCAACCAATGGGAGATCTACATCTCCTTCTATAAAGTGCCTCAAACAAAGCCATTTGAATGTTGGAATGATAAATGTTTATTATATGCAAACTCAATCAAGAGAAAGTGGTCATCCCAACTGCCCTTAAAGTTAATGGTACACGATCTTAGCATATCTTCTAAAGTCTGAATGGTCCTTTCTACTTGACAATCTGTCTGAGGATGGAAGGTTGTACTAAAGTAAACTTGGGTACCAAAACCCTTTTGGAATGGTTTCCAAAAATAAGAGGTGAACTGCGTACCTCTGTCTGAAATGATGGAAAATAGAACTCCGTGCAATCTGACCAACTGTCTAACATAGATCTTGACTTAATCCTTGGTAGAATAAGAGGTGTGAACTGGTAAAAAGTAAGCTGATTTGGTCATCCTATCCATAATGACCCAAATCGAATCATGCTGGCGGCGAGTATGGGGCAAGCCCATCATAAAATCCATGTTCACTTTCTCCCACTTCCAAGTGGGAATACTGAACTTCTACATAGATCCGCTGGGCTTCTGATGCTCAATCTTAACCTACTGATATGTCAAACAATTAGCTATAAACTCTGCATTGTCTCTCTTCATCCCACTCCATCAATAGACTTCTCGCAAGTCGCAGTACATCTTGGTGGACCCTGGGTGAATCGAGTAGCGCGCACCATGTGCTTCTGCAAGAATCTGCTGTCTCACACCATCTACACATGGCACACAAAGTCTACCCTGACAACACAACACACCATCTCCCCCTTGGGAGAAAACCTCAACCTTCTGATCTCTGACTGACTCTTTCAGCTTAACTAAACTAGGATCTCTGTACTGCTTTTCTTTTACCTCAGAAACTAGAGATAATTCTAAATTATTCTTCACCCATACGCTACCCTCTATTAGATCGACTAAGTGGAAACCTAGTCGGGCAAGATGATGAACTTCCTGAACTACTTTCTTCTTACCATCCTCAACGTAAGCCACACTACCCATGGATAATCTACTGAGAGCATCATCCACTGCACTGTCCTTTCCCGGATGATACAGAACACTTATGTCATAATCTTTCAATAACTCCAACCACCTCCTCTTTTGTAGGTTCATATCTTTCTGAGAAAACACATACTATAGGCTTTTATATTCTGTGAACATATCAACATGTACTCCGTACAAGTAATGCCTCTAAATCTTTAAGGAAAATACTACAACTGCTAATTCAAGGTCATGAGTAAGGTAATTCTTTTCATGAGGCTTAAGCTGTCTAGAGGAATAGGCTATGACCTTACCTCTCTACATCAAAACACACCCCAAACCAACTCTGAAAGCATCATAATATACCACAAACCCATATGAACCATCTGGTAAATTCAAAACTAGGGTTGTAGTAAGTCGATTCTTCAACTCCTGAAAACTCTTCTCACAAGAAACTAACCATTGGAACTTGACTTTCTTCTGAGTCAATCTAGACATAGGGGACACAATAGATGAAAATCCTTCAATAAAAATATCGGTAATAGCTAGCCAAACCCAAGAAAATCCTAATATCTGATGGAGATATGGGCCTGGGCCAGTTTCTTACTTCTTTGGTCTTTTGAGGATCAAATCTAATGTCATCACCGGAAACTATATGACCAAGAAAAGCTATTGACCTTAGCCAAAATTTTCACTAACAGAATTTGGCGAACAACTGATGGTCTCTGAGAGTTTGTAATACTATTCTGAGATGGTCTGCATGATTATGTTCACTGTAGGAGTAGACAAGAATGTCATCAATAAAGACTGACGAATATATCCAAGTACTACTTGAACACATGGTTCATCGAATCCATGAAAGCTGCTGGGGAATTGGTAAGACCAAATGACATAACTAGGCATTCGAAGTGACCATACCAAGTTCTGAAAGCTATTTTTTGAATGTCACATTCTCTAACTTTGAGCTGATGATAGCCTGATCTGAGGTCTATCTTAGAAAAGTAACTAGCATCCTTAAGTTGGTCAAATAAGTCGTCGATTCAGGGAAGTGGGTATTTGTTCTTGACCATGACTTTGTTCAACTGACGGTAGTCAATACACATTCTGAGAGACCCATCTTTCTTATGCACAAATAGAACTGGTGCACCCCAAGGGGATATGCTGGGTCTGAGGAATCCCTTATATAGGAGATCCCTCAACTATTCTTTTAAATCTTTGAGTTCTGTTAGAGCTATTTTGTATGGAAAAATAGAGATAGGTTTAGTATCAGGAAGAAGGTCTGTTCCAAAGTCAATTTCCCTCTCGGGGGAACTCCAGGAAGGTCTTTGGGAAACACGTCTGAGAATTCACATGCTACTGGAACTGACTCATGACTAGGAATCTTGAAACTAGAATCCTTAACTCGAACAAGATGGTAAACACACCCCTTGGATATTATTTTCCTCACCCTTAGGAAGAAAATAAACTGACCCCTAAGTGCTGAGGTACTACCCCTCTATTCAAGGACAAGTTCATTCGAAAACTAAAAATGGATAATTTTGTTTCTGTAGTCAATTGAAACATAGCATGAATGAAGCCAATCCATGTCGATAATGATATCAAAATCTATCATCTCTAATTCTACTAAGTCTGCTGAAGTGGCTTTCTAAAATACCATAACCGGACAACTCTTGTATACTCGTCGGGCTATGATAGATTTACCCACTAGGGTAGAGACTAAGAAGGTCTCTTCTAGGATTTTAGGACTGAATCCAAAGTCAACAACTATATAAGGAGTTACAAAGGACAAAGAAGCTCCTGGATCTAGCAAAGAATAAACATATAAATGATAAACTTGTAACATACCAGTGACCATATTAGGAGAATTTTCTTGATCATGTCAGGACTGAAGTGCATAGAGTCTATTTGGGTGTTACCCACTGGTGGCACTAGAAGCGACACCTTGCTGATTTGGGTGACTGGACTAAGATGAAGGACAATTATACGACCCTCAGAATGGGATAATCTCTGATTCTATGTCCTGGCTTGCCACATCCGAAACACACATTACTTCCAGCTCTACAGACACCCTGATAGTTTTTGCCATACTTCTGGCAACGAGGATTTGTTCGGGCACTGCTAACACTACCCTGGGGTTTAGGGCCTGGTGCGCTATCTTTATTGCCATTTCTAAATTTCGACACTGGAGCACTGGCTGAGGACAAAGCTAGAACTGAGGATTTTGGGTAGAACAGATAATGATTTCAACCCTCTAACTTAGGCTAAGTGAAGTTGAAGTTACCTGTTCTGGCCCTCTTTTCTCCATCTCCTTCTTCTTATTCTTAGCCTCCTCTATCCGTTGAGCATGGACCATGAGCCTGGATATGAACATCTTCTTAATCAGCATTGCGATCCTATACTCCTTGATCACACTGTTAGGCACACCCAACACAAACCTACTCATCTTAGATCTGCTATATGCTACCACATGAGGGGCATATCTGGCTAACTGAGTAAACTTGAGGGGATACTCTTTCACCATCATATTTCCCTATTTCAGACTAATAAGCTCCAAAACCTTTACTTACCTAAACTCCAGTAGGAAAAAACTATCAAGGAAATTAGTAACAAACTCCTCCCATTCTATGGGTCCTGTATCAATGGCCCTCTCTGCCTTTCACTACTTGAACCATGAGTGATCCACATCCTGCAACTGATATGTGGCCAACTCAGCACTCTCACTAGCTATCACCCCTATAATATCGGTGAATTTCTACACCTAATCAAGGAATTCTTATGGGTCCTTATCTAAATTAGACCCAGTGAATGATGGAGGATTCATTATGGTGAAGTCCCAAATTCTAGCTGCAGTAGTATTGGACACTTGGTTGGCCTGGACGACAGCTGGACGTTTATTCTGGGCTGCCACAAAATAAGCTGGAATGGTGAAAGCTGCTCTGAATTCGGCATGAGAAACATGCTCATCTAGGGGATCTGGCTGGGCGGGCGGAAGTGTTGGCTGATTCTCAGTTCTTCTTCCGTTGATACTTTTAGGAGTCATATTCTATAGACAGAAGGAAGAAAATAATTAGACTGAGAGTTTAACTTGAGCTCATGCTCACTCGCACGTTATGAATACAAAAAGAAGGGAACTTGTTCCTAAAATGCCTCATAGCCTCTTGTCCATAAGTGTGGCGCGCTACACACCCATGCACAAGACTATACTAGACATGACTTTTAGACTTCCTGGGACTCTGTTAAACTTTAAGCTCTGATAATAAGTTTGTAACGCCCCGAGTCTGTACCCCGAATGCCACACGGTGCTTACGACCCCGAAGGACAACAAACTAACCCATGACTAGTACTTACTGTGAGTACTAAATAATAATACTGAAATAATACAGAAAATAGGCTAAAATGCCATAAGGTTCATAACTAAAATCAAATAGTGGTAAATAAATACTGAAAGCTGAGCATCTGTCTAAGATAATCTAGTCTGAAAAGCCTCTAACTTCCTAAGCATGGAGTTGATGGGACAAGTCCCCAACTAACTCCAACTACTAAAAAATAAACTAAAATACTAAAAATATGACTATGTACTCAAACTATGAGGACTCGCCACTAAATCTGCTGCTGATAATCTGGGTTGCTAAGTATGGTTAGGAGCCTGTGCGTCTGAACCTATGATCTAAGACATCATAGCGCAAAAGAATGGTATGCGTCAGTACTTTGAATGTACTGGTATGCTAAGTGAGGTAAGGCTGAATGCATGGGTTCATATGCATAAACAATACTGGCTGAGTAACATGAATATAACTGAATGAGAGTACATGCATATATGAAACTGCTATAAATACTTATTATGTAATACTATGGACATAACTACATATATTGTAACTGAGATCATATTAACACTAGGTACTGAGTTCTGATAACTAAATGATAGATATCTGAGTTCATTGATAACTGTATTACTATTAGCTATGTGACTGTTTTTGACAGTCCTAATGCTGTAGAACTGAACAGAGTTCTATACTGAGTTGGGTCACTATTTTTGACAATCCTGGTGTTGTAGAACTAAATTGAGTTTTATAATGAGACTGAAACTATGGGAGGTAATCATCTAACCGACATGCCCCTCTCTGAACTGATTGGGGTCCAACCTGTAACCCTAGTTGGAAGGGTGCCAGTACCGTGCTATAGGTAAAGACAAGTTACTGAGTCGCCCCCATCTCGCAGGTGCTCTGAATGAGAATAGTGGTACCCTCAACTAGAAGGTAAGACACCTCATCAACCCTCAACTAGAAGGTTGATGTCTCAACCTATGCTGGCTAAATAGTTCTGGAATGCAAGGACTACTTCTAAGGATTACACCCTCTACTGGTACGTGAGTCCCCATCCTTGGATTCATTCGGTGCTAAATCCTACTCCTAACTAAATAAACACTGAACTGATTTCTAAACTATACTAAGCTGGACTAAACTATTACAGATCGTGCTAACTGACTGAGATAGACTGAGGTCACTGAGTTTTATTAACTGACTGAATACACTGAGTTCTGTAACTAACTGAGTACTACTGTACGTGACATTACTAAGACTATTCTATAGCTACTGAAATTCTAAGTAAACAGCTAGATTGTTGGGTATTAGATACCCCCAAGACTCGACAACATGAAAAGTAGAGAATAGCATGATCTTGAAAAACATAACAAGGTCTACTTGTTCATAATTCATTCATAGAGACATTTTATCAAACACTTGTAGGGAATAAACTTGTACATATGCTACCATGTCATGATTTTACCATTTAATTCACATGGACATTCCATCAAACACATGGGCAGCACAACTTAATGCATGTAATCATGGACAACATGTAAACATTGTAACTACAACACCCAAACTTCCAAATTCAGGGATTATAACATAGGAATTGCACGATTCAATATACATGCTATTTCAATTTCATGAAATCCATAATTAATCATGGGTTTAAACTCAATTAATGTCATGAACATGGATAAAATCCAATTTCAAGCATGTAAATCATGAAACAATAATCTTGTAGTTTTAAAAATGGATTATTGGACTTTATGGATGAAAGGAACCGATAGATGAATACCTAACATACCTTGATTGTAAATTTTGTGGAGATTGGGGGGAGTTCTTGAGGCTTGATTCTTGAACTTGATGAATCTAGGGCTTGTTCTTGAGAGGATTTTTTGAAAAGGATGAGAAATTATGCTATTTGAGGCTTTAATCCTATGTTATGGAGCAATTGGGTGAAAAGAAAATGACACATTTGCCCTTAAAAAAGCAGAACAAAACTGCAGAAATTACCCAGATCAGACTTGCCAGGGTTCCACAGGCTCTGGAGTGCTGCTCTAGATAGGGAACCATGGTCTGTATTGTGGGCTCCCTCTAGCACCGGACTGGGCAGAGCGCCGCGGGCTAATCGCCCCGAGCCACTATTTTGGAGTTTCAAACACGCCCTTACGCTTGTTTGAAAATTCCAAAACTCACTCGAGATGTACTATTGACTTCCCCGATTATAAATCAACTTAAAAACTAACTTTATAAGGTTGGGAAGGTCATAAATAAATTCCTCAAAGTTAGAGGGCTTTAGAAATGACTAAGTCCTAACACTTGGCTGAAATTTTCTAAGTCTGGGACCTCTTTTGGCATGCTTTAAAGGACTCAAACGATTAGGATTAGGTGGAGTCTTACAAGGAATGAATGCAAAGTATACCATCAATAACACAACGCTTCATAACTGTCCTCATCAGGACCATCAATATTGTAATCAACCTCCGGCCTCGCCAAGTATCAATATCATCTCAATAGTATCCTCTGGACTCGAACCGAGTATCAATATAATCATAATATCCTCTGGCCGCTGATAACGCTCAATCTACAGCTCTCATAAGAGTGTAAAGCGGTCGTTGTCAAATATATAACCCAACTGGGTTGGGTATCGATCCCACAGGGAATAGCCGGTCAATGAGTAAGCAAAGATTACTAGAATTTTGGAGCAAGTCTCGTAAAAAGGGGGATTTTAACGTGCAAGTAATGTAAACAAAGTAATAAAAACAGCAAATAAAGGAGTAAAAACGGTTTGCTTGGTTGGTTTTTGATCAATGAGAATTGAGAAGTTGGGGTTATGTCTACCTTATGAGTTGTACGTCTCTATTGGCTATGAGTTGTGCGGAATTCAGACATGCATGTGCTTATAGAGAATTGTATTCGATGGTAAATCCAGGCGTCTTTCGACCTTAACCAGGACTATTTCACTTTAACTCTTTCGAGCTTAAAACGTATCTAACAGTACGAATTCTCCAAGAGATTAATCCAGTTACGGCACTAACTTTTTAACAGGGGTTGGTGCCCTATTACCTTGACATTATCTCTTTTCCAGACATATAACTTTTCTTTCGAACAAGTTAATGCTATACTGGCGTATTCTATGCGTTTGCAACCACAAAGAATTTAGATTAAGATGAAGAGAATAATGATATAAGTAGCATACGTGTCACGAATTCACAAACTCATAGCAATAGATAGTATCTCATATGACTTCCATAACCCCAACAGAGAAGTTTAGTTACCCATGAGTGCGAAGGAAATCACAATAGACATTATTAATATACCACAATAAAAATCTCGTGTAGTAAGGTGTGGTGTGGAGTTTTAGGCGTGAACTCCCTTGCAGAGTAACGTTTCTCTTATTGTGGAAATTAAGAATTTTATAGATGAATAAAAAGTAGAATTAAAAGTAGAAGAATTGTTTTCAGAGTTAAAAGTAATGGTCCTCTTCAAATCTCTAGCAGAATAGGGTATTTATAATACTCCTATCCTATTCCTACTAAGCTACTTCATTACTTAACCCCATCCTACTGGGTTACTGCATCATTATCCTACTCCTAATAAGTTACTGCTAGTCCCCAAAGTCTTTAGAATTGTTGTTTTTGCCCGGAACAGATTTTCCATGCGCCACCTTTGGTCCTTGGCGTCCAAGTTTTGCTTTCCTCCTTTCGTGAAGCTTTCTTTGGCGTCAAGTTATCCATAAAATGCTGAATGCTGCATCATTTATACCTGAAAACTTGCTAATCATGTTCGTTATCTCACTTACAGGAAAAAGGACTAAAAGTGCATGAAATATATAATTTGTCCTCAAAACTTAGCTGAAATATAGGCAATATATAGCACTATAGGCGTGTAAATTCGCCTATCATCAACACCCCACACTTAAAGCTTTGTTCGTCCTCGAACAATATATCATGTCCATATAAACATCTACTTAGGGTTTCACAGTAACAACACAAAATTTTCATCAAGACAGGCACGATAATTATAAACAAAGAGTAGTTTTCTAATCACTTCTAGAAATAATTCAACCTCTAATATAGACTCGTGATGATGGTTGATTCGTATCCACAAGTTAAGCCACAAAGAATCATACAAGACTACCCAAAACTCATCAACCATGTGTGTCTCACATAAGATATTACCCATAATCACTCTCAAATATTGCGTTTTTCATAACATGGGTATAAGATTATACTTGCTCTCACTCTCACAAAGAATTCATATGTTGCAACTGATAACCATAGGCTTTCCCTTAGTGTAATGCTCTACTAAATATCAGAATGCTAAGCTTAGGATCAAATAGGTCTTCTATAAGTTGTAATGTAGGCTAAGGGACGGGTAGGACTATTTTGGCCAGAAATAGTGACTGTGTTCCTAAGCGCTTTAATACATCACATTATGTCATTAACACTTTCTTTTAATCAACCCTGCTACCTTTCTTTCATCTATCACCCCTTTTCACCTATTTTGCCATTCAAGCATAACTATCTTTTTATTTAATCATAAACACAATTTATCTTTTTGTTTTTCTATTTCTTTTTCTTTTCTCTTTTTTTTTTTTTTTAATAACACACCTCCACGATAGCCACTCTTTTTCATAACAAATTCAAGTACCAATACACTCTAAGGCATCACTCTCACCCAATTTCCTCTTATTTTGTCACATGACTTCACAACTTAAAGCACTTAGGAATTTGGATCAAATTATGGTCTTGAAAAAAAATGGATTAGGCTTACATATGAGGCTGTCAAAGAAAATGGCTTAAAGGCTCAAAGGGGTTGACTAGGATAATGTCCACGGGTAGGTAAAACAAAGGTAAACAAGTATCGGTTGCCAAAGAAATGCCTAAATCATCTCCTAAACTCACACTCTTTATTTCGCTTTACACACACACCAGGCAAGTTCTAGCATCAGTCACAAGCACAGAATATACTATCATCTCACACACACAAGGCACATAGTTCACTTTATTGGGAGCAGTATAGACTCTTGACCCAACAGATGAATGAATTAAACCACACAGTGAGTCACACTTAGAGCCTAAGTGTCTCAATAGTAATGATTCTAGCACAAACTCTTGTCATAACACCATGCCGCCTATCAGAACAATTTCATGCATCAAAATAAAAAAAAATCTACGACTACTAACTAAATCAAACAACCAAACATAAATAACATAAATAAATGCAAATGCAGATAAAGAAGTATAGCATGCAAATACCAGCACCCCACACTTAGATGGGACACACTGCCCTCAGTGAAAAATAAATAAGAAGAACCTGATTAGTCGGACTCATCCTCTATGTCTGGGGTCATACCCCCTGCATCGAAATCATCATCAGAGTCGTCGTCATCAGAGTTCTCTTCCACGTCGGAGTCTGGTATTCGTCGATCATCATCGGTTGGCATGTCGTCATCAAGAGGTTCCTCAAAATATACACCTACTCCACACATCTCCCTCGCATGCTCATTCATTGGGTAGTCATAATCCAACTGTTGGAGCTCTACAGCAGTTGGAACACGACCCCCGCTCATCATGGTAAACTTCATCATGCCATATAAATGGCGGGAGAAGCTTTCGTCGCGAGCATGCCTTTCTGAAGTGGTAAGGTTGACTCCATGCGTGGTTTCAGCATCTTTAACCTTCGTGAGGTCAACCTTCTTTGTGTTGTGTGGGAGTTTATGATCAACCAGTTCCTCTTCGATGTCTTCTTTCCTTAGTATTGCAGTCAACAGGTTGCCAAAACTGAAGTGGGACCTCTTGTGTAGCCTAGCTTTCCGCATTGTGGAACGAATAATTGCCCCGACGTTGATAGGGACATTTGTCATCAATGCGTATACCAAGAACACTCTATCTCTTGTTATCTTGGTGTACTGAGTCCCTGGAATTAGGCAAGAGTTGACTATGCGCAACCATATCCTTGCTTCCCTATTCAAAGGAGCATATGGGAAGGTGTTGTGTCGACCAGTGTTCTTGTGTCTACTCCAGCGTGCCATGGATTTTGTTCCACAGAGTGTGTGTCGAATAGCTCTATATGGAGGTCTACTGTACAGCTCCTTGAATGGTGATGGATCGACTGAAGGCAAGCTAAGAAACGAGTTGAAGAAATCCGCATTGAGTTGTAAAACTTGGCCCTGAATCTTGACCTCGCTTCCTGTGGTTTTCGGTGACCAGTTGGCATAGAATTCTCTTGTTAAATCGAGATTGCATTCTCCCATGTCTCAGAAGATGAAATCCAGATGTAATGCCATGATCTTGGCCAACATGCGCGGTTCTTTCTTTGCTAGGCTTTCCTTGTTTATCAAGTCCACATAAACATATTTTCTTTCTTTGTTGTTCCTATACCATTCCTTTGCTTCCTCCTCAAGAACCCATTTTATTCCGAACATACGGCGTGGTAATTGCATCGAGGATGATTCTCCTTGCTCTTTTCGGCCTCTTTTCTTGCCTTTTTGTGAAGTGGTAGCCTTATCTTTGCCTTGTCTTGCTTTGGGTGCCATTGTACCTGAGACTAAAATAATGTTCATGTTAGCATCATCTCGATAGATACAATCTATAAACGAGCAGTAGGGGCACCACCCCACACTTAGTTTGTTGGTACAGACTAGTGAAGTGAAAGTGGTCGACTAGTCAGACTTCATCGACATACGTTTTAGGTGCTATATTCCAACAATAAAATCAGAGAAGTCATACTTCTTGTAATCTTGGCAATACTTTCATGTTTGATATATCAAGACTACAACATAGGGATTGAATCAAGGTATAGTATCTAAATAATCACAACCTCCTATGTCGGTAGGCAACTATAATTCTTATCCCGATGAACAAGTCATTCCAACATGTAAGTATTCAAGTGACAAAATTATGCAATTTTTGTGACCCTATTAATTTCGCAAAAGTATTACAGTGCATCAAAATCAAATACAAGTTGGGAATAAGTTAAGATCATTCTTACGTATACGTTCACTCACTTGGTTGTATCACAAAAATTCAATCACTTTCAAATCACCAATACTACTTCAAGATTTAGCAATTCATAATAGGCATAGTAGTGTAGTACTTACGGAATATAAATGAAGAACAAAGTAGCACTTACTTGATTGATGACTTTGGATGATGTTCTTGTGAAGAAGAAGAGCAAAATGAAAATTTTGGAGTGGATTTGGGGACTATAGGCGGCGCTTATGCTAGGTTTCCAATGTGTTTTTGGTTCAAGACTAAGTCTCATATTTATAAGAGAAGGTTGGGTCGGGTTTTGACCCATTTAAAATTGGATTTGGAGACAAGAAATGACCATAGGCGGCGCCTTTTGCTTTGCCTATGCTTGGCATAGGCGGCGCCTTTTTCATAGCATTGTTGAGCATAGGCGGAGCCTATGCCATGGCATTCTTAGGCATATGCGGCGCCTATGCCATAGCATATAACATTCAGAGAAAAAATGCATTGGCATAGGCGGCGCCTATGCTATGGCACACTTGGGCATGGGCGGCGCCTATGCTATGGCACACTAGATTCCGAGAGCTTAGGCCATAGTATAGGCCTTGCCTTGTTCGTGGCCTAGTTTTATATAGGCCTAGCCTTGTTCGTTGCCTATATTTTCATAAGCAATGCCCAATCCATAGCCTTTTGCTTCTTCATCACTAACTTACCACCTTTTACATGCAATACGTCCAAATCAAAATTTGAAACCAATCTCCTCGTTTACGCCTCTTGCACCTACACTTGCTCAAAGATAACAAAAACGATTAGAACGATGGGTTGCCTCCCATCAAGCGCCTTAGTTTTGGTCGTGGCACGACTCTTATTTTTGGATTTTTATTTATCAAAAGCAAACACGTAAACGAAAAGAAAACGATAAACGATGGGTTACCTCCCATCTAGCGCTTGATTTATTATCGCGGCACGACATAGTTACCTCGAGTACTTAGAATTCGTCGAGATAGATGGTGGCCATATAGTTTATCGAGTCAAGAGGACCGATATATGGTTTTACTCGTTGGCCATTCACCTTAAAGACAACACCATTATCGTCTTCTAGCTCAACTACTCCGGTCGAGTAGACTTGGGTAACTTTGTACAGACCAGACCATTTGGACTTTAACTTACCTGGGAATAGCTTCAGTCTGGAATTGAAAAGAAGTACCATATCATCCTTTTGAAAGTTTCATTGAACAATCCGCTGATCATGATACTTTTTCATCCGTTCCTTGTAGAGGTCTGCTCTTTCGTATGCATGTAGACGGAATTCATCCATCTCATTCAGCTGCTCCAATCTCAGATTCATGGCATCATCCCAATTCAAATTAAGTTGTTTTAACGCCCACAATGCTTTATGCTCGAGCTCAATGGGCAAGTGACAAGCCTTCCCATAAACTAGTTGGTATGGGGACATGCCAATTGGCATTTTGAATGCAGTCCTATAAGCCCATAGTGCATCGTCCAGCTTCCGAGACCAATCCTTCCTATTAGCATTTACAGTCTTAGCAAGGATTTGCTTGATCTCTCGATTGGAAACCTCTACCTGTCCACTAGTTTGTGGGTGATAAGGTGTGGCTACCTTATGTTGCTTGACACCATATTTGGCCAATACGGATTTGAATAGCTTGTTGCAAAAGTGAGATCCTCCATCGCTTATAATAGTACGTGGTACTCCAAAGTGAGAGAAGAGATTCCTCTTCAAGAATGCTACAACACGCTTTCCCTCATTGTCGGCCAATGCTACTGCTTCAACCCATTTTGAAACATAGTCTACAGTAACTAGGATATATTTCATTCCAAACGAATTTACGAATGGACCTATGAAATCAATACCCCATACATCAAAGAGCTCTACTTCAAGAATTTTTGACATAGGCATCTCATGGTGTTTTGAAATAGCACCTTGTCTCTGACATTGGTCGCATCTTCTAACAAAGTCGTAGGCATCTCTAAATATCGATGGGCAATAATATCCACTTTGCAATACCTTCCTTGCTGTCCGATTACCTGCGTGATGTCCCCCAACTTGGGAAGTGTGACATGCTTCCAATATATTAGGCACCTCTACATGGGATATGCATCGCCGAATAACACCATCCGCGCATCGTCGAAACAAGTATGGCTCATCCCAAAAGTAGTGTTTTACATCATGCATATACTTCCTCCTTTGCTGGTAAGATAAGTTTGCAGGTATCACATTACTCACCATAAAATTCGCAAAGTCGGCATACCAGGGTAACTCTTCCATTATCGTGGCTAAGATCTCCTCGTCAGGGAATGCATCATCAATCTCGATTTCAGGCTGCGCTATATGCTCGTTCTCGAGTCTAGATAGATGATCAGCCACTTGGTTCTCGCAACCTCTTCTATTTTTACCTCGAAATCAAATTCTTGCAGCAGCAATACCCATCGAATTAGTCTTGGTTTTGAATCCTTCTTTGTCATTAGATATCTTAGAGTTGCATGGTCTGTATGAACGATCACTTTGGTTCCCAACAAATAAGCACGAAACTTCTCAAATACATACACGACAACTAGGAGATCTTGTTCTATGACAGTGTAGTTCTTTTGGGCTTCGTTCAGGACCTTGCTCGCATAGTAGATAGGATGGAATAATTTCTCCCTTCTCTGGCCAAGTACAACGCCTAATGCTACCCCACTGGCGTCACACATGACTTCAAACGGTAAAGACCAATCTGGTGCTACCATGATAGGAGCTTCAATTAGTTTTCCTTTGAGGCATTCGAATGCCTTCAAACAATCTTCATTGAAGTCAAATTTTGCATCTTTCTCCAAGAGTTTGCACAATGGACTTGTAATTTTGGAGAAGTCTTTGATAAACCGTCGGTAGAAACCTGCATGACCGAGGAAACTACGGACTCCCTTTACTGAAATTGGGGGTGGTAGCTTCTCAATAACTTCAATTTTCGCTCGATCAACCTTAATTTCTTTTTTAGAGATTTTATGCCCAAGGACGATACCTTCGTTGACCATAAAGTGGCACTTCTCCCAATTCAGCACTAGGTTGAATTCTACACATCTTTGCAACGCCATACTCAGGTTTTCTAAGCACGCTTCAAACGTCTTGCCAACAACTGAAAAGTTGTCCATGAATACCTACAAAGTATCTTTAACTATATCAGAGAAAATGGACATCATACAACGTTGAAAGGTGGTTGGTGCGTTACATAGCCCGAATGGCATACTTTTGAAGGCAAACGTACCATATGGACATGTGAACGTTGTTTTCTCTTGGTCTTCGAGGGAAATACAAATCTTATTATAGCCAGAATAACCGTCTAAGAAACAAAACCATCCTTTCCCCGCTAATCGATCTAGCATTTGGTCCATAAATGGCATTGGAAAGTGATCTTTGAGCGTCCATGAATTTAGCTTTCGGTAGTCCATGCATACTCTCCATCCGGTGACGGGTCTGAGTGGAATAAGCTCAGTCTTTTCATTCGCGACCACCGTCATGCCTCCTTTTTTGGGAACACATTGTACCGGGCTTACCCATGTACTGTCAGAGATTGGATACACAACTCCTGCATCTAACCACTTAATAATTTCTTTCTTTACCACTTCTTGCATAGGTGGATTGAGACGCCTTTGATGCTCAATGGTTGGCGTGCAATTTTCTTTAAGCTGAATCTTGTGTGTACAAATCCCAGGTGGAATACCAATAATATCTGCGATGGTTCATCCGATGGCTCTAATGTACTTCCGTAAAATAGCAACGAGAGCTGCAACTTGTTGCTCACCCAAATCTGCCGCCACAATGACTGGAAGTGTGTTTCCGCTTCCTAAGAATGCATACTTTAAATGACTAGGCAGCTCCTTTAATTCTAACGTGGGTGGCTCTTCAATAAATGGTTTAGCTGGTGGTGTGGGTCGATTTTTGAGATCAAGGTCCAGCTTCTTGGGAGCATGAGGATATAACCCAAATCCTGTTAGAGCATCAATAGTTTCTTCATAGTTTTCAGCATCCTTACTCTCCCCATTCATGAGCACAACCGCCAATGGGTCATCAATAGTTTGCTCTTCTTCAAGTAATTCTTTCTCATCATCAACATAGATATCCGCTACTGAGAATACGTTCAGATCTTTGGGTTGCTTCATTGATTTGCACACGTCAAAGCGAACTACTTCGTCATTTATTCGGAATGAAAGCTCATTAGCTCTCAAATCAATAAGCACACTTCCCGTAGCAAGGAAAGGGCGCCCCAAGATTATGGGAACTTCTGAGTCTGCCTCACAATCCAAAATAACGAAGTCCGCTGGAAAGATGAATGAAGAAACCTTCACCAATACATCACATAGAATACCAACAGGTCGTTTTACCGACCTATCCACCATTACGAGCCTTATATTGGTTGGAGTAGGATCACCCAACCCCAACTTTTTGTAAATGGATAGTGGCATCAAATTGATGCTGGCTCCTAAATCGCATAATGCCTTGGCAAAATTCAAAGATCCAATGGTGCAAGGAATAGTGAAAGCACCGGGGTCAGCCTTCTTCTGAACTAGTGATCGGGTAGAGATTGCGCTGCAGTGATGAACATTATCTTTAAACTAATAGCTTGCTGCCCGCTTCTTTGTCAAAAGATCCTTCATAAATTTCGCATACCCAGGCATTTGTTCAAGTGCCTCCACCAATGGAACATTAATGGTCAGCTGCTTTAACATAGTCATGAATTTGCTGAACTTTGTATCATCCGCCACCTTCTTCAATCTTTGAGGAAAAGGTGGTGGTGGATATGGAATTGTTTTCTCCACGGCTTTCTTCTCCTCTTGCCTTCGTTTTTCAGCCTTTTCAGGCTGCAACATACTCAGTGTACCGTCATGGACGTCGTGGGTGGATTCTACGACAGCTTCTCCTTTTGCCTTGTCATCAATGTCTGCTACTTCGTCAATCACTTGCTTGCCTTTTGATGAAGTTTCCAGCACCTTACCGCTTCGGGTAGTAATGGCCATGCATGACCCATCATGCCTTGGGTTTTGCACAGTGTCGCTAGGTAAGGTGTCAGTCTTTCTTTGATTGAGTGCTGCTGAAAGTTGGCTCAATTGCTTCTCTATTTGCTTGATCGAAGTGGAATGTGAATCAACCAATTGCTTCATTGAGGACAAATCATTTATTACCTCCGTTACTCCCGCGCTGGTTGCTTCCACTCCTTTCAACAGTTTAGCCATCATCTCTTCCATATTTCCAGAACTAGATGTGGTGGCGTCACGTCTTCCAGGGGGAACATACAAACCACTTTTGTCATTCTTGTTCTTCCAACTACCTTGGTCCTTGTTTCCAGATTTATCATAATAGTTCCTACCTTGGTTTCCTTGGGTATTACCTTGGAAATCCCCCTGATTGTTCAAGTAGTTGGCCTCTTCATCCGAATCAGATTCGTCTCTTCCTTTTGACGCAATGGCTTTGACTTTTTCTGTCTTCCCTGATAATAGATGCTTTGTAAGAAGATCCACTTGTGTCTTCATGTGCGCCATATCTTGATCACGTTCTTCTTCTCTTCTCTTTTGGTCTGCAGTCATGCCTATTGATAAAGTGGGGCTTGCTACCTCAGAATCCCTGGTATGCCAAGCTCTACTTTGCTTCGTCATCCGGTCTAGCATATTGCTTGCTTGACCAAAGGTGAGATCCATGAATGATCCTCCAGCCGCATTATCCATAACTGGTTTAGTTATTGAATTCAAGGCTCTGTAAAGTATCTCCATAAGGTGAACATTAGTCATGTGATGGTTTGGGCACCTCATTAGCTTCGTCTTGAACCTCTCCCATATTTCATGAAGGGCTTCAGTTGGAAGCTAACGAAAGTTGCTGATTTCATCTCTCATTTGTGCTAATTTGGATGGCGGAAAGAATCTTTCTAGGAAAGCGTCTCTCAATTGCCTCCAATTTGTAATAGAATCAGGAGTCAGCCCATTCAACCATAGAGTTGCCTCCCTAGACATAGACAATGGAAATAGACGTAATCGAATTGCATTCTGACCAACACCAGGATTGTCAAACGACTTGCATGTAGAAATAAAGTTGATGAGATGCATATTCGGATCATCGCCTGCTAGTCCACCAAATAATCCCTTGAGTTGCAATAACTGAATCATGGTGCTTGTGATGTTGAACTTGGCTCCAGGTGCCAATGGTGGAGGAATAATGGCTCCTGTGGCTCCGGCTCCATCAAGATCATCATCATCATCATCGTCAAAAGTTGGTTGCATAGCTTGGCGTTCAGGCCTAAACCTAGCTTGACGATCTCTTCTGTTGGCAGGTGTTGCGATCTCAGCGGCATGCCTAGGGTTTAGTAGCTCGTCATCACCTAGATCCTCATCGTCAGGATGTGTTTCTCGCCCAGGGTTATCAATATTCTGTTGATGCACTTGAGCGGCGGCTAGCGCAGCTAGTCTCGCCTATTCCTGTTGAGCAACCATTCTTTCAATTTTGTGTTGTGCCTCCATTCTGCCAATACGTTGTGGTTCAGGATTGATAGGTAATAACGGTTGACCAGAACTTCGGGTATGGGGCATGCACTGAATAAAAACCTGCAGTAAACAAAAACAAAAACTAAAAGTAAAAGTACGAGAATCTTTGACCAAAGGGTCTAGTAATTATTACGAACTTAATTGACACTTGTATTCCCCGGCAGCGGCGCCAATTTTTGATAACGCTCAATCTACAGCTCTCATAAGAGTGTAAAGCGGTCATTGTCAAATATATAACCCAACTGGGTTGGGTATCGATCCCACAGGGAATAGCCGGTCAATGAGTAAGCAAAGATTACTAGACTTTTGGAGCAAGTCTCGTAAAAGGGGGGATTTTAACGTGCAAGTAATGTAAACAAAGTAATAAAAACAGCAAATAAAGGAGTAAAAACGGTTTGCTTTGTTAGTTTTTGATCAATGAGAATTGAGAAGTTGGGGTTATGTCCACCTTATGAGTTGTACGTCTCTATTGGCTATGAGTTGTGCGGAATTCAGACATGCATGTGCTTATAGAGAATTGTATTCGATGGTAAATCCAGGCGTCTTTCGACCTTAACCAGGACTATTTCACTTTAACTCTTTCGAGCTTAAAGCGTATCTAACAGTACGAATTCTCCAAGAGGTTAATCCAGTTACGACACTAACTTTTTAACAGGGGTTGGTGCCCTATTACCTTGACATTATCTCTTTTCCAGACATATAACTTTTCTTTCGAACAAGTTAATGCTATACTGGCGTATTCTATGCGTTTGCAACCACAAAGAATTTAGATTAAGATGAAGAGAATAATGATATAAGCAACATACGTGTCACGAATTCACAAACTCATAGCAATAGATAGTATCTCATATGACTTCCATAACCCCAACAGAGAAGTTTAGTTACCCATGAGTGCGAAGGAAATCACAATAGACATTATTAATATACCACAATAAAAATCTCGTGTAGTAAGGTGTGGTGTGGCATTTTAGGCGTGAACTCCCTTGCAGAGTAACGTTTCTCTTGTTGTGGAAATTAAGAATTGAATAGATGAATAAAAAGTAGAATTAAAAGTAGAAGAATTGTTTTCAGAGTTAAAAGTAATGGGCCTCTTCAAATCTCTAGCAGAATAGGGTATTTATAATACTCCTATCCTATTCCTACTAAGCTACTGCATTACTTCACCCAATCCTACTGGGTTATTGCATCATTATCCTACTCCTAATAAGTTACTGCTAGTCCCCAAAGTTTTTAGAATTGCTGTTTTTGCCCGGGACAGATTTTCCATGCGCCACCTTTGGTCCTTGGCGTCCAAGTTTTGCTTTCCTCCTTTCGTGAAGCTTTCTTTGGCGTCAAGTTATCCATAAAATACTGAATTCTGCATTATTTATACCTGAAAACTTGTTAATCATGTTCGTTAGCTCACTTACAGGAAAAAGGACTAAAAGTGCATGAAATATATAATTTGTCCTCAAAACTTAGCTGAAATATAGGCAAAATATAGCACTATAGGCGTGTAAATTCGCCTATCATCAGCCGCACTGGGTATCAATATCATTATGATAGTATCCTCTGGACTCGAACCGAGTATCAATATCATCATAATATCCTCCGACCTTGTCGGGTATCAATATGTCATCATAATATCCTCCGGCCTTGCCAGGTATCAATGTATCATCATAACTATCAGCACATAAATATAGCCAGATAATAGGTGCACAGACGCAAGCCGATATACTCATAACTATAAAGATATCTATCTTATCAATACATCCCAACTGCTTGTTATTAGCTAACCAACACTTATTATTATTAAACCGCTAGTTCGCTAGTCATCACATAACCTTTAGTTATTAGCCTAAACATTATCCTTCACATAATCCTTATTCACGGGATAACAACTAACCACTATTTATTTAATAGTCAACATCTAACATCTAGTCTAGGTTCATCATTAGACCAAAACTGTCATTTATCCACCATTTATTATTATCAACTATTCATCCTATTTTTGTTAATCATTACTAGATAATACATTACTACTTGTCGCCTAACCATCTTTTATTAAATGACATCATTTATTCACTAACCATTGTTAGCTACCATGTTCCAACTAAGCAAGATTCATTAACTAATACATTATATTCCAAGCCATCAAGTGCTATAGTCACCTAATAGACAACTAGTTACCATATAGCTTAACCCTCTAACAAGAAGAACAACCATAAGATCACATTTCAGCTATAATCACATCATTTATAATGGTAAATAATCATGAACGTACCAAACCTATGTATGCCATCACCATTCAATCAGTGGAATAATAAGCATCATACCGCATCTTCCTCCGTCTCATAACGGAGTGATGTGTATACAAACATAAACATATTCATAAATCATAATCACATCATTCACAATGATAAATACTTATTGGATATTTAATCAATACCATAACATGGCCCTTGGCCCATTAATTTATCCAGAATAATCACAACATCATAATTATGGCCTTAGGCCCATATACATTTCCAGAACTCATATAAATAATCATATGTATAAGATGTAGCATACCTCTAATCATCTCACATATTAGAGGCATCTAACATAAAGGAGGCATAATATCAATAAATATGTTATTATCTCTCACATAAGAGGCATCTCACATCTAGGAGGCATAATATAGATAGACATGTAATTGGATATAGGATATCATATGTCAATTGGTCATACGTTAAAACAATGAAGGATTAAGTGGTTGAAGTGACTGCGATTGCGGTCAGGTGACCTCGATCACAGGCATGTAGGTGGTCGAGATCATGCATGGGGACCGTAATCGCTGTAACTAAGAGCAGTTCTGCTCCCCTGCTTTTCATATCACTTCTCTAGGCCTATTTACATATCCAAAAGGATCATTGTCTCTATAGGTCAATCATTAATTCTAAGATAAAATAACATCTCTATAGTCCACATAACGTATTTAGGAGGAATATCATCTCTAACTGCCCAATATCACTTCCACAAGTAGTATCACAACTTAAAAGCTATAATTCAGAAACATCAATATAAGTTACCAAGTTATGAAGTAACCATATTCTAAGGTTTACTAGCCTCTACAATGTCTAACATCCACAACTAAGTCCATAAGACTTAACACAAGCTTAGGCCTAAGTGGGCCAAGAGATCCCACTTCTAATCCACAATTTCCATAATTTGGCATACTATGACCCAAACTAGGCTAAGGTATCTTATTCATCTTCTAGATGTCAAGCAAGCCATATTTAAGCCTAAGATAGTAACTTCAACTAGAAACAAGGGTACTCAAGTCAACTCTACCAAACTTACGGTTCCAAAACTATCACACTAGCCCAATAAGGCTAAATATTACAAATCATGCTTCAAATGCTAAAACCATATTCCAAGCATAGCATTATATCATATCCATTCTACAATGTAACACCCTGATTTTCTGAACCAGAATGCTACACGGTGCTTATGACCCCGAAGGACCACAAGCTAACCCATGATTGATATCTATACCTGTACACTGCATAATATACATGTAAAATACAGAAAACATGAACAATAGGCCATAAGGTTCAACTAAATAAAATATCTGACAAATCATAACATCCATATGGGGTAACAAATACCCAAAACAACTGAAGACTGAAATAAATCTGAACTAAATTTGAAAGCCTCTAAATACTGTCTGAGTAAGGAGTTAAAGGAACATGTCTCCAACTAACTCCGTAAACTGAAAGATAACCGAAGAAAATAAATAAATTCAAATCATATCGTCCTTAAATTAAGAGGACTCACTTCAACTCAGTATACTGAAATGCGACTGCTACTGCTGATCTGGAACTCATGGCTTAGAACCTATGGTGTAACATAAAATAAAGCACCATAGCACAAATGTATCAGTACAACTGAAAGTACTGAGTATACAAGTGAGGTAGGCTATATGCAAAAGGGCTTACATGCATGCGCAATGCTAACTGAATGACTAATATGAATTGTGAGAGTGCAAACATGCATATATAGTAACTGAGGGCGTGAATATGTGATATCTAGATCTGTGCGCTAATACATGGTTTATTGACATCTAACATGACTAATACTGGGATTTTTGATAAAATGGATGACTGTGTTTGACAGTCCTGAATTTGATGGAACTACCAGAGTTCTATACTGTAACTGAATTGACTATATCTGACAGTCCTGGTATACTAAAACCTAAAAAACTATCTGAGTTCTTTTACTGAGACTGAGACTGAAACTGTGGGGGGTAGCTGTTTAACCGACATGCCCTAAATACGCTATAGTAGCTGAGCTGGGGTCCAATCTGTGCCCTGATTGGAAGGGTATCAATACTGCACCACTGGTAAGGACAAGCTGTGAGTGACCCTTATCTGGCAGGTTACTCTAATGAGAACGGTGAGACCCTAGTCTGACAGGTCAAATCACCTCATCAACTCAAATCTGACAGGTTAAGATGTCTCAACCTAAGATGGCTATATAGTTCTGGAACACAAAGATGACTGGTAAGAATCACACCCTTATCTGGTAGGTGAGTTCCCATCCTTGGGTTCACTCGGTGCTAAATTCTACTCCCATATGAAGAGATTGAATATGATTAACTGAATGTACATGGACTAAGTAACTGACTTCTATTGACTGACAGGATAGTACTATTATCTGAGAATTAACTGAGATCATTAGATTTCTGATTTCCTGAGTCACATGACTGTCTGAGTTCTATAGATCATGGATTGACTGAGAGTATAGTGATAACATAACATGGCTCTAGGCACACAACTATATTTTTTGGGTACAAGTACCCCCAGGACTTGATGGAAGGAATCTGACACACATGACTGACTTGATCATAAAAATAGAGTCCACAATTCACAATATCATAAGTAGGGGATTTCATACTATACTTGGTTCTCAACATCTTATACATAGAAGGGTATGTGCACAACATGTATATACCCGCGTTTCTTCAATATCATGCTCATTCCATATCACATCAATAACACACAATAATAACGTGGAGTTAATGTGGAATCATAAAGAATAGAACATGGGCCTGTCATTTAAGCACTATTAAGTCATAAAAATATGGATTCTATCATTCTTGGCATTTTATCAAACACCTTATATGTACAACTTTGGGCATAGGTGTACTTATCAATTTGACAATCTTAATCCATCCAAAATTCATGGGCTTCAACTAACCTACTCACATGCTTTATGAAAAGCACATCAAGATACAACCTTGAATCCAAACAATAATCATCAACATGAATATAGTCATAACACAACAAAGAAATGAAAATTTATAATTTAAAACATGATTCTTGAGCTCCATGCATGGAAGGGACCCATGGATGAACACTACGCATACCTTAGTGATTTAATCTTGAAAGAGATCTAATGTTTCTGAAGGTTCTTGAAGAAATCCTTAGGCTTGATATTGATTTTTCTTGACTAGGGCTTAACCCCTTTGGGAGAGAATGTTTTTGGTCTTGAGGAGATGATCTTGAGAGGAAACCCTAATCTTGTGGTTGAGGGTGTATAAGAGAGCTTTTTGAGATGTTTAACTAAAGAGAATGGAAGATAATACGCTCTTTGAGGGTTATAAGTCATAGGAAGTGAAGGAAAATACCAAAATACCCTTGCAAAAATGTCCCTCAATTGCTGGAAAAAAATAGCTGACAACATTCGTGACAAGTCGTCGAGCTGGTGATAAGTCGTCGAGCTGGTGATAAGTCGTCACGAAATGTCATCACAAAAAGGTAAAATCTTGATTTTCTGGTTAAGGTTGATGACATTGGTGATAGGCCATCACAGGCGTGATGAATTATCACAAAATGTCGTCACTGGGGGTGGAAATCTGCCCAGGGCTGATGACATTGGTGATAAGTCATCACGCTTGTGACAGCTTATCACGAATGTCGTCACTCATTTTCCCAGCCTGACATGCTGGAGTAAAATGGGCATAACTCCTTGTTCCGATATGGGATTTAGGCGAAATTGGTATCGTTGTAAATATAATTCAATTATATATATTTTGATGGGTCATGAGCTCAGAAATTCAAAGCATAACAAGAGATATACTCGTTTGAAGTTGACTATACCAATATTCTTCTAAAGAATTCAATCGGTAAGAAAATGTTTTGATTCATCTTTTAACTAGGACACTTTTGAGGCCTTAATATGAATCAACCTTGATAATAACACTACCAAAGCACTAAAAATTTATTACTCATGAGTTCTAAGCATTATCTTAAAAATGTCTGAACTTTTGGGGTATTACAATATCCCCCCATGGGAACATTCATCCTCGAATGAGACTGAATAAGTTGAGATTACTAATGTAATGGCCTTACTTATGGGATGCAACATCTGAAACATGATGACATGACTGACCTGAATGATAAGCTGAATATATCTGAACATACTGAACATGCATATCTGATGCATAACTGACAAGCTGAACTCATGCATATCTGATGCATGATTACGTGACTGAACTGTTACATATATGCATGACTGAATGCAATGATATTTAGTACCAAATTTGTAAATGGAATTCTGAACATGAAACTAAACAAGCTTAAGGAAAACTATTACCTTGAGCTTGATCTAAATTGGCGGAGAAGAGGTGAGGATACTTGATATACATATCTATTTCTGCTTCCCAAGTAGCTCCCTCAACTGACTGGTTCCACCAAAGAACTTTGACTATAGAAACTTCTTTGTTCCTCAATCTATAGATCTGATAGTCTAAGATTTCAACTGGAATCTCTTCATAAGAGAGGCTGTTCTAGATATCCATGCTTTGAGTAGGGACTACAACTGAAGGGTCATATATGCACTTCTTGAGCAAAGAGACATGGAAGACTGGATAAACTAAAGCTAGATCTGGAGGTAATTCGAGCTCATAATCTACCTTGCCCAAACGACTGAGAATTTTGAAAGGAGCAACATATCGGGGACTGAGCTTTCCCTTCTTTCCGAATCTCTTCACCCTCTTCATAGGAGAGATCTTGAGATAGACAAAATCATCAACTTTGGATTTTAGATCCTTTCTATGAACGTCTGCATAAGACTTCTGTCGGCTCTGAGCAGCCTGAAGTCTTTCTCTGATTAACTGAACCTTCTCTAAGGCACCAGACACTAAGTCAGGCCCTATGACTGAGGCCTTACTAACTTCGAACCAACCGATTGGAGATCTGAACCTCATACTATAGAGATCTTCGAACGGAGCCATCTGAATACTGGAATAATAGCTATTATTGTATGCAAACTCAATCAAAGGCAAATGGTCATCCCAAATTCCCTTGAAATCAATTACACATGCCCTTAGCATATCTTCTAGAGTTTGAATGGTCCTTTCTGCTTGACCATCTGACTGAGGATAAAAAGCTATACTGAGATGAACTTGGGTACCAAGACCCTTTTGGAACATTTTCCATAAGTAAGAGGTGAATTGGGTACCTATATCTGAGATAATAGATAGTGGAACACCGTGTAATCTGACCAACTCCCTGATGTAGAGTTTGGCATAATCCTCGGCTGAATAAGAGGTATGGACTGGAAGGAAAAAAACTGACTTGGTCATCCTATCTACAATGACCCAAACTGAATTGTGCCGATGACGAGTTTGAGGCAAACCCATCACGAAGTCCATGTTCACTTCTTACCACTTCCAAGTAGGAATAGTGAACTCCTGCATGGAACCACTAGACTTCTGATGCTCTATCTTAACCTTCTGACATGTAGAGCACTTAGCCACAAAAGCTGCAAAATCTCTCTTCATCCCACTCCACCAATAGATCTCCCGCAAGTCACGGTACATCTTAGTGGCCCCTGGATGAATAGAGTATTATGCACCATGTGCCTCTGCAAGAACCCACTGCCTCAAGTCATCCACATCTGGAACACAGAGATGACCCTGACAACAAAGGACACCATATCCTCCTTGGGAAAAAACCTCAATCTTTTGATCTCTAATTGACTTTTTTAGTTTAACAAGGATAGAATCTCTATCTTGATTTTCTTTCACCTCAGAAACTAGAGATGATTCTAAACTACTCTGAACACATACACCATGCTCTGAAGAATCGACTAAGTGAACGCCTAGTCTAGCAAGATGATGAATTTCCTAAGCTATTTTCTTTTTGTTATCCTCAACGTGAGAAACACTACCCATGAAGAGTCTACTGAGAGCGTCGGCCATAATGTTGGCCTTGCTTGGATGGTAAAGGACACTCATGTCATAATTTTTCAAAAGCTCTAACCACCTTCTCTGACGAAGATTGAGATCTTTCTAAGAAAAGACATACTAGAGACTCTTATGATCTGTGAAGACATCAACATGAACTCCGTATAGATAATGCCTCTAAATCGTTAAGGAAAATACTATGGCTGCTAATCAAGATCATGAGTAGGATAATTCTTCTCATGGGGCTTTAACTGTCTGGAGGCGTAGGCTATGACCTTACTATGCTACATGAGGACGCAACCTAGACCCACTCTGGATGCATCACAATATACTATGAACCCATCTAAACCATTTGGAAGAGCTAGAACTAGAGCTGAGGTGAGTCGAGTATTCAACTCCTGAAAACTCTTCTCGTAAGAATCTGACCACTGAAACTTGACCTTCTTTTGAGTCAATCTGGACATAAGGGATGCAATAGAAGAAAATCCCTCAACAAACCGTCTATAATAGCCAGCCAAACCCAAGAAACTCCTGATATCTGATAGAGAGACAGCGCGAGGCCAGTTTTTTACCGCTTTGGTCTTCTGAGGATCTACTCTAATGACATCTATGAAAACAATATGGCTAAAGAATGCTACTGAACTTAGCCAAAACTTGCACTTACTGAATTTGACAAATAGCTGGTGATCTCAGAGGGTCTGAAGAACAATTCTGAGATGGTATGCATGGTCATGCTCTGTGCGAAAATAGACCAGGATATCATCTATGAAGACTATGATGAACATTTCCAAGTACTGCTTGAACACACATTTTATCAAGTTCATGAAAGCGACTGGGGCATTGGTAAGACCAAAGGACATGACTAGAAACTCGAAGTGACCATACCGAGTACGGAAAGTTGTCTTTGGGATGTCATATTCTCTAACTCTGAGCTGATGATAGCCTGATCTGAGGTCTATCTTGGAGAAATAACTAGCACCCTGAAGTTGGTCAAACAAGTCATCTATCCCAGAAAGAGGATACTTGTTCTTGACCACGACTTTATTGAGCTGACGGTAATCAATGCACATCTTGAGAGAACCGTCTTTCTTATACACGAATAAGACTGGTGTGCCCCCCCACGGGGAAACCCTAGGTCTAATGAATCTGTTATCTAAGAGATTCTTCAACTGTTCTTTATGTTCTCTGAGTTCTGCTGGTGCCATTCTATATGGCGTAATAGAAATAGGCTGAGTATCTAGAATAAGGTCAATGTCGAAGTCTATTTCCCTTTCGGGAGCAATGCCTGGAAGATCTTTGGGAAACACGTCTGAATAATTATTTACAACTGGGATTGATTTGAGACTAGGAGATTCAAAACTAGAGTCTTTAACATGAACGAGATGATAAACACATCCCTTATATATCATTTTCCTTGCCCGAAGGTAGGAAATAATTTGACCCCTGAAAGATGAAGTATTACCCTTCCACTCTAGGACAGACTCATTCGAGAACTGAAACTAAACTATCCTATTTTTGCAGTCGACTGTGGCATAGCAGGAATAAAGCCAATCCATGCCAAGAATGACATCAAAATCATTCATCTCTAACATGACTAAATCTGCTGATGTGGCTTTCTGAAATATCATAATCGGCCAGTTTCTGTATACCCGCCGAGCTATGATAGTTTTACCCACTGGGGTAGAGAATGAAAAGGGCTCTACTAAAATTTTGGGACTGATTACGAAATCGCCTGCTATATAAGGAGTAACAAAAGACAAGGATGCACCTGGATCTAGCAAAGCATAAACATGAATATGGAAAATCTGCAACATACCTGTAACGACATCAGGAGAATTTTCCTGATCCTGTCGGGTATGAAGAGCATAGAGTCTATTTGTGCGTTGCTCACTAGTAGCACTGGAAGTGGTACCCTGCTGATTTGGGCGATCAGACTAAGCTGTGGAACGATTCTGCTGGCCCTGCAGACCTGACTACAGACACTCTCTAACCCTATGGCCTGGCTTGCGAAAACCAAAACAAACATCGCTACCAGATCTACAGGTACCCTTGTGGTTTTTACCACAAGTCTGACACAGGGGGTTAGTTCGAGCACTGTTGAGACTGCCCTAAGACTTAGAGCCTGGTGTTTAATCTCGATTGCCGTATTTGAATTTTGGCACTAGGGCACTGGCAGAAGAAGGAGCTAGAATTGATGGTTTAGGAAGAAACTACGAACGGTTTTCTCCTTCTAATTTGGGTTGAGCAAAACTGAAACTGCCCGACCTTGCTCTCTTATTCTGCCTCTCCCTCGTCCTAATTTTCTTCTCCTCTATTTGCTGAGCATAGGTCATGAGACTGGCTAAAGTCATATCATTGTTCAGCATCGCAGACCTACACTCATTTACCATGCTATCATTCACCCCTGACACGAACTTGCTTATCTTAGCCCTGTTGTCTGCAACTACATGAGGGGCATATCTGGCTAACTAAGTAAATCTAAGAGAGTTCTCTTTAACTATCATATTTTCCTACTTGAGATTGATGAACTCTAGAACTTTTGCTTCCCTCAGCTCTTGGGGAAAGAGTCTGTTTAAGAAAGCCATGACAAATTCCTCCCACTCTATAGGACCTGCATCCTCTAACCTCTCAGACTTCCACTGTTTGTACCAATTGTGAGCAACATCATGTAATTGGTATACGGCTAACTCGGTGCTCTGACAAGAAGTAACTCCCATGATGTATATGACCTTCTGGACTTGGTCAATGAATTCTGGGGGTCTTCATCAGACTTAGACCCGTAGAAAGATAGAGGGTTCATTCGGGTGAAGTATCGAATCCTAGCTGCG
Source organism: Capsicum pubescens (assembly GCA_030864215.1). NCBI lineage: Eukaryota > Viridiplantae > Streptophyta > Magnoliopsida > Solanales > Solanaceae > Capsicum > Capsicum pubescens. The sequence continues at coordinate 178,002,067 of CM061545.1, read as the reverse complement.
ACTGAGTTGGCCACTGGATTAGCCAGAATAGTTGGTGGCCATTCATTTTGGGAAGACACAAACTGAGCAAGAGTGGTAAATATTGTCCTAAACTCTGCATGAGAAACATGATCGCCCAAAGGTTTTTCGGGCTGAGGGGTTGACTGATTTCTTCTCTTAGGAGGCATGTTCTAAAATAAAGAGAAGAAGCGGATTAGACTGAGAGACTGACTTGTGATTATGCTCACTGGCATGACATGAATACTGAAAGAGGGGAAACTATTCTTAAAATATCTCATAGCCTCTTGCACATAAATGTGGTATGCAACACACCCATGTACAAGACTCTACTAGATGCGGCTTTCAGACTTCCTAGGACTTTATTGAACCTTAGGCTCTGATACCAAGTTTGTAACACCCCAATTTTCTGAATTGGAATGCTACATGGTACTTATGACCCCAAAGGACCACAAGCTAACCCATGACTGATATCTGTACCTGTACACTGCATAATATACATTTAAAATATGGAAAATATGAACAATAGGCCATAAGGTTCAACTGAATAAAATATCTGACAAATCATAACATCCATATGGGGTAACAAATACCCAAAACAACTGAAGTTTGAAACAAATTTGAACTAAATCTGAAATCCTCTAAATACTGTCTGAGTAAGGAGTTGAAGGAACATGTCGCTAACTAACTTCGTAAACTGAAAAATAACCAAAGAAAATAAATGAAGTCAAATCATATCATCCTCAAATGAAGAGGATTCACTGGAACTCTATATACTGAAATGCGACTACTACTGCTGATCTGGAACTCGTGGCTCTGAACCTATGGTGTAACATAAAAGAAAGCACCATAGCGCAAATGCGTCAGTACAACTGAAAGTACTGAGTATACGAGTGAGGTAGGCTATATGCAAAAGGGCTTACATGCATGAGCAGTGCTAACTGAATGACTAATATAAATCATGAGAGTGCAAACATGTATACATAGTAACTGAGATCATGAATACCTGATATCTAGATCTGTACACTAATACATGATTTATTGATATCTAACATGACTAATACTGGGATTTTTGATAACATGGATGATTGTGTTTGACAGTCCTGAATCTAATAGAACTACCTGAGTTCCATACTGTAATTGAATTGACTATATCTGACAGTCCTGGTATACTGAAATCTAAAGAACTATCTGAGTTCTCTTACTGAGACTGAGACTGAAACTGTGGGAGGTAGTTGTTTAACCGACATGCACCAAATGCACTATAATAGCTGAGCTCGGTCCCAATATGTGCCCTGATTGGAAGGGTGTCAATACCGCGCCACTGGTAAGGACAAGCTGTGAGTGACCCTTATATGGCTGTTTACTCTAATGAGAACGGTGGGACCCTGGTCTGACAGGTCAAATCACCTCATCAACCCTAATGTGACAGGTTAAGATGTCTCAACCTACGCTGGCTACGTAGTTCTGGAACATAAGGATGACTGCTAAGAATCACACCCTTATCTGGCAGGTGAGTTCCCATCCTTGGGTTCACTCAGTGCTAACTTCTACTCCCATCTGAAGAGATTGAACATGATTATCTGACTGTACATGGAATGAGTAACTGACTTCTGTTGACTGACAAAATAGTACTATTATCTGAGAATTAACTGAGATCATGAGATTTCTGAGATTTCCTGAGTCACATGACTATCTAAGTTCTATAGATCATGGCTTGACCGAGAGTATCGTGATAACATAACATGGCTCTAGGCACACAACTATATTTTTTGGGTACAAGTACCCCCAGGACTCGATGGAAGGAATCTGACACACATGACTGACTTGATCATAAAAATAGAGTCCACAATTCACAATATCATAAGTAGGGGATTTCATACTACACTTGGTTTTCAATATCTTATACATGGAAGGGGATGCGCACAACATGTATATACTCGTATTGCTTCAATATCATGCTCATTCCATAGCACAATAATAACACACAATAATAACGTGGAGTTCATGTGGAATCATAAAGAATAGAACATGGGCCTGTCATTTAAGCACTATTAAGTCATAAAAACATGGATTCTATCATTCTTGGCATTTTATCAAATGCCTTACATGCACAACTTTGGGCATAGGTGTACTTATAAATTTGACAATCTTAATCCATCCAAAATTCATGGGCTTCAACTAACCTACTCACATGCTTCATGAAAAACACATCAAGATACAACCTTGAATCCAAACAACAATCATCAACATGAATATAGTCTTAACACAACAAGCAAATCACAATTTATAATTTAAAACACGATTCTTGAGCTCTATGGATGAAAGGGACCCATGGCTGGACACTACACATACCTTAGTGATTGAATCTTGAAAGAGATCTAATGTTTCTGAAGGTTCTTGAAGAAATCCTTAGGCTTGCTCTTGATTTTTCTTGACTAGGGTTTAACCCCTTTGGAGAGAATGTTCTTGTTATTGAGGAGATGATCTTGAGAGAAAACCCTAATCTTGTGGTTGAGAGTGTATGAGAGAGCTTTTTAAGATGTCTAACTAAACAGAATGGAAGATAATATGCTCCTTGAGGGTTATAAGTTGTGGGAAGTGATGGAAAAGACAAAAATACCCTTGGAAAAACGTCCCTTAATTGCTGAAAAAAAATAGCTGACGACATTCGTGACAAGTCGTCAAGCTGGTGATAAGTCGTCATGAAATGTCATCACAAAAAAGTGAAATTTTGATTTTCTGGTTAAGGTTGACGACATTGGTGATAGGCCATCACGGGCGTGACGAATTATCACGAAATATCGTCACTGGGGGTGGAAATCGTTCCAGGGCTGACGACATTGGTGATAAGTTGTCACGCTTGTGACAGCTTATCACCAATGTCGTCACTCAGTTTTCCAACCTGACATGTTGGAGTAAAATGGGCATAACTCCTTGCTCCGATATTGGATTTAGGCAAAATTGGGATCGTTGGAAAGCTAATTAAATTATGTATACTTTGGTGGGTCATAAACTTAGAAATTCATAGCATAACGAGAGATATACTCATTTGAAGTTGACTATACCAATATCCTTCTCAAGAATTCAATCGATAAGGAAATATTTTGATTCGTCTATTAACTAGAACACTTTTGAGGCCTTAATATGAATCAAAATTGATCATAACACTACCAAATAACTAAAAATTTATTACTCATGAGTTTGAAGCATGATCCTAAAAATGTCTGAACTTTTGGGGTATTACATACAAATTTACCCAAACTAGGGAGAAGGCAATAGGATTCTACAAGGGTATTAAGTAATTCAACCTGCGGGTCAAAATCCCCATATAATCCCAAAACTTATATGTATATTCAATACTAAGTCATTCTATCCAATATCAATCTTAACATTCACATTCACATTCACACGCAATATATATCATGCATCATCCATGAAGAAGAGTAGATAGAAGCCTACCTCAAAGCTGAACTACAAAATCCCAAATCATGCACCATATGCTTGTCTTCACTTTAAAATCCTCAAAATGCCATTACACTAAAAAACCATAATCTATTCATTAATACAAGTCTAACGATACCCATATTGCACTATTATGCTTCGAATCTAAAAATGACACCAAAACTCCAAGTCGGTCCCACATATGGAAAATGAGTTTCAGAGACCACCTAATGTTCACACATGAAAAAGGAATCATAACCCTCAAAGAATGGGTGAAAACTAAGCATACATTGGGCTAAAATCAAGCCCTAAGCTAAATTGGGGTTTTAGGTCTAAACTATGAAATTCAAGCATGAATTCAAGGAATTCCTACCTTAATATTGAAGATAATCGCAATAAAAGATGATAATTAAGCTCCCAAGTCACCCCCCCCCCCATGACCAATTTTGAGTTCTTACAATCATTGTGGGGTTTCTAGGTCTAAATGGTGAAGGGTAAATGCCCCAAATATTTCTTGGGGCATTTATATAGCCCCTACAGGTTCTCAGGTCCCGCTATCGCAGTTACACGGGCTGTGATCACGCTCCCAAGATTGCACACATTTGGCCACGATCGTGGTTGCACCAGATGACAGCAAACTAAAAAATGAGTCTTTGACCCTCGAAACTCGTACGAATCTAAATAACATGATCCAATAGTTAATTTTGAGTGTAAACCACATTTCTAATCCATTGGAATCATCAAAACTTTCATAGGAGATCATTTAGAAAAAAAGTGGGGCCCACACCTAAACTTTCATTATATTTTTTAAATTTTGCTCAATAGCTTCAAATAAGTTTGGGAGCCTTGAAACCAAAACCAAGGGTCTCTGTAACACCCCGTATTTCCCTAGAATAATCTAATTCCTAGTGTATGAGTATTCGTAAATAAAATAAATAAATTTGAAACACTCATTATTTTTTAGTTTAGAGCCTGCCATTGCATAGGAAATTCAATTAGCTTTCCAATGATATAAAATTCACCGAAATTCGATAACCGGGTAAGAAGTTATGGAGATTTTAAGTTTCAGTTGTTAAACATCGTCATTTTAACCCTTAGCGTATTGCGGAGATAGTCCAAATGACAATTGTCAATTTTCAGTGTGACTCTGCTATGTTGGTATGTCGCGGAGTAGGCCAATTTCCAGTGGGCCTCCGTGATGGTGGCGCATCGCGGAGGTAGCCAAATTGGTACTTCAAAGGATTAACGTGATAGCTCCACGTATTGGTGTTTGTCTAGGTCCCAATTTTCCCTTTTCTAGTGGCTTGGCATGATAGTGGCGCATCGCGCCAAGGCCAAAAATTGGGATCTTTAGTTTTCAGCTTTTGTTTTTAAATTTGTTCAGGGGTATTTGGGTCTTTTTCCATGGCCCTAATTAACCTAAAACACAAAATTGAACCCCTAAACACACTAAGTAGTCATCATTATTTCAATTCCTCACACAATCAAAGATCCCCTTTTCAAGAACAAGAAATCCTAGCTCTCAAATTCAAGGTCAAGCCTCAAGAACTCACCCAGAACTTCAAGATATTCACTATCCCAGGTATGTTAGATGTTCATCCATGGTTTCCTTTCATCCATGTAGTCTAAATATAATATTTTAATTACCAAGTTATAATCTTTTCAAGCTATTTGATTTTAAATTATAATTTTACCCATGAACCTCCATATACTATTGATTTTATACCACGTTACCATGAAATTATTGATATTATTCAATACTCCAAGTTTTTATATTATTATTTATTGAATAAAACCATGATTTAGTACTATTATCTTGAATGCATGCTATTTTTATAAGTTCCAAGGCATTCCTATGATTGTCTTAAACCCTGAACTACAAGTGTTTGATAAAATTCCTACACGAGTTATTGAATTAAATAAAAGCCTTCATGTTTTGTCCTTCAAGCTTTGGTGTCATTTTACTATTATTGTTTTTGAGTCCTGGGGGTATTGAATACCCCAAATCCATAGTTGTTTACTTAGTCTAGTATTAGTACCTTACAGAATAGTCTTCAGAACATACTATGAGCATTATCAGAACAGTCAGTTACCATTCAGATGAACTCAGAACAGTCTGGTATTTCAATGTCTTTCAGTTGGGAGCAGGATTTAGCATCGAGTGAGTGTAGGGATGGTGGCTTCCCAGTCATATAGGCAAATTCATTAGTAGCAGTCCCTATACTCAAGAACTACGTAGCTAGCGTAGGGTATGCAAAGTCACCCGTTAGATTAGGCTTGACTATCTCGCAGGGGTCACCCGTCAATTCAGGCTTGACACCCTTAGTCCTTTGGACTTTATATCAGCTTGGTAGATCTACACAACCATTATTAGTACCCGTGGCATGGTATTAACACCCTTCCAGCAGGGGTTACAGGTTGGACCCCGATTAACTTAAATTAGGGAATGTTGGTTAGATTATACCTCCCACAGTCTCAAATATCATCTCAGTTACAGTCTCAGTTCAGTTATGCAGTCTTTGAGTTACTTGACCAAAGTATACAAATATTAGTATTTTTTAGTATTTTAGTTTTCAGATTTTACTCAGTCTATGTTATATGCTTGGTCATGCATCCATAGTGTTTACATATTTTTACGTATCTTCAATATTTATAGACTGTTATGCACACTCGGTATTTACAGATTCTCCATATTTTTAGTAACTACAGATTCCATGTTCTATACTCAGTACTCTATGTTTTACATGTATATTCAGTTAATTATTAGTTTGGTTGATGAAACCATGCATATTAGCCTACCTTATTTAACATACCAGTACATTCAAAGTACTGATCGCATACCTTTCTTTTGCGCTATGATGTATTATATCATAGGTGTTGATACTCAGTTCCCAGACCGTGCTTAGACATCACTCCTCAGGCTATCAACAGTACAGTAGCAGTGATGAGTCCTCATCATTTAAGGAAAGATTATTTTACTTCATATATCTATTTCAGTAGTTAGCAGAGTTAGTTGGGTGCCTTTCCCATCAACTCATATTCAGTCAGTCCGTTTTAGAGGCTTTTCAGACATTAGAGTCAGTTATTAAGTATTTAGAATTTCAGTTGCACATGTCAGTTTATCAATATTTAATCAGATTCAGTCAGTTTTTCTATAGATTCATATTTCAGTACCGATTCAATGATAAAACCTTTTGGCAATATCAAATGTTTTCCATAATTATGATATTATTATTCAGTGCTCAAGACAGATACCAGCTCATGGGTTAGCTTGTGGTCCCTCGGTATTGTAAGCATCGTGTGACGCCTAGAGTGTACTCTCGGGGCATTACAAACTTGGTATCAGAGCCTATGGTTTTAAAGTGCCCTAGGAAGTCTGAAAGACACATCAAGTAGAGTCTTGTGCATGGGTGTGTAGCGTGCTACACTTATGGAGGAGAGACGACAAGGGGTTTAGGAATTTTTTTCCCTTCTTTCAATATTCATGTCGTGCGAGTAAGAATGAGCTCAAGTAAAACTCCCTGTCTAATCTCTTTCTTCCTTCCGTTTAAAGAACATGCCTCCCAAGAAGAACTAGAAATTAGCAAGCCCCTCAGCCCATCAAGGCAGATTCTTTAGATGAGCACGTCTCTCACGCAAAATTCGTGGTTACGTTAACTACTCTAGCTAATTCCATAGCAACACAAAATAAATGGCCAACTGCTGTTCCGACCAACTCAGTGGCCAATACTGCAGCAACTAGAATTTGGGATTTTACCCGTATGAATCGTCTTTTTTTCACGGGATCCAAGTCTGAAGAGAATCCACAGGAATTCTTAGATATGGTTCAAAAGTTCACAAATTCTATGGAGGTGACATCTATTCAGAGTGTTAAGTTAGTTGGATATTAGTTGCAGGATGTAGCCCATACTTGGTGTAAGTATTGGAAGGTTGATAGGGGTGTAGATGCAGGGCCTGTAGAATGGGAAGAGTTCTCCACAGCTTTTTTGCACAGATTCTTCCTATTAGAGTTGAGGGAGGCCAAGGTGTTAGAATTTATTAACTTGAGGCAGGGCAACATGAGCGTGAGGGAGTATTCCCTCAAGTTTACTCAGTTAGCTAGATATTCACCTCATGTGGTAGCTGATAACAGGTCCAGGATAAGTAAGTTTGTGTCTAGCATATCTGATAGTGTGCTCAAGGAGTGCATGACCACAATGATGATTAGTAAGATGGACTTGTCTAGGCTGAGGGTCCATGCTCAACAAATAGATGAGCAAAATATTAAGGAGAGAGAGAGAGAGAAAACAAAAGAGCTAGGATGGGTAGTTTTAATTTCAATCAACCAAAGTCAGAAGGTGGTAATCGTCCTCAGTTTCATCAGAGGTCTACAGCCCCAGCACCCTCTTCAGCCAGTGCCCTAGTACTTAAATTCAGAAACGACAATAGGGATAGGGCACCAGGCTCTAAGTTCTAGGTCAGTGTTAGCAGTGCTCATACAAATCCTCTATGTCAGAAATATGGCAGACACCATCAGGGTGAGTATAGAGCGGGTAGTGATATGTTCTTCAGGCTATCAGATTTGAGAGTGTTGGGTAGTTTTTCAAAAAGGTAGGTATGTGCGCTAACATGGACAGTCCCATCAGTCATCATTTCTATCCGATTGCCCGACTCAACAGGGTGTCACTTCCAATGCTACCAGTGGTCAGCATCCGAATAAATTATATGCTCTTTAGTCCCACTAAGATTAGGAAAATTCTCCTGACATAGTTACTGGTACGTTGCAGGTCTTTCACTTACATGTTTATGCTTTACTAGACCCTAGGGCTTCTCTTTCTTTTGTAACTCCATATATAGCCATCAACTTTGGAGTTAGTCCTGAAACTCTATCAGAGCCCTTTTTAGTGTCTACCCCAGTAGGCATTTTTATTATAGCCAGACAGGTATACAAGAACTGTACGATCATAATATCTCAGAAAATTACCTCAATTGATCTCGTGGAGTTAGAGATGACTGATTTTAATGTCATTCTTGGCATGGATTGGCTCCACTTATGCTATGCCTCAGTTTACTGTAGAAACAGAATAGTTCATTTTTAGTTCCCAAATGAACCAGTCCTTGAATGGATGGGTAGTACTACAACTCTTAGGGGTCAGTTGATCTCGTACCTTAGAGCCAGAAAGATGATATCGAAGGGTTGTATTTACCATCTTATGCAAGTCAAAGACTCTAACTCAGAAACTTCAACCCTTAAGTTAGTTTCATTAGTCAGGGAATTTCCAAATGTGTTCCCCGAAGATCTCCCCGGAGTTCCTCCCGAAAGGGAAATCGACTTTGGAATAGACCTTCTCCCAGATACTCAGCTTATATCTATTCTGCCATATAGAATGGCTCTATTTGAACTCAAAGAATTGAAAGAACAGTTGGAGGATCTCTTAAATAAGGGATTCATCAGACCCAACGTCTCCTCGTGGGGCGTACCAGTCCTATTCGTGTGTAAGAAAGACGGTTCTCTCAAAATGTATATTAAATACCGCCAGTTGAACAAGGTTATAGTCAAGAATAAATATCCACTTCCTAGAATCGATGACTTGTTTGACCAACTTCAAGGTGCTAGATACTTTTCGAAGATAGACCTCAAATCAAGCTATCATCAGCTCAGGGTCAGAGAATGTGAAATTCCAAAAATAACTTTTCGAACCCGGTATGGTCACTTTAAATTTCTAGCCATGTCCTTCGGTATTACAAATGCCCCAGCAGCCTTCATAAACTTGATAAACCGAGTGTTCAAGCAGTACTTGGACATGTTCATTATAGTCTTTATTGATGACATTCTTGTTTACTCCCGTAGCGAAAAGGATCATGCAGACCACCTCAGAATAGTACTTCAGACTCTTAGAGCTCACCAGTTGTTCGCTAAATTCAGTAAGTGTAAATTCTGGCTAAGATCAGTAGCTTTCCTTGGCTATATTATTTCTATTGATGGAATTAGAGTTGATTCTCAAGAGACCGAGGTGGTGAGAAACTGTCCTAGAACCATCTCTCCATTAGATATTAGGAGTTTCTTGGGTTTAGCTGGCTATTACTATCGGTTTTTTGAAGGTTTTTCTTTTATTGCATCCTTCATGTCCAGATTGACTAAGAAGAAAGTCAAGTTTCAGTAGTCAGATTCATGTGAAAAGAGTTTTTAGGAGTTGAAGACTCAACTCACCTCATCCCCAGTCTAGACTCTACCAGACGATTTAGATGGTTTTGTAGGTTTAGGTTGTGTCCTCAAGTAGAGAGATAAGGTCATAGCTGATGCCTCCAGATAGATTAAACCCCATGAGAATAATTACCCTACTCATGATCTTGAGTTAGCATCTATAGTGTTTGCCTTAAATATTTGGAGGCGTTACTTGTATGGGGTACATGTGGATGTGTTCACAGATCACAAAAGTCTTCAGTATGTGTTCTCTCAAAAAGATTTGAATCTGCGTCATAGAAGGTGGTTAGAATAATTAAAAGATTATGACATGAGTGTTCTATATCATTAGGGCAAGGCCAATGTAGTGGTTGATGCTCTCAGTAGATTGTCCATGGATAGTATAGCTCATGTTGAGGATGGTAAGAAACAGTTAGCTCAATAAGTTCATCAGCTTGCCCGACTAGGTGTCCGCTTAGTTGATTCAACAGAGAGTAGTGTATGGGTCCAGAGTATCATAGAATCATCTCTGGTTTCCGAGGTGAAGGAAAAACAGGATAGAAATCCCAGTCTAGTTAAATTGAAAGAATCAATCAGAGATCAAAAAGTGGAGGTTTTCTCCCAAGGGGGAGATGGTGTGTTTCATTGTCAGGGTAGATTATGTGTGCTTGGTGTAGATGACTTGAGGCAACGAATTATTAAGGCAACGAATTATTGAGGAAGCACATGGTGTGCGTTACTCTATTCATCCAGGGGCCACTAAGATATACTGCAATTTGTAGGAGATCTATTGGTGGAGTAGGATGAAGAGAGATATTGCAGAGTTTGTGGCTAAATACTCTATATGTCAGCAAGTTAAGATTAAGCACCAGAAACCTAGTGGTCTATGCAGGAGTTCGGTATTCCCACTTGGAGGTGGGAGGAAGTGAACATGGATTTTGTGATAGGTTTGCCTCATACCCATCGTCAACATGATTCTATTTGGTTTATCATAGACAGGATAACTAAATCAGCTTATTTCTTACCAGTCCATACCTCTTATTCAGTCGAGAGCTATGCCAAACTCTATCTCAGAGAGTTGGTTAGGTTGCATGGTTTCCCCTTATCTATTATCTCAGATAGAGGTACCCAGTTTACCTCTCATTTCTGGAAAGCATTCCAAAAGGGTCTTGGTACCCAAGTCCATCTCAGTACAACCTTCCACCCTCAAAAAGATGGTCAAGAAGAAAGGAACATTCAGACTCTTGAGGATATATTGAGAACATGCACAATTGATTTTAAAGGTAGTTGGGATGACCACTTGTCTTTGATTGAATTTGGATACAATAATAGCTATCATTCCAGTAACTGTATGGCTCCGTTAGAGGCTCTCTACGGTAAGATATGTAGATCTCCAAGTAGTTGGTTTGAAGTAGGTGAGGCAACAATAGTAGGGCCTGACTTGGTGTTTGATGCCTTAGAGAAGGTTCAGTTGATCATAAAAAGGCTTAGGGCTACCTAGACCCGATAGAAATCATATGTAGATGTCAGGAGAAAGGATCTAGAGTTTGAGGTCGGTGAACTTATATACTTGAAAATCTCTCCCATGAAAGGAGTGAAGAGATTCATCAAGAAAGGGAAACTCAACCCCCGATATATCGGTCCCTTCAGAATTCTTAGTCGTTTCGGAAAGGTAGCTTACGAGCTTGAGCTGTCTTCAAATTTAGCCTCAGTACACCACTGTTCCATTTCTCATTGTTGAAAAAGTGTATTGGTGATCCAGCTGTAGTTGTTCCCTTAGAAAGTGTAGATATTCATAACAGTCTTTCCTTTGAGGAAGTCCCAGTAAAAATTCTTGATCATTAAGTTCGTAGACTAAGGAACAAAGAAGTTCCATTGGTCCAAGTTCTTTGGCGGAATCAGTCTATTGAAGGATCCACTTGGGAAGTAGAAGCAGATATACAGACCAAGTACCCTCATCTCTTCTCTGCGAATACAGATTCAGTATAAGGTACTAAATTTCTTAAAATTTCTCTCTATCATGCTCAGTTTAAGTTGCACATCATGTTTATGTCAATCGTGCATTTACAAATTAGTTCAGTCATGCATTCCATACATCAGATATGTATGTTCAGTGTGTAAGCTCAGCCCAACAGCTTTCCTCAACTTAACCGTTTCATTCGAGGATGAATGATCCCAAGGGGGAGATATTATAACACCCCGTATTTCCCAAGCATAATCTAAGTCCCAATGCATGAGTATTCGTAAATAAAAAAAAATTAAACACTCATTATTTTCCAGTTTAGAGCTTTTCATTGCGTAGGAAATTCAATTAGCTTTCCAGCGATATAAAATTCACCGAAATCTGATAACCAAGTAAGAAGTTATGGCAATTTTAAGTTTCATCCGTTAAACATCGTCATTTTAACCCTTAGCGCATCGCGGAGACAGTCTAAATGAGAATTGTTAATTTCCAGTATGACTCCGTATGTTGGCGCATCGTGGAGCAGGACAATTTCCAGTTTGGCAATTTCTAGTGGGCCTCCGCGATGGTGGCGCATCGCGGAGGTGGCCAAATTGGCACTTCAAAGGATTAAGGCGATCGTTGTGCATCACAGTGTTTGTCTAGGTCCCAATTTTACCTTTTCCAGTGGCTTGGAGCGATACTGGTGCATCGCGCCAAGGCCAAAACTCGGGATCTTCAGTTTTCAGTTTCCATTTTTAAATTTGTTTAGGGGTATTTGGGTTTTTTTCCACGACCCTAATTAACCTAAAACACGAAATTTAACCCCTAAACACCCTAAGTAGTCATTATTATTTCAATTCCTCACACAATCAAAGATCTTCTTTTAAAGAACAAGAAACCCTAGATCTCAAATTCAAGGCAAATCCTCAAGAACTCACCCAAAACTTCAAGAAATTTACTATCCCAGGTATGTTAGATGTTCATCCATGGATTCCTTTCATCCATGGAGTCCAAATATCCTATTTTAATTACCAAGTTATAATATTTTCAAGCTATTTGATTTTAAATTATAATTTCACCCATGAACCTCCATGTACTATTGATTTTATACCATGTTACCATGAAATTATTAATATTATTCAATCCTCCATGTTTTTATATTATTATTTATTGAATAAAACCATGATTTAGTACTATTATGTTGAGTTCATGCTATTTTTATAAGTTCCAAGGCATTCCTATGATTGTTTTAAACCCTGAACTACAAGTGTTTGATAAAATGCCTACAAGAGTGATTGAATTAAATAAAATCCTTCATGTTTTGTCCTTTAAGCTTTAGTATCATTTTACTATTATTGTTTTTGAGTCCTGGGGGTATTGAATGCCCAAAATACATAACTTTTTATTAGTCTAGTATCAGTACCTTACAGAATAGTCTTCAGAACATACTATGAGCATTATCAGAACAGTCAGTTACCATTCAGATGAACTCAGAACAGTCTGGTATTTCAGTGTCTTTCAGTTGGGAGTAGGATTTAGCACCGAGCGAGTGTAGGGATGGCGGCTTCCCTGTCAGATAGGCAGAGTCGTTAGTAGCAGTCCCTATACTCCAAAACTACGTAGCCAGTGTAGGGTATGAGAAGTCACCCGTCAGATTAGGCTTGACTATCTCGCAGGGTTTACCCGTCAGTTCAGGCTTGACACCCTTACTCCTTTAAAAATTATATCAGTTTAGTGGATTCACACAACCATCATTAGTACCCATGGCACAGTATTAACACCCTTCCAACCGGGGTTATAGGTTGGATCCCGATTATCTCAAATTGGGGAATTTCGGTTAGATGATACCTCCCACAGTCTCACATATAGTCTCAGTTACAGTCTCAGTTCAGTTATGCAGTCTTAGAGTTGCTTGATCAAAGCATATAGATATCAATGTTTTTTAGTATTTTAGTTTACAGTTTTTACTCAGTCCATGTTATGTGCTTGGTCATGCGTTCCCAGTGTCTACAGATTTTCACGTTTCTTCAGTATTTACAGACTATCATGCATACTTGGTATTTATAGATTCTCCATATTTTCAGTATCTACATATTTCATGTTCTCTACTCAGTACTCCATGTTTTGCATACATATTCAGTTAATTATTAGTTCAGTTCATGAAACCATGCATATCAGCCTACCTCATTTAGCATACCAGTACATTCAAAGTACTGATCGCATACCTTTCTTTTGCGCTATGATGTATTATATCATAGGTGCTGACGCTCAGTTCCTGAACCGCGCTTAGACCTCACTCCTCAGGCTATCAGCAGTACAGTAGAAGTGATGAGTCCCCATCAATCGAGGACAAATGATTTTACTTCATATCTCTAATTCAGCAGTTAGCAGAGTTAGTTAGGGGCCTGTTCCATCAACTCATATTCAGTCAGTCAGTTTTAGAGGCTTTTCAGACATTAGAGTCAGTTATTCAGTATTCAGATTTTCAGTTGACATGTCAGTTTATTAGTATTTAATCAGATTCAGTCAGTTTTTCTATAGATTCATATATCAGTATTGATTCAGTGATAAACCTTATGGCAATATCAAATATTTTCTGCAATTATGATATTATTATTTAGTGCTCACGACAGGTACCAGCTCATGGATTAGCTTGTGGTCCCTCGGGACTGTAAGCATCGTGTGATGCGCAGGGTGTACTCTCAGGGTGTTACAGTCTCCCTAGCCTAAAATTGATATTCCAGATGCAATGGCGTAGTTGGATTTACAATTTGAGGCTGTTTTTCCCAAATGTGGGTCCCACACCCATTCTTTCCAATTTGAATGTTTTGATCACTAGGTCAAAATGAGCTTGGGTGCATTAGGACCCAAACCAAAGGTCTACCTAGACTAAAATTGATATTCCAGATCTGCTGGCACAGTTGGAATTTTCATCCGAGAACATTTCACTGAAGTTTTCGCTCGGTGACTATTTAGAACCAGGGAAGACTTCTAAACAGAGAATTGACTCTAAAAATCAAACGAACTACCTGGTAACCGAACCGTCAGTCCAAGAAAGTCATAAATAACTTGGGGAAGCTATGGGAGAAGCTCAAATTGTAAAGATAAGCATAAATAGGGAAAATGACCTGAAGGGTCATTACAACCTAGGTGGACCTAAATGAGTGAATTTCTCAAACCTCTTCTGATTCTTAGAAGACATAGTTGTACTCACAATAATAGGTAACATAGTAAATCTGGCTAGTTAAGATTCAACCTGAGGTGGTAACATAGATGATAGTTGAACCCCTGATCTCGAAATAACATACTTGCATATAGGCATCGAAGAAGGAACAACACTCGGGGTACTATAAGCAGATGTTGATACAACTAGGGGATCGATACCTATAACCAGAAGAAAACCACCGGTAGGCTTTAGCACAAATAGGGGTACAATACCCGGAGCTAGAGAAACACCAGGTTCACTCAAAGGAGCACCCTCTAAAAGGGTCAACAAATAAATTAATAACCCTTCCTAGACTAGGGTAGAAGAACTCTATGGGACCTGAGTGAGTCCCATCTATATAGCATACACAATCTAAGGATTAGGGGAGAGCCTATAGTACTACCTTCGGAAAGGGCAGATCCTCGTGCCCGTTTGCTACCTTGGGCCTATACACAACCCTTAACTCATGCCCTTGACTGGCCTCTTTCCTCAGATGATGGCTCTGCCGCTCTAATAACTTGGTATCTAGTCCTCACCATTAGTGCAGAAAGGAGCAAAAGAAGATTTAGAAAATAAGGTATGAAAGATCAGCAAAATTAGGAACAAAATAAGAGAAGTTTCCTCAAGATATCTTATAGCCTCTCGAAGATAGATATGGATGTCTACGTATTGATCTGTGAGACTATACTGGACACCCTATTCTTACACTAATGAGACTAATGAACATAGCTGCTCTGATACCAATTTTTCACGACCCCAAAACTAAGGGCCATGATGGCACTTGTCGGGCTAGCATTAACAAGTAATCCAATAAGCCAAACAAATATGAAATAAGAAAACAACACCAAAACCTAAGGTAAGACTTCAAGAAAAGAGTCAACTCATACATATACAGTAATAGCATAAAATACATAGCAATGATACCATAAATCACCCTAAAATCTAGTGTCATAGTGTAAGAACCAACTAAGTAAATCTCGATGTCAAAATATATAATTGAAAGTCCAAAAATGAACATAATTTGTCTTTGAATATGAAACAAGATATAAACTAGCTAAGAAGGAGTAGGATATCAACTTTGAGAGCCTAAAGCGACCTCTACCTCAAATACACTCCAAACCCACAATTAGCTACTGTATGGTGCACTCGTATCTAAGTCTACACTGAGAGGGCAAAGTAGGGATGGTTACGGTCCACTTGTACTCAGTGGATATTATAAGATGACTAAGCAAGGTAGAAAATAAAGTATTGAAACACAAACTATGGACCCATCACCTACAATAAAAAAATATCCCAAAGGCTAGCCCACGTTGTCTCCACTAATAATTCTAGATATAAGCACATATACAAAGTAAGAGGATAGAAAATAAGTAAAGGGATAGACATTAAATTAAAAACAAACGTACAATACAAGAAGTGTAAAATGTATAAGATGCAATGAGAATGAGAAAGATGATGATGATGATAATGTGATGCATGAGGTTTTCTCTCAAACTTCATATACACCTACCTAGTTTTGGACCCAAGGTAGGACCCATAAGGGGTTTGTCAACCCATATTCTATCCAATAACAATACCAATCCAATATTTATAACTCCTGTCTGCTACATACTTTGATAGAGGGTTTTTAAATATATCACATTTTCTATTAAGAAAACTAGTATTTCCATAGTGGTACCAACGCCTCATAAATGTATATGCTATAAGGATGTAATGCTTAGTACCAAACAAAAATAAGAATTTTAAATCCAACTAATACACAAGTATGTAGGCCATAATCCACTCAATTAGCCAACCATCCATGATCCAATATAATCCATAAACCATAAAGTGAAATGTGCAAGTAAGATGCCATTGATACCATATAAGTCCCAATTTAGGCATTACACCAAGAAGAATACAACCAAATAAACATACATGATAATGCTCAACTTACACCTCAATTTAGTGCAAGGCGGTCATCGTCAATATATTTACCCAACTTTAGAGTCGAGGTCGAATCCACAGGGAACAATGTAAGTGGCGATTAAATCAATTTGAAACTATAGCTACAAGTTAAATTCAAACAATTGGCATAAAAAGAAAGTAAAGTGGGGGTTTGAGTTTAACACGTAATTATTTGTCACTTTGATTTCGATGTTTGTAACCAAGATTTTATGAAATAACCAGGAATATGTTCACTAGGGCTTACGGTACATGACAGATGCTAAAATTTACTCAAGATTCTCACGGTGGTTAGGATGACAAGCTATCTTTATCGATGGTATGCTCAAATGTGTCTCGACCTATTCAAGCGTCTAATTTCCTAATCCTCTCGGACTTAGGGAATCACTTATCACTACACAGATTTTACCTTAGGTTAACTAACCTTGTTACAATGTTGATTATTAAACGAAGCCTTTCCGAGTCCTTGTTGATAACTCACTTCCTACTATTTATGATTTCTTTCTCAAGCAAACCAAAGTAGGTACGCCTATTGTTTGCAACCAACAGATATAAATTATAGTCTCAGAATTATCAAGAAATCTTAACACCTATTAACCTTGAATAATTAATTTAAAACCTTATCATGACCTAACCCTAGATTCCATAATCCAAGTTACAGGAGTTTAGCTACTCATGACACAAGAAACAAGCATGCAATTTGCATTCATAACTGAAAGGATTAACTTACAATGATGAATGGAATCGAAAGTGAACTTGTATTTGAATCACAAGGCAAAAACACCAAAAATATTATTCTTGAGATAGAGAGAGAAAAAATATCATATGTTCTCTGCTCAGTGGATAATTAATTGTGGATGATGCCCCATAAAGAGAATTAAAAAAACCCTTTTTATAAGTTCCTCTATGTAATAAAACCTAAAAACTATGACTTAAATAGATAGAGCTATATATGGAAGCAAATCTCAAGTTTTAACTTTTTTCTTTTTCTCGGAATAGACGACACCATTTCTGACGGTTTGTCAGACACCTGATGGCTTTAGCGGAATATCGTCAAAGCTTTCAGTATAATAGAATCTTTTGCTTCTCTTGACAACAAAATTTGACGGCGTGTCAAATATGTGAGGCATGTGAGAAATGTCGTCACATCATCATTGGAAATCATCATGTTCTGCTTCGAGTTGACGACAATTTTGACGCCTTGTCAAAGTTGTGACGTCGCTTCAGAAATATCGTCACACTTCACTTTAATTCTTCAGCTTCTGTCTAAGCTTCACGAAAATTATGACAGCCTTTCACATATCTGACGGCGCTTCAAAGATGTCGTCAGCTACACTTCATCTTATTTGCACCAGATTTCAACTGATTTTGTTCTTCTTTCCTTTAGTTTCCTCCTCGATCACTTACATCTGCATTAAAACAATAAAAACGATCAAAAATAACAAAAGTTGCTTAAGACTTCACAATTATTTAGAGTTAAAAGCCTCAAATGTGTTAGCATCTGCTCACACATTAATAAACAAGGCCAACAATATCATATAAGACCCCATATGGTCACACATAGCAGATAATATCTCAAACCATTAAATAACAACAACATAAGCTCCCATACAGACACATAATAATACTATCACATTTTTCATGATACAACATCATACCCATAGCATGCTTTTATATTAATATTGACTACCCAGCCTAGTCTGAAGAAAGTTAGGTCATAACCTAACTCGAAAGATAAAACTCAGTTCAAAAGCTTTAATCACAAAGACTTCCCTCCATGAACGAACTTGAAATCAACTAAAACATAGAGATATAGAATCTACGCATCAAACGAAAGCCAACGATACCCATATTGGCCATTTTTGAGTCTAAGTCAAAATGGACCCCCAAAAAGAAAAGAAGGGTATAACTGGAATTTTAGTTAATTATATTCCCATTAATTAAAGAAAGTAATAGAAGAAAACCCAAGAAAAAATGGGTTGAAATTTCAAGCCAAATTTGCCAAATTTCACTTTCTGAAATCGATTTTTAACAAGTTTTAGATGATAAGATTTGATGAAAATTATTGAAATAGGTATTTGGAGCTTACCTAAACTTGAAAATGGAATAAATCGCCCAAAAACTCTAAAAACTGAAGCTCCAAGTCTAAAAAATGGTGGAAAATTGAGAAAAGAGTATTTATTCTACCGAGGTGCCGCTTAAATAGGCACTGGACAGCTTAAGTGGTCAACGCATAACTGGCCAAGTACTGCTTAAGTAGTACCCACCAACTCTGCACACGTCACTTAAATAGACCAAATACCTCTTAAGCAACGGTCGCTTTAAGCGGAGGGAGTCTCACATAAGCGACACTCAGCTATCAAGATAGATCTCTTAGACAACCAGTTGGCCATTTAAGAGGCCTCAGATAAGTGACCCAAGTGTCACTTAAGCGGATGCACTAGTTGGACACTTGGAGAATTCCAAGTCTCTACCGACCCCTCAAGATTCATCTATAATCTTGAGAATGCAAATGAACTATGTTATCTTATAAAATTTGATGCTCTAAACTTGATGGCGATATCAGATTTTTGAAAAAAAATTCACAAAATTGACCCTCGAGACCCAATTTCACAACTTTTCAAATCGAGGATCGAAATGAGATATAAAAGTCATAAAATTGCACCAACCATGATACCAGCCTAAAATGGACATTTGGGATCTGCTGGCGCATTACATTTTGCCATCCAATGCAAAGAACAATAAATTTTTTACGAAAGTCAATTATAAAGCCTTTTTAACCTCCAAAAAACATAAACTCGCATAAATTACACCAAAATTTATTAAGAATCATGTCTATCATCTCCACACCACAGAAATACCACATAACAACCACAAAGAGGGGTAAAAGGGTCAAATCACAGAAATAAATAATTCACAAAAAATATCAAAAATCAAGTCATTACAAATAGTCGTCTCTAAATCCCTACTGAGACTTCACAACAAAAGCACTCTTAAGTTCCAAGCTGCATAAGGGACACAACAATGGTACATCCATACACCAACTATCCAACATATCCCTTGTGTATAACATATTATGAGCAACCAGTATGAGACAAAAAATCCACTTTGGAGCTCCAATATTGTTTCACACTAATATCCTTCAAGGCAATTTGATAAATTGACCTTTGAGCTTGTGGTACATTTTCCTGATTGAGAACTGACCAATATCTAAAAATTCAGACATTTACAATTTAGCTTGTCTTACATACTCATTAGCTCGGATGATCTTTTGTATCAAACACGATGCTTGATCACACTTAGCTTCCCATATAACCTAGGCATTGTTATAATAAATATACACCCACCTCACCCATAGCCTGTCCTTCTTTTAACATAGCCCTCAAAATTGTTTACAAATGACAGCCTTATTCTAAATCTCCAGATCAAAGAAATTAAATCCACCTGCTGAGGTCCGGTAGCATAGGGTATCCTAGGATAGTAACGCTTTCTTAGAGCTATCCTTGTTGCCAGTCCATACAAAAATTCCTACATATGGAAATTATCTTCTTGATCAACTTTTTTGGTATGATGAACACCTGGAACCAGAAGTTTTGCATAGAGATAAGTGAACTTTTGATCAATAACACCCTCACAGTATAGTATAAGAGTCTACTGGTCCAACTAATGACCCTACCAATCATCTTTCCTAATAAAGGCTATCATTGAATACTAGATAATTTCTTAGTGCTGAGTGGAATTCTAAGGTACCAAATGGAAACTCCCCTCTTTGGAAACCAAGAATATGTAGAATTTGATCCTGTTAGGCTGGTTTCACTCCTCCAAAGTAGATAGCACTCTAGCAATATTGATAATCAGTCTAGAGGCATGAGAGAAATCTTGAAAGCATGAGAATAGCTATTGGAAAGAGCTAGAGTCACCTTTAGAAAAGAGCAGCAGGTCATCTGTACACCCAAGTTATGTAATGTTGGCCTTAGCACATTTTGGGTGAAACATAGAGGCAGATTTTGAATCATTTTCTTCAATAATCTACTAATATACTCCATTACTAATACAAAAAGGTATGGAGAAATTGGGTCACCATGTCTCAGTCCTCTCTTTTCCTCAAAAGAACTAGCAGGTTGCCCATTTATGTTAATAGCATAGGATACAATAGTGAGGCAAGCCATAATCCATCAAGTAAAAGTAGAGGGAAACTGCAAACCATGTAGAATTTTCTCAAGGCATACCCATTAAAAAGTATCATATGTTTTTGCATGTTAATTTTAATCATGCATCTTAGCAAAATTCTTTTCCAACTGTACCCCTTTATTAGCCCATGCCTGTAGTTAATGGTATCAGTTATAACTCTTCCTGGGACAAAGGCTGTATGGCTATGATCCACTAAAACCTCTATAACATTCTACAGTCTATTTGTGAGGACCTTGGAAATAATTTTATACTATACTGTAAAACATGAAATAGGCCTGAAATCTTTTATTGTTATAGGATTCTTGATCTTGGGAATTAATGTGACTGTTGTATAATTGATGGGCTTGTACATTTGGTGAATCTAAAAGAAGTAGAGCATTGCTACAGTTACTTCTTCTCTTATAACCTCCCAACTCTTTTTGAAAAAATGGGCATTTTACCTATCATAACCAGGAGCTTTAAGGTCATCTATTCCTATCAGTGCAACCTTTATTTCCTCTGTTGTAACTGGCTTGACAAGGTTTGGTTTTTGTTTTCTATACAGCCTAACACCTTCAAGTAATACTTCCTCTTGAATAACAGGCGGTGTAAAGGTAGAGGATCCCAAAAGCTTCTTATAAAATCCTGTAATTTAAACTTATATATCCTTTAAAGTGTGATCTATACCTCCTATCAGTGTATTTAGAGATCTGATTTGATTTTGGGAAATCCTCCCCTTCATGCAAGAATGAAAGTATGAATTATTAGAATCCCTTAACTGAAAAAGTTTCACTCTTGACTGTTGCTGCAATATGCTTTCCTTAATAGAGGGCCATTTCTCTAGTTTCAACTTGATATCCATTTCCCTTTCAAACAAGGTGCTGAAATTAGAAGGGTTTCACATTTGTTGTTACATCTCTGCAAGCTCCTCTTTATACAATCATACATTCTCATCTACTTTAGAGAACTCCTTTGAGTTCAGGCCCTTAATGAGTGGTTTTGCAGCTTTCCGTTTACCCTAAATAGATTTTATTTTAGTCCCATATTTTTTTTGTGTCCAAACCTGTCTTATAATCCCCAAAAATTCAAGATACGTAGAGATATTATTGAAAAATTTGAAAGGTCTGGATCTTAGTGCTTGTTTCTCCTCAACCTCAACAACAATTGGAGAGTGATCAGAGCACTGAGGATCCATTGCCATAACTTTCATGTCAGAAAATTATATCATCTAATCACTATTGACTAAAGCCAGTTAATTTTGCTCAAGGTGTGATTGTTACTCCCAAGTATATTTTCGGTAAGTAGTCTTCAATTCAGTCAAACCAGTATCAATCAAGCATGAGTTAAAGTCAGTTACCTCATATTCTTGCACCACTCTCCCATTTAATTTATCATTCATTTATCGAATAGCATTGAAGTCCCTACAAGCACCCAAGCTGCATGGATTGAGCTATGTATATTCCTAATAACACCTCATAATGGTCTTCTATTAGGCACTGTATGTAGACCATAAACTGCGGTGATGTGGAACTCCAACTACCTACCAATCAACTTGAATTTACCATGAATAAGCTGATCTTGGATGTCCAGTGGGTGGAATTGAATTATATTGGGGTTCCACAATATCCATATGCGAACTTTCCCAACATTATAATTCCATCAAACCTCCAGCCTTATGCTATCCTATTTTTTATTCTAGAATCTTGAGATTGACAAACTCTATGTTCGAGCAAAGGTATGAGGCCTATATTATATTTCCTTAGGAACTTTATTAACTCAGTTTGCTTGTATTCTTTATTGAGTCCTCAAATATTCCAAGAAACTACCTACATGAAATTTGTTGAGGGTCAGGGGGACGGGTCAAACCCCTAGGTGCAGCTTGTTGAGCTTGTTGGACAACCTTCTGAGCAGTATTCAACTTTATAGGAGGAAACTCCAGTAGACTAAACACATTAGCAATAGTATTAGGGGTTTGCGCCTATACAGTCCTAGTATTCGATTTGCCTACTACTTGTTTCCACCCTTCATCCTCTGTATTGCTCGAAGACCCCCTTTTCCTGAATTGGTGGCTGAGGTTTCAGTGCTTCCCCATCTTTTCTCAACCATATGCTCGCATGTATTTCCCCTTTTGTGGGTTAGCTGACTTATTTGCTCTGCTCTTCAGATTTATTATAATTTGTCCTTTAGCCCCCTCCTCTTGGTTTAGTTGTTGTGCAGCCTTTGTCAAGCAATTATGACCAACTTGGAGACATTTGGCACAATATGTTGGTTTCCATTTATATGCAATATATTGCTTGAACACTCTTTCATTATGGTCGAAAAGTTTAACTAATTGTGGAAGGGGTTTTGTAATATCCACAAACACCAAAATTCTCTCATATGAAATACGATCCATATTTGTTGTACAGTTATTAGCATACACTGATTTACCAAGGATACTCCCAATTCTACTCAAAGTTCAAACTCCAATAGCTCAGCGGGAGTCCTGGCAATTTTAGCCAAAGTGGGATCATACGTAGCACTTCTTTATTCAGATCAAAATGAACCTCATCACGATCAGTGATGCCCTAGAATTTAATCAAGAAGTAATTATCATTGTTATAGTACACTTTGGGGTCCGCTAAAAAATTCCATGTTCCATCAATATAACGTTCAACAACTGCTATAGTTGGTGAAGTTCCTACAACATAGGAAATTAAAGTGTGCTTCCAAGCCTCTGTTGGGTCATGGGCCTTTGTGTCTTCCTATGTGGATAAAATGAAGCCCAATTTGGACCAACCCACTTTTGTCCATAGGCCCATTACTATGAGGCATATATATTGATCTTTTCAGGTCTTATTCACCATCACAAAAAGAGAGTTTTCAGCAGCCAAAGAGAGAAAAACAAAGCTAATTTTCGCACCTAAATTTCGGCCATAACTGTCAACTTCAAATTGGGATTCCCTCTTCGTTTCTTGTCCGATTGAGCTAATTTTTGGATTGCTTGTTCCTCTCATCTCAATATTTGATTATACACTGACGGAACTTGATTTGATGGTCTGTAGCTCCTGTTCTTCATTCCCGAACAGTAACTGCGTTTTTGATGTTTTCACTCCTTTATTTCTCTAGTGTTTGGTGTTGTGGTTTATGTATATTTCTTATTGTTTGGCACTTTTTTTGTGTCCATTTTGGAGGACAATAGTTTAACTCTTTGGTGATTATAGTGGAGGTTTGGTCCTGTGGTTTTTTACTCTTCACACCGAAGGTTTTTTCACGTAAATTTGGTGTCTTGTGTGATTGCCTTTATTTTTGCCCTATCGCATTTGTGTGGTAATTCATTTTTTTCCATATTACTTTGTTTTTCTTGGTTTGCTTGTCTCTTCTTTGTTCAAGTTGAAAGGGAAAGTTTAGTCTTGGGTATTTTCCGCTGCTACCCTGTCGGGCTCTTTGATTGTGTGCCCATCTTTTCTAACAAGTGGTATCAAAGCGTTGGTTGTTGTTGATTTTCGATTTGAATGATGGAGGCAAATATGATCAAGATGGTGTGTTTGAATGGTAGTAACTATCATACTTGGAAAGGCAAGATGAAAGATCTTCTATTTGTCAAGAAAATGCATCTACCTGTGTTTGCATCTACTAAACCTGAATCCATGACAGATGAGGATTGGGAATTTGAGCACTTACAGGTTTGTGGCTATATCAGACAATGGGTTGAAGATAATGTTAGAAATCATATTGTGAATGAGATACATGCTAGAAGTTTGTGGGACAAGCTCGAGACACATTATGCTTTGAAGACTGGCAATAACAAGTTGTTCCTGCTTAAGCAATTGATGAATATCAGGTATAAAGAGGGCAGTCCTATTTCTGATCATATTAATGATTTTCAAGGTGTCCTTGACCAGCTGCTCGGAATGGGTGTAAAGTTCAATGAAGAAATTCAGGGACTTTGGTTTCTTAATACTCTGCCTGACTCTTGGGAAACTCTTTGAGTTTCTTTGACTAATTCTTCTCTCGGTGGTATTGTAACTATGAAATATGTTAAGAGTGGTGTCTTGAATGAAGATATGAGAAGAAGATCTCAGGCCTCATCTTCTTCATCTTCACACTCTGATGTTTTAGTTAATGAAGAGAGGGGGAGAAACAAGTACAGAGATTCAAATGATAGAGATAAAAGTAGAAGCAAATCAAGGTCCAAATTCAAGAATGTTACATGTGACTATTGCAACAAAAATGGGTATATCATGAAATATTGTTACAAACATAAGAGAGCTATAAGACGACAAAAGAAAAAGGCGATAATGAAAATCGTGTTGCTGTTGTTGCTAATGATGATCTTCTTGTTGCTTGTGGTGAGAATGCCATTAATCTTGTTCGCGATGAGTCTAGCTGGTTTGTGGATTCTGGTGCTACTTCTCATGTTACGCCAAATAAGGAATTATTTTCTTCTTATACTCCAGGTAATTTTAGGATGTTAAAAATGGGCAATAATGATGAAGTTAAAGTACTTGGCATTGGCACGATTTGTTTAGAAAGTAACAATGGTTCCAAACTAGTTCTTAATAATGTCAAGCATGTTTTAAATATTCGCCTGAATTTGATTTTTGTAGGAAGTCTTGATGATGAGGGTTATGTTAATACCCTTGGTGCTGGCCAGTGAAAGCTTACTAGAGGTTCGATGATTGTGGCTCGAGGTGACAAGTTGTCTAACTTGTACGTATTTCAGGGCTCTACTTCTAGAGACTTGATAAACTTGGTGGAGAATGATACTTCATCAGAGTTTTGTCATAGAAGATTGAGTCATATTAGTGAGAAGGAGATTGATAGTTTGGCTAAGAAAAAATTACTTTCTAGAGTAAAACAAGCAAAGTTGAAGAAGTGTGTTCATTGGTTAGCCGGTAAACAGAAAAGAGTTTCTTTTTAGAGTCATCTGCCTTTAAGAAAGCTTGATTTGTTGGAGTTGGTGCATTCTGATTTGTGAGGTCCTTTTAAAGTAAGGTCTCATGGTAGTGCACTTTACTTTGTTACTTTTATTGATGATCATTCTCGAAAACTCTGGGTATTTCCTTTGAATTCCAAGGATCAAGTACTTGATGTGTTCAAGAATTTTCAGGCCTTGGTTGAAAGATAGACATGGAAGAAATTGTAATGCATCCGTTCAGATAATGGTGGTGAGTATATTGGTCTTTTTGATAGATATTGCAGAGAGAAGGGTATTCGGCATTAGAAAACTCCTCCAAAGACTCCTCAGTTGAATGACTTATCAAAGAGGATAAACAGAACACTAGTTGAGAGGGTTAGATGTATGCTTTCAGATGCTAAGCTGCCAGATTCCTTTTGGGCAGAAGAACTTAATACGACTGTTTATGTTATCAATATATCTCCTACTGTTGTTTTTCCTGGTGATGTCCCTGACAGAGTTTGGTCTGGTAAGAATGTTTCTTATGATCATCTTAGAGTCTTTGGGTGTAAATCTTCTGTTCATGTTCCTAAGGATGAAAGGTCAAAGTTGGATGTTAATACTAGACAGTGTATCTTCATTGGTTATGGTCAAGATGAATTTGACTATCGTTTCTATGATCCAGTTGAGAAGAAACTTGGTAAAAGCTGCGATGTTGTGTTTTTTGAAGACCAAATAATTGAAGATTTTGACAAAGCTGAGAAGGTTGATTATCAGAGTTGTGAGAGCCTAGTTGATGTTGATCCAGTTCCTTTGACTACTGCTCCTGAAGAAAATATTCATGATGATGAAAATCAAGTTGATAATGAAGATGATGATCATATTCAGGATGACCAGCAAGAAGTTGTTGATGCTCCAGTGCAAGTTGATATGGTTGATCAGTAACTAGTTGTTGATGCTCCAGAGAGTTCTCTCAGATGATCTACAAGAGAGAGAATACATTCATCTCGTTATTCTCTCAGTGAGTATGTACTCTTGACTGACGGGGGAGAACTTGAGAGTCTTGATGAGGCCATAGAAAGTGAAGAAAAAGAAAAATGGTTTGATGCTATGGAAGATGAAATTAAATCTTTGCAAGATAATCATACCTTTGATTTGGTTAAGCTGCCTAAAGACAGAAAAGCTTTAAAAAATAGGTGGGTTTTTCGGGTGAAGCATGAAGATGGTAATCTAATTCCATGGTACAAAGCTAGATTGATTGTAAAGGGATTTAACCAGAAAAAAAGAGTTGATTTTGATGAGATATTTTCTCCGGTTGTAAAGATGTCATCCATTCGTATGGTTCTAGGCTTAGCTGTAAGTCTAGATTTAGAGGTTGAGCAAATGGATGTTAAAACTGCTTTTCTCCATGGTGACTTAGATGAAAAAATTTATATGGAGCAACTCGAAGGTTTTAAAGTCAAGGGAAAAGAGAATTATGTTTGCAAATTGAAGAAGAGCTTGTATTATTTGAAACAAGCTCCTAGGCAGTGGTACAGGAAGTTTGGTTCCTTTATGAGTCAGCAGGGCTTCAAGAAGACTACTTCAGACCATTGTGTTTTTGTGCAAAATTTCTCTGATGGTGACTTTATTATTGTGTTGCTTTATGTTGATGACATGCTTGTTGTTGATTATAATGCTTGTAGGATTCAAAAGTTGAAGCAAGAGTTGAGTAAGTCTTTTTCTATGAAAGACTTAGGACCAGCAAAGCAGATTCTTGACATGCAGATTGTCTGTGACAGAAAGGCCAAGAAGTTGTGGTTATCACAAGAGAATTACATTCAGAAAGTACTTTGAAGGTTTAACATGGACAAGGCTAAGGTTGTCAGTACACCTTTTGCTATGCACTTCAAGTTGAGCACGAAGATGTGTCCTTCCAATGATGATGAGAAGGAAGATATGAAGAAAGTTCCTTATGTTTCAGCTGTTGGTAGTTTGATGTATGCAATGGTTTTCACAAGACCGAATATTGCTCATGCTGTTGGTGTTGTTAGTCGTTTTCTTTCTAATCTGGGAAGAGAACATTGGAGTGCTGTGAAGTGGATTATGAGATATCTTTGTGGCACTTCTAGTCTGAGTTTGTGTTTTGGTACAGGGAAGCCTATTCTTTGTGGTTATACTGATTCAGATATGGCCGGTGATATTGATACTCACAAGTCTACTTCAGGGTATTTGGTTACTTTTGTAGGGGGAGCTGTGTCTTGGCAATCTAGGTTGCAAAAATGTGTTGCTCTATCTACTACAGAAGCTGAGCTTATTTCTGCCGTTGAAACTTGTAAAGAATTGCTTTGGATGAAGAGATTCTTGGGGGAACTTGGTTGTGCTCAAGAGAGGTATGTGCTTCATTGTGACAGTCAAAGTGCCATACATCTTGGCAAGAATTCTACATTTCATGGTCGGTCTAAACACATTGATGTGAGATACCATTGGATTCGGGATGTATTGGATTCTAAGTTGCTTGAACTTGAGAAGATTCATACGGATGATAATGGTTCTGACATGATGACTAAAGCTTTGCCAAGAGGGAAGTTTGAAGATTGTTGCATGATCGCCGGGATGGCGGTCTCCTCCACATAGTCAGAAGGGGGAGAATTGTTGGGTCATGGGCCTTTGTCCCTTCCTATGTGGATAAAACGAAGCCCAATTTGGACCAACCCACTTTTTTCCATAGGCCCATTACTATGGGGCATATATATTGATCTTTTTAGGTCTTATTCACCATTACAAAAAGAGAGTTTTCAGCAGCCAAAGAGAGAAAAAACAAGCTGATTTTCGCACCTAAATTTCAGCCACAACTGTCAACTTCAAATTGCGATTTCCGCTTCGTTTCTTGTCCGATTGAGCTGATTTTTGGAATGCTTGTTCCTCTCATCTCAATATTTGATTAGGAACTGACGGAGCTTAATTTGGTGGCCTGTAGCTCCTGTTATTCATTCCCGAACAGTAGCTGCATGTTTGGTGTTTTCACTCCTTTATTTCTCTAGTGTTTGGTGCTGTGGTTTATGTATTATTTCTTGTTTTTTGGCACTTGTTTGGTGGCAATTTTGGAGGATAATATTGTTACTCTTTGGTGATTATAGTGGAGGTTTGGTCCTGTGATTTTTTACTCTTCACACTGAAGGGTTTTCCACGTAAATTTGGTGTCTTGTGTGATTGCCTTTATTCTTGCCCTATCGTATTTGTGTGATAATTCATTTTCTGCCATATTACTTTGTTTTTCTTGGTTTGCTTGTCTCCTCTTGGTTCAAGTTGAAAGGGAAAGTTTAGTCTTGGGTATTTTCCGCTGCTACCCTGTCGGGCTCTTTAATTGTGTGCCCGTCTTTCCTAACAGCCTCAACTCCTGCCTGTATATCCTCCTGTTGTAGCTATCCTATGACTTTCCCTTCGACAATCATAGGGAAAATATTTCTAACTTGAGTCTTTAACCTATGTATGTACACCTACTTTAATTTTGTCTTTTGTTTTGATTTTTAGAGTTGTTACACATTAAGCAAAGAAATTTTGAGTTGTGAATCTCTTCCATAGTTTTTGCAATTTGATAAGAGATGGTGTTAAACAAAGAAATTTCTTTGTTATGTTGAAAAGAAAATATTCATCTTATTGCTTGTGCATATAGAAAAATTTTTTAGACACGATGTATTTAGGAATATACAATTTATACTATATTAAAATTTTTGTTTCATGACTTGTTTAGCGTATGTTTGTTGCACGAGTCTATTAAATCAATCAATAAAAAATATATTGCTATCTACTAACCTTATATTCTAATTTGTGTCCTCTACGCTCTCTTATTTAAGGTCATGTTCTCGGTAAATTGTAATTACATCATATCCTGTGTAATCATCTTTCTTTAATACTTCTTTGGTCTAGTTCTACCTCTCCTAAAATTATCTGTTACCAACTTCTCACACCTCCACATTAAGGCATCCATGCATCGCTTTTTCACATGTCTGAACCATCTCAATCTTACTTATCATGAATTTTTTTTTTCAAAAAAACTAAGAACTAAATAATACAACATAGAAATATAAAAACAATACAATTAAATCTATCATTTACACAAAATTTTTTTAAAGTCAATCGGAATTAATCTACAACATGTAAATTACAACAAAATAAGATGATAGTAGAAATATCAAAACAACACAATTAAACCTAATTTTTACACAAAATTTTTCTCAAAGTTGATCGATATTCATCTATCACCTGCAAACTAAAATAAAATAATATGATAATAGATATATCAAAATAATATAATTAAACCTAACCTTCACACAAAGTTTTTCTCAAAGTCGACCATCATTCATCTACCACATATATTAAGCAGAAAAAAAAAAGTAGTAAGGTATTAGGACAATACGATCAACTCTAACCTTTTCACAAAAAATTCTCAAAGTCCGACTAAACATACAAAACAATATGATAATAGCGATATCAAATAAATAAACTAATCCTAATCTTTATACAAAATTTCCTCAAAGGCGACTGACATTCATCTACCACCCGTAAAAATAATCAATCAGGAAAGAGAAAAAAATATTTCAACATTGAAATTGAAACCTATTTTGGTTCTCCAATAGTTTCGCTTTTTTTGACAAATTTAGCATAATGCAAGCAAACACTTAAATTAAAATTAAAATAAGAAAAAAAAAAGTTAAAGTAAAAGAAATGAGGGTTTTTTGTGGTAAAATTTGATCAAAATATTTTTTAAACAGAATTATAAAAAAAAAAAATTATATAAAATAATTTTTTTAGAAATGTTAAATATTATAATTAGTTCTAAAACAAAAATCCGCTAATAAGAAAAACTGAAGTTTGATGTCCTTAGATTTTCTTAATTATCTTTTAAAAACTAAGTCTCTTTTTCTTTTTTTTTTCTTTAAGTGAAAGTAACCCTATTGGGCTATGTTTAATTCAGAAACAAAATTGTTTCTTAGAAATAAAGTAACATAAGATTTTATAATTGGTTCTTAAGTTTTAAAGAAAACAGTTAAATAATTATTTTATCTAAATTTTACAACATAAAATTAAATCTTTATCACCATAAAATTAATTTTAAACTAAATAATAATTTTAGAAAAAAGTGAAAAGATGTTTTTTCCTAAAGCCGAGTCTTTTAGTGAAGGATAAAAAATTTAAATAACTTTTTTACGGGTTTTTATACTTTTAATATATTGCAGATGTAGATTAATTTGGCTTTTAATATTTAATTATATAAATTTTAAGCATAGTTACATATACTTGTTCTCTTGTTTGTGGTTATGCATGTTATAAATATTTATTTCTTCTTTTATAATAACAGAATGTTAACTTTTCGAGAAGACAAATGATATTGAGAGTCATGAAAAATTATGAGAAGCTACAAAATTGGAGAAGAAGAAAAAAAGAAGAGGAGGAAGTTTCAGAAAATTTCAGAACTGAATTAGAAGAGAAAATGTTATGTAGAGAGTTCTGCAAATATTCTTTAAAATATGTGCAAATATATAATAATTAACTATAGTTAAGTGTTTTTAATCATAGTTAAAGAAAATGACACATGTCATTTGTTTATTGATTGATATAAGTTTTTATTTTTCATCTCTTATGTATAAAAAAAATAAAGATTTTTTATAAAAAACTAAAAATTAAGAACAAATTTATAAAGAATTGTAAAATCAATCCACCAAAAAAATAATATACTTTTAATTTTTAATTAGAAGTTTCATGTACCTATAGCACTTGGTCTTATCTTGTAGAAATTTTATTTAGGGCCTCTCGTTTTTAGTCCTCGTTTAAGACAAGTAACAGCTCAATTTCATTAACTTTCCTTTTAACATTACCCAGTAAAGTGATCATGGAATGGACCTTTTTCCACAATCTTACAAAAACCATAGTACCAAATGGTACATTCCATTTAATTCTACTTTTATAAATATCTATTTTTAATGAATAAATAATCAAAAATATTTTCTTACTTTTGTTTAATGATTAAGTTTACTTCTCGTTATATTATAGGGCAAAATATATTATTTCCGTTATAAAACTTAACAAGAATATACTTTTTTTTAATTGTTGTCCACCATGACATTTTAAATCGGTGGACTAATATTTGGGTGAGATGAATGCAACGTAATTTTCCACCTCATTGTTAGATTTTTATTTTCCCTTTTTCTCTTTATCCATTTACAAAATCCTAATCCAAAAGAAAATGTCAACTTCTTCTTTTTTTAATTTCGAAACGAATAAGTTCATTTTTTTATGTTTCTGAAATTGAATAATGTTTACTAATATCACAATTTTAAAGAAAACAAAATTGATTAAGTAATATTGCTCAAAGAATATGTTGATAAGATCTCTGAATTGAAGGCAAGAACCATCTTTATTTTTCTTGGGATAGTGCTGGCAAGAAACTATTCCTTGTGCTGCAGAAATAATTGGAGCTTTTTGAGAGCAAGAAACGGTTCGACATGATATCACATTTTCTTAAAGACTCCATTTTCACAACCCCCTCCCGCCCGCCCAAAAAAAAAAAAGGAACTGTAATCTTCAAGAGATTTTTTTTGTCAAAATAATGGTTAATTTTGATGTTTTTGATGGAATTGTGGATGATTTCAACAACATACCCAATATATTTCCACAAAGTAGAGTCTGGAGAGGATATAGTGTAAACAGTTCATACCATTACCTCAAATGAAGTAGAGAGGATGTTTCCAATATACCCCTATCTCAAGATATATAATAGTATAACAAATAAAAAAAACAAAAAAATAAATAATAAAATGAGATAATACACCACTAGATAATAAAAGAAACAAGTCACCCATAGAGTAATACTACAAACTATCTATCCGAAATCACAAACATTACCAAAACACTACGAACAAGAAACTACAAGACACATGCATAACACTATAAATATAGGCAAAACTACAAACAGGACACTCCTCCATAGTAGAAGGACGTACTCTTACTTACTAAACCTCTACTCTAATCTGCATCCTCCAAACCTTCCAATCCAGAGTCATGTCCTCCGTAAGTTGTAATTGCTTCATGTCATGCCTAATCACCTTCCTCCTATATTTCTTTGGCCTACTTCTACCCTATGTGAAACCATCCATAGTCATCCTCTCACATCTCCATACTGGAGCATCCATGCACCTCCTCATCACATATTCGAACCATCTCAATCTCGCTTCTCACATCTTGTCTTGCATCGAAGTCATTCTGACCTTCTCTCGAATAATTTTATTTCTAACCATATCTCTTCTAGTAATTCCACACATCCATCTCAGCATCCTCATCTCCGACATCTTTAACTTTTTGATCTAGCGCGTATTTATACGTCCAAGTACTAATTATTGTCCTTACTTGCACCCATTTCATGAGCTACATTGCATATTATGTCATGTATTTGAGCTTAATTTGTGTCTTGAACTAATGGATATAATTAGTGTTGCAGGACTAGAATTTGATAAAAACGAAGCTTAATAGAGCATGAATGCAGAGCTTATGGATCATTGGAGGCGTTAGGAGCAACACTGTGAGTAAGACGAGTTTAAAAGGAGTAAAACAACATTTATAAAGCATGGGATATGAAACGAAAGGTGAAGAGTGCAATACAGAGCTGGAACGGCGAATTTTACACTAGAGCATGCCACGCCCAAGGTGCTCTACAATTAAGGCATGGCACATTGATGGCCAAAGTTTAAATGGTGAATTCCAGTAGGCATCCGTGATTAGGAGGTGCCACTCCCATGGTGATCAGCAATAAGAGCATGGCACGTTTGAGTGTCTTGCGTGTGAAATTTTCCCCAAGTATAAATAGGACACTTGTATTTTTTTAAGATATTATTGTGTATATCGAAGAAAGGAGAAAAACATACGAGAGGTTTCAGTTAGGGTTATTTTACCACTTAAATTTTCTACTTTTATTTTGGTATGAATACTTTGAATTCTTGGATGTTAATTACGAATATGAGTGGCTCATTACCCATGTTTTGCGGTTGAGGCCGAACACATAATTGTATGTCGGATTCTTTAGTTGGTTAAATTTTTGTTTGTCATAGGGGATATTTTTAATCTCTTGTTCTTACTATTTTGATGCTTGAACACCACTGAAATATATCTATAATCTTCTTGTGAACCCGGAAAGAAAGTTATTAGGATAGATCGAGGAGTTTAAGGAACAAGTTCTTATATTTTAATTAATGAAAGATTTGATTTGCGTATAGGATAGGAATATACTTAAAACACCTTGTTTGGTTCAATTATATTAAGATAGTGTAATGCATCTAAAATGGATTATTGTATCCCCGATCAATAGTGTAGTTGTGATATTCTCTTAGGTAGATGATTAGAGGTTTGAAAAACTATAATCATATTATTAACCATGTGAATCAGCAATACGGTAACCAACACAATCAACAAAGGGATAATGATTTACATGATTGTTGTGAGTGTCTTAACCTCTCTCTCGATAGTGATTACAAAATTGCTTAATTTTTTAGTGTTACATTTTATTACCTTTTACGTACTAATAGTTTGTTAAACTCTTATAACTCGTCTTGATACACTGCAATACTTGCTTGAAATATTGTTAATTACTTTGTTAAGTAAATTGCTAAATAAGTAGTCCCTGTGGATTCGATATCCATCTCTCTCAGAGCCATTATATTACTTGTCAGACCACGTACACTTGCGTGTGTGCTAGTTCACTATAAGTTTTTGGCATTATTGTCGGGGACTCAAGAAATTAGTAATTTTTTAAATTTTATTTTTTTATAATATTATACAAGTATTGACAACTTGATCTTAGCGGCTCATTTTTGCAGGACTAATTTATACCTTGGACTGGCGAGAGAAAGAGAATTAGTTATGTCATATTTGAAACCTGAGCGAGTATTTCATCAGTGGTGGAAGGAAGCAACATTCCAATACCCAATACAAAAAACTTCAAAAGACTGATTCGATAAAAATTATTCCCGATGAAAGTGCAACGACGAGACTTGTTAGCGAGGTGACAATTTCACTCGCTAATAATGTTACTAATAACATCTGCAGATAGGATGTTGGAGGTTAGTTCAAGTAAAAGCAGAATATGGTGCAACTCTTTCACCCTAGCCAATAAGTCACAGGACTATCTTATGAGGTTCCACAATAGCATTTGCAAATCTTTCTTAAGATCAATAACACCTACACCCCTACAGAAGTATCGGCTGATTATGTGAGACTCACTCTATTTCCTTTTTATCTATTGGGGAAAGAAAAGAGGTGTATAAAGGATGAGCTACCAAATTCCATCAATAGAGTGGATGATTTGGCACTGAAAATTTTTTATTTGATTCTTATCATCTGGTGAGACCGCACGATTAAGGAGTGAAATTTTGAATTTCAGGCAGAAAAATGGTGAGAATTTGTACCAAGCTTGAGAAAGGTTTAAGTGTATGCTCTGTGATTGCCCTGACCACCATCAAACCAATAAAGTTTTGGTGAATACTTTTATAGAGGGACTTGAGCCAAATACAAAATTCTCCTAGATTCAACAACAGGCGGACAAGCATTGGAAAAGACTTATGAAAAATTATACATATCAATGAATCATATATCATAGGGTAATCTTGAATGAAATGCAGATGTGTCAAGAAGAACTCCAAAGAAGTTGTAGGGTTGCTAGAAGTTGACCAGTTGACAGCTATCGCGACACAAATTGCCTCTCTCAGTTTAGTAACCTAAATTTTGGGGAAATAGCAAGCTTCAATCAATGCAGTGTAGTAAACTCAAACTTGGTATGAAGTATGTGGTAATGGAGACCATTAAGTAGATGCTTGTGCATCCAATTCGGAATCTATGAACTATATAGATAATGCATAACACCAAAGGGAATCAAAATTTCATAAATACATATAATTCCAACTGGTGGAATCACCCTAACTTCTCATGGGTGGAAACGAAAGACAAAATGTAAATTAGTATCAAGGACAAGGAAATCAGAATCTTCAGTAATAAGCCTAGGGTAATCGGGCTATTGCTTAGTCAAGCAATATTGAGGAAATACTGAAACAGATTATGGCATGTCAAGCACAAATGACAGCAGACATAATGAATCAATGGTTGGATACTAAGACCTTAGAGATTCAATTGGGATAACTTGCGGAAGCACAAAATACTAGACCTCAAGGAGGTCTATCATGTGATATTGATCCAAATCCCAAGCAAGTGAATATGGTTTCTACTCGCAGTTGTCTGCAATTAGAGGAGTTAGAGACCAAAAGGGTGACTGACAGAGCTGTGGCTAAGAATAAGGAGAAAATTAAGAGAAGTAAGAAAAAATGGCAAGTGCGAAACCACCTCCATCATTCCTACAGAGGCTGAAGAAGTAAAAAGAGGAAGCATGCTACCAAAAGTTTATAAACTTATTGAAACAAGTTCATATTAACCATTCTTTTATTGATATTCTGTAAGGATTCCAAAAATATTCTAGGTACATTAAGGATATCGTGGAGAATAAGAACAGGTTGAAAGAATATGCCACTGTTGCACTTACTAAAAAGTGTATCTCACAGATTCAGAATAGACTGTCTATGAAGCTCAAGGATCCAGGAAGCTTTACTAAGATCACAATTTGGGTTGTCCATTAGTGTTTGAGGCTTATGTGATCTTGGGGAAAGTATAAATATTATGCTCACCTATTAGTGCTTGAGGCTTATGTGATCTTGAGGTAAGTCTAAATCTTATGTCCACTTGCTTTATTCAAGAATATGGGGTTAGGTAGTCCAAGGCCCACCATAGTAGTATAGTAGTTGGATGATGATGTCACCCAAATTACACCTCCAAGAAAGTATAAAGCGGACATTTTTCAAATATAGAACCCAACAAGGTTGGGGTTGATCCCATGAGGAATAAATTGGAAACCTGTCATGAGCTTGTTGATGTAATTGGAAATTGTGGAAAGTAAATGGGGGGTTTTCGTAAAACTAAGAGTAATAGTAAGAATATTGGGTTATTAGGTCTGGTATCAATATGAGACAATCACTAGTATTATGTTTCCCCTAACTTCATAACTCTACAGATTGTTCGTGTTTGTCAAACTATCTCGGTGTCTTGCATTCAAAATCTCACAAATTATCATCTAACCCTCACCTTAGCTTGGTGAGTTTCACTCATCTCCTCTTGGTCTCAAAGTGTCGCATTACTAACTCTTTTCTTGATCTTAAATTAATAATCTTCACTCGGTCTCAAGTTAATTAGATAAAGGTTAATAGCTTCAAATTACTATTATGATTTCTTTTTCCTAATCTCTACCTTACTCTTGGGCAAGTATCGAATACAAGAGAGTTTCTAACATTTGCAATCGTTAAGAAAGCTATTAAAATGATAGAAATCCCAATACATGCAAGAACGCTAATATAGAATGACTTTGCACTAGAGTTGCTTTGTTAATCCATCAAGGTTCCCACAATCGTAGTTTTGGGGTTTAGCTGCTCATGATTATAAGAACACACATAGATTTCATATATGAAAGCATAAGGATGAACTTATGAAGAATAATAATGAAAACTCAAAATCTCAAATTAATTTCACCCCTAAAAACCAAGAATAATAATTCCAAGATCAATAATGTATCTCAAAACTCAAAACAATGTAAAAAGTGTATAAAGTGCTTACACTGATCATAAAACATCCAAAGAATATTTATAGATACATCAAAAAACTTATCTTAAACATGTAATAAACTTGAGTCAGGACCAACCCACGAGGCAACCTACGAGTCGTAGGTCCCGTACCAGGGAAATCAGAGTAATCTTTAAACTACAGAACACCTAACTATGAGGCAACCCGTAGGTTCCATATACGCCTTGTAGGTATGGGAGTGGGAATTAAAATTCCATTATCAGCTTTAGAATCTTTAGGATCTCAACTTACATGGCCACCTACGATCTCATAGGTACTACCTACAAGCCATAGGTTGGCTCGTATGTACTACCTATAAGCCATAGGTTGGCTCATAGGTACTCTTCCAGCTTCTTTTTATTTCTTTTTTCTCATTCTTGGCTCCAAACTCTGTTTTCTTTAAAAATCAAAACATAAGAACCTCTCATCTAACAAGAATAACTAAGTACTTGCACAATTTCCTAGTTTTAAGCATCAAAAGTGCCATGAAACCATGACACATCAACACTCTCATCTTAGAATGTTTTCATGTCCTTAGACACTAACACATAATAGAGAAACATGATGCTTAAGTAAAATAAACCTAACGCACCTATGGTAGTTAACTCATTTTAGCTCAAATTCTTACCCCATCATATTCACACTTTTCAAAACCACTGTGTGGATTCATGTAGATCAACAACATGACAAAAAATAAATCATGTGATGGAATTACATTAGAAACAAACAACCAAGCATATATCTAATAGACACTACCCAAACAAATAAGCAATTAATAATATGACCCATGTACCCTCACAGAAAGGAAGTTCCAA
The DNA here is from genome assembly GCA_030864215.1 of Capsicum pubescens. Taxonomy (NCBI): domain Eukaryota; kingdom Viridiplantae; phylum Streptophyta; class Magnoliopsida; order Solanales; family Solanaceae; genus Capsicum; species Capsicum pubescens. The sequence continues at coordinate 177,963,817 of CM061545.1, read as the reverse complement.
CTCTCACAGTATCATAATACATGTCAGTGTAGGTACTACATAAAAAATACCCATGCTCTCAAAGAAGTTTAAACAATATGCATAAAATACCACAGGCTTGCCCTTATTTTTTATATATTTTATTTTCAGACAGTCGGACTAGGATCACTATAGGACATCTTTTAGGCTTGTAATGTAGGCTTAGGGGAAAGTATGGTACATAGTGACTTACCCTCCTTGATACTACACTTACATTGTTGGCTCCACTACTTAACCATGCTTCTTTTATTCGCCCTTTTATTCCTTTACTGCTTATTCAGATTGGGTGTGGTTTCCTTCATTCTTTGCTTTTATTCATTCATTCATTTTTTCTTTTTTTCTCTTATTTTTTTTCTTTTTTTTACATTTTTCTACAACTCCCAATACTACTTTCTTTCCTTTTAATCAATATCCTTCTTCATACCCATTTTTAATTACACACCCCTATGATAGCCACCCTCAACTTAGGCAATTTGCTTGAGTTGAGGTATACAGTGTCCAAGGAGGGACCAGGGCTAAAACAGGTTCATTATATTTAAATAGAAAGGTGAAAAGGTTAAAATAAGAAAATAGGTCAAATTAGGGATCAAGGGATACATATTTTAATTTGGATGGTCTTTTAGGATAAGAATGGACTTATACAAACACGGCCTATGATCAAGTCCCCACCAACTATCCTACAAACTAGGCAAGACTAATCAAGAAAGTTCTAGATTAAACATACAGAGTGAACTAGGTAAATGCCTCACACACATATAGTAAAGTGTTATATTATTAAATACAACCTATCCAATTCATGAAAAGAGAAGTTATGGTTATTTTATCCCTAATACTAATGCCATAACAAGATTTAACAATGGGAACACATATGTTCACAACACATAGTTCACAAAATTTTTGGAGGGGTATCATATTTTTCAAACATATAAAAACCAAACAAAATATTTTGACTGCACTAAGGTTCCTTATTTTTCTTCTAATTAAACAAAACCACACATAAAATATATTATGACACAACACTATATCTAAACATGTCAGCTCTACTATGATAGCACACCCTGGGGAAAAGAAACATGATAACAAAAAACTCGCGTGGTTGGTACACACCCACCCCAACTTAAATTTAATGCACTGTCCCCGGTGCATACTAGAAAATTAAGAACATAAGGGTATAGGTACATACCTGGGATGCTCTAGGAGTCAGAAGTGGGCTCTCCCTAACTGGAGCATTATGTGGATCATTGCTGGAAGGTTGTAGTAGGTGCTTAACTGGAAGAGACACCTAATGTAATTTAGGCATGCCTCTACTCGTCAATATTAAACTAAATCACTTACTCTGTGGTGTCCCCCTTTAGGGCCCACCTAAACTCATCAGAGTTACCCTGCTGCTCTTGCTCACGTCTTCTCTTGGCCCCAATAGTCTGGGCCTCATCTTCCTTAGCTAAAAAATTAAAAATCAATTATGGTGGTATATGTGGTGGCTGCGTAAAAGAAGGAATAATCAGAGAAAAGATATAAATGTGGCTCTCAGTTAAAGTGAGCACTTTTGACCTCAAAGTAGGGACCTTTTTGTGTAGGCTTAATAAGTCAGACACTTGAGTCTCGTAGAGTTGATCTCCTATTCGAGCCTCAAAACTATCAATATGCCTGTACATCTCTCGATTGAACCATTCTATAGTGTCCATCATCCTAGCCTTCACTTTCACCTTTGATACCTTCAATATAGTCCCCACCCATGGTCGAATATGACCAAATAACTTGGCCAATTGTGCATCGATATATGGCCAGTGATCAATCAATTCCTACTATCAGTCCACCAACTGCTATAAAAAATCTCATGAGATAGTCACCATACCTAAAAAAAGTGGGTGAGGGGGAAAAGTTGTAACACCCAATATTTTTGGCCCTTGAAAATTCTAAGATTTTATCCTCACAGCCCAGACTATTACTCCCCATATGAGTCGTAGGGAGTTTTGACGGGTCTTATGGACCCAATTGTAGTCTATCCAGTATGTTGTCCTGGAGTTTCTTTCTTGATTATGACGTGGACCCTACAAGTTATAGTGTCTCATAATGAGTCGTATGGTTTCTTCCTAGCCTAACCACTGTGATACTCAAATTGTTTCTACTTTGACAATAACTAGACTAAATGAGTTATAATGGTTGAGTAAGAGTCATATGGTATGACTTGTATCCAAGTTAGTGTTGGTGATCCTGAATACTGTCTAGTTACGACTAGATGATAAGATTTATAGGGTGACCCTACGAGTCATAAGGACACCTGTAATAACTGGGGATCTATTTTCAGTCTTTTCATTAACGATAATCTGGTCAATTCCCCTTTTTTCTTAATTGAACCCAAGGACCATAAAGCACTCTAAGAGGTTATTTCTCAACCATAACACAATTAAAAATATTCTCTAAACTCTCCAAGGTCAATATACTTAGGGTGTCTAAGAAGTTAGTCATCTAAGAGCTCAAGGGTTGATTTCTCTTCCTTAATCTTAATATTTCAGGCATGTTACTCTTCCCCAATTATTAATTTATCAAAATCATGTGATTTACATGGTTTAAATTGTATGGATTTGAATGTGGGTTTTGTTGTGGTTGAGTGTTTTGACATGGTTGATTGTTAAGTTTCTTTCCCATGATTTATTACATATTGCTTATGCCTAATTAATGGCTTTGAACGTATGGGGTGCGTGGGTATGGTGAATAAGCTAAGGTGTCTTGGTTTCCCCCAAATTATTATTTTGAACTTGGAATTGGTTTTGAATTATTGTGTTCCCTCAACCTATTTGTAAAATTGAGTTTGAAATATAAATTGGTCACATGGTTTGACTTACTTACTATGCTATTGCATTGTATAAATGGTTAAAATGTTAATAGAGGATTTTGAAGGCCTTGTTGGCTATGTTTTGATTTAATGAACAAACGGGGCCAAGATGTTCCCCCAATTTGATTTGACAAACTAAAGAAGGTCAAGGCATTTCTCCAAATTTATTTAATGAACAAAGGTGTTGAGAAATTCCCCCGAGATAATGGAATTGTGATGGAAACATAATAAACTTGCAAGTGTAGGAAAAGAAAAAGCAAGGAGAGATAAGTAAAAGGCAGAGTAAGAAGTTTTGGTATTCGGATCAGGGTGAAGGTCTGCAGTAGAATGGTAGAGATAGTGTGAAATGGTCTAATAAAAAGTGGGTGAATTTTGGTTCCTATTCTACGACTAGTTCTCCATATTATAATTCATTTGGTGATCGTCGATTTAAGAGCAATAATAGATTTAAGGCACAAGGTGCCCAATCTCAGGCCATTAGGGTTAAGTCGACTCCATCTTATCCCTCTTGTTATTTTTATGGTCAGGTGCATCATGGATTTTGTGATGAGGGAAGGAATAAGTGTTTCAAATATTATCAGCCTGGCCATATTTAGAGAAATTGGCCCTCTGGCTCCGACATTGGTCGAAATCATCTGTATTCTCTTTCCACTTGTTAGGATTCTAAGGCGTCTCCTGATGTTGTTATTTGTATGCTAAAACTTTTCTCTTATGATGTATATTATCTACTTGATCCTGCGTCTACCCTTTCTTATATGACCCCTTATGTGGCTATTCATTTTGGTTTTGGTCTTGAGTGCATTCCTAATCCTTTCTCTATGTCTACCCTGGTGGGTGACTCTATTATGGCTATAAGGGTCTATAGAGTTACGTGGTATCTGTCTGTGGTAGGGAGACACTAGTTGATCTGATAGAGTTGAACATATTAGATTTTGATGTGATTTTGGGGCTAGATTGGTTGCACTCATACTAGGCGTCCCTTGATTGTAAAACCTAAAAGGTCAATTTCTAATTCCCAAATGAGCCAGTTATTGAATGGGAAGGGAGTTCCCTAGTGCCTAAAGGAAGATTCATTTCGTATCTTAGAGCCCAGAACTTGATTTCCAAGAGGTGTCTTTATCTTTTGGTCTGGGTTAAAGATTCTAACTCAGAGGGTCATTCATTATAGTCTATTCTCGTGGCTAATGTATTTCTTGAGGTTTTCCCTAATGATCTTTCTGGTGTTTCTCCTAATAGGGAAATTGATTTTAGGATTGATCTTCTTTCGAACACTCATCCTATTTCTATCCCTTCTTATAAAATAGCTCCAGCCAAGTTGAAGGAACTCAAAAAGCAGTTGCAAAATCTTCATGATAAGGTTTTTATTCGACCTAGTGTTTCTTCTTGGGGTGCTCCAGTACTCTTCATATGTAAGAAGGATGGGTCCCTTCAAATGTGTATAGATTACCACCAATTGAATAAGGTGACTGTGAAGAACAAGTATCATTTTCCCATGATCGATAATCTATTTGATCAACTTCAGGGAGCTAAGTACTTTTATAAGATTGATCTTTAGTCAGGTTATTATTAGATGAATATTAGGGAGGTGGATATCCCTAAGACTGCTTTTTAAACCCAGTATGGTAATTTTGAGTTCTTGGTTATGTCTTTTGGTTTGACTAATGCCCTAGCAGAATTTATGGATCTGATGAACTGGGTATTTCATCAATTCCTAGACTTATTCATCACTATGTTTATTAATGATATTTTGGTGTATTCCAAGAGTGAGGCAGATCATACTGATCACCCCTGCCTTGTGTTGAAAACCTTGAAAGATCAGCGGTTGTATGCAAAGTTTTCTAAGTGTGAGTTGTGGTTGAATGTAGTGACTTATTTGGGTCATATTATTTCTAGTGAAGGGATCGTGGTGGATCCAAAAAAGGTGGTGTTGGTTAAGAAGTGGCCTAAACCCATGACTCCAATTGATATTTGGAGCTTCTTGGGTTTATCTGGGTACAATAGGAGGTTTGTTGAATGTTTTTATTCTATTGTTGATCCATTAACTAAGTTGACCCAAGATAATATAAAGGTTTGTTGGTCCGATGCTTGTGAGGTTAGCTTTGAGAAGTTGAAAGAAAAGTGGACTTCAGCTTTAGTTTTGACACTGGCTTAGGGTACCGAGGGTTTTGTGGTTTATTGTGATACATACCGCGTGGGACTGGGCTGTATGTTGATGCATCATAGTAAGGTTGTGGCCTATGATTCTAGGCAGTTGAAACTTTATGAGTAGAATTACCCAACACATGACTTAAAGCTATTGTTGTGGTCTTTGCTTTGAAGATTTGATGCCATTACTTGTATGGAGTTCATGTTGACATATTCTCAAACCAGAAGAGTTTAGAATATGTGTTCACCCAGAATACGTTAAATCGCTAGCAAAAGATATGGATTGAGTTGCTCAAGGTCTACGATATGAGTCTTCAATACCATCCAAGTAAAGCTAACGTGGTTGTGATGCTCTTAGTAGGTTGTATATGGGAAGCTTATATTATGTGGATGAGGAAAAGTGAGAGTTGGTGAAGGATATTCACTATTTAGCTAATCTTTGAGTTCACCTCTTAGACTTTGAGTATTGTGGTGTGATGGTGCGAGAGGTAGTAAAATCATATTTGTGTGCTAAGGTGAAAAAAGAAGGTTTTGGATCCTACCTTGATATGGATTAAGGGTGACGTGGGCTAGCAGAAAGTGATGGTTTTTAAGATTGGGAGTGATGGTATCTTAAGGTACCAAGGTAGGTTATGTATTCCCGATTGACAGGCTGCGAGAGAGAATCTTGTCTGAGGCTCAAGAGTTAAAGTACACTGTTTATCCTAGTTCAACATATATGTACCATGATTTGATAGAGATCTATTAGTGGAATAACTTGAAGAGGGATGTGGCCAACTTTCTGGCTAAGTGCATGGTTTGCCAATAAGTGAAGGTGGAGTACTTGAAGGATATGTTTTGGTCTTGTGTGATCGTCTTTGGTGGTAGTTGGGTTTACTATTTGCCTCACATTAAGTTTGCATATAATAATAGTTATCACTCAAGTATTGGGATGGCTGATGAGTGATGATTGTACCACTCATTCTCACTAAAACTTTGTGCATATTACCTTGTTTTCAATGAATAAATGAGACATAGTGGTGATAAAATGCACTAATATCCACTCCTTTCAAGCATAGAGTTGAGGAGATGAGAAGATGTGGATTGGGGCTTGAAATGATAAAAGGAATCTAGAAAATGTTGCTAATGACTCAGAGCAAAAGTGGCCTCACTTACCGCGGTTGCGGTCTGAATACCGCAATCGCAACCAGCTAAGAAAGGACCATATCCATCCTCGGGTAACGTGACAACAATTAGAAGAACGTGATTGCTATCTGTCAGAATGGTCATATACCACGATCACTCGGTCATAGCCGCGACCGTGGTTGCGCGATTGCAGTCAAAGCTCCGCGACTGCAGCACAGTGGGACAATTAAGTAAAGGGCATTGTAGTTAATTGGGCAGCTGAATCAAAGACTTATATTAAGGATTCAAAACACTAAAAAGTATGTGGAAGAGAGGGAGAAAAAGAACCCTAGAATTTTGAGTGAAAAATTAATTGTTCATAGTTATTATAATTATTATTCCAAGAGGAAATTAATGACATTAGTGTGTGGAATTGAAGATTAATTTTATCCTCTATCATCATGAACATCATGGATAAAATACTTGGTAAAAATCTTTTCTCCTATATCATGAGTAGCTAACTTCTTTAGTCTTGGGATTATGTTTAACTAAAGTGTAATTGTGTGTGGGTATTGATGAGTTTGCTTTATTTTTAGTTGTTGAATATGGATTCCACCATTACTTTGGTTAATGAGTAGTAATTTAATGGGTGAAATCCCCGAATCTCCAAATGGGTTTGATGGGTGAAAACCCCAAACTCTAAAAAACCTTCATCATCCTTGAAAGAGGGATGAAGGTGAGCTTGAGGTAACCCATAACAGCCTTGAAAAAGGGTTATAGAGGGACAAGGTAATGGTGGAAAATTGAGCCTATGGTTTACTACTTTTTTCAATTTTAGAAATAAGTGTAGTTGGAGCATAAATCATGTCAAAAGCATCATCCAAGAAATAGGGATGCTTGATTGAGGCATTGGGTGATTACAAATTGCACACTTGTTAGGTGATCGAAAGAGAAAATGGGTGAAATCATTGTAGTTTTATTGAAAGATTGACTACAATGACTTTCAACCAAGCCTATCCTTAGATCAATAACTAAAACTTATGCCAAACCATCATTTACCCATACACTATGCCTTTAGGTAGACATGATCCCAAGACCCTCTCTTTTCTTAATTTTAAATCAGAAGTGTCATATTCGTGCATTATTAATCAACAATTTTTACAAACCATTCTTAACTCAAATCCCCCCTTTTTAATTTACATGTCGTATTTGTTACCATTTTGGGTACCCCTTTTGTAACTAGAACACCCATAAGAATCAAAATTTATAATTCTCTCCTTGTGGATTCGACCCCAACTCTAGTTAGGTTATTGACAACGATCTCCTCACCCCTAAAACATAGGAGTGAGTTGAGTGTTATCAAAATAGCGTCGTTGCAGGAGAGTGAAATGTAGATTTTGCTTGTGTGGTGTGATTTTTACTTAAGTGTACCCATAGTGTATGTCTTTTAATTTTTTTTTTCTCTTTGAGTAGGCCAATATTATCATTCCCTAATCATCATGAGTCATGAGGACTCAATTTATTTTGGGACCGGATATGATAAAAGTGCCATTCTTATTCCCCCCACTGAGGAGCATGGGGTATTTTATGTTACAAGTGTAATAATGTAATTTCTCCGCATGAAAGGAATCTTTGGGAGAGAATCACATCAAGACCCAAAAGCTCACTTGAAGGGCTTCGTGGAAGTCTGTGCTCCATTCAAAGTTGCACATATATCTCAAGAGTCCATCCGGTTATGTCTCTTTCCATTGTCTCTCACGGGAAAGGTAGTTCTTTGGCTAAGATATTTTCCCATAGGATCTATTACTTCATGGACAAGTCTCATAGAGTCTTTCTTATGTTAATACTTCCCACTATCTAGAAATTTGAAGTTGAGGGATGAGATTGTTCATTTTTGCAAATATTAGGAAAAAACATGGCACGATGCTTGGGGAAGATTCAAGGAAACACTTTTGAAAAACCCTACCCATGAGGTGCCGGAGAAGATGCTTCTACAAATCTTCTATATAGAATTGGACCAACAAAATAAGGCTATAGTGGACAATGCATCCGGTGGATCATTCATCAACTCGTCATATGGAATCGTTTCAAAAGTCTTAGACCAAGTTGCAATTTGGTGTAAGGGTTGGGACATAAAGGATGTTGAGGTATCCATTGAGGATCCCTCTTCGTCCTTTGTGTACCATGATAATAAAGATGAAAAGGAAGAGACCAATGCAAAGATGGACAAAATTATATCGTGCCTCGAACTCCTATTTGAGCATCTATTAGGTGACCAAATGGAAAGTGTGAGTGTCGTATGTACAATAGAAGTTGAACCATGTAAAGACGCGAAAGAGGAGGTGGTTGGAGACAAATTAGGTATAATGACAAGATGATCGGAGGGTTTCCATCTTTCCCCACAAGTACAAGATGGAAACAGAGTCGGAATTAGGAACATCTAAGCTTGGCACATTGTGAAAGGAAAGAAGAAATTGATAGAGATATTTTGGCATAGATTTTGAGTAGTAATGAGAGGACCAGAGAAATAGTGAATGAGATGCGAAGTGAATTCCCCATGATCCCCCAAATGGTTACATCTCACTCCACTGCCATCCAACAACTAGAGGCCAAAGTAAGCCAAATATCAAGGTATCTTATGGAAAATCAATGTGAAGAAATGCAAAGTAGGGAGGAGACAAAGGAGAAGAGAAAAATATCCAACAATTAAGAGCCAAATCTAAGTGAGCTATTGAATGGAACACCAATAGTTAATGATCGTCAAATTGTCTCCATGACATCAACTCCCATACATCCTATTTTCCCTAACTTTCCCTTAAGAAAGGGAGAGCATGACAAGCTAAACAAATTTTTTGCTAAATTTAGTACCCTCTCTATTAATATTTCTCTTATTGTGGTATTTTAATATATGCCTGGGTATGCTAAATTTATGAAAAATTTGGTGTCTAAAAAAATTTGTTGGAGGATGAAACCATAAAGGTTACTCACCATTGTAGTTCCATTATGACAAGGAAATGTGTCAAAAAGAAGAAGGACCCCGATGTTTTTATAATCTTATGCACCATCGGTACATTTACTTTTGCTAAGGCATTACGTGATCTTGGAGCAAGTGTGAACCTTATGCCCTATGATATATTTCAAAAACTTGGGTTGGGTAAGCCAAAGCCCACAAAAATGAAGTTTCTCTTGTCCGATCGATCCATCAAAAACCCCATGGGAGTCCTACATGATGTTCTAGTAAAAGTGGACCCGTTTATCTACCCGATAGACTTTGTTATTTTGGATTGTGCAATGGACGTTAAAATTTTTATTATCCATGGAAGGCCATTTTTAGCTATTGGGAAGGATTTGGTAGATTTGGAGTCTGGGGAAATAAAGTTTATATTGAATAATGATGAGGTATCATTCAATGTATGCAAGTCCATGAAACAACCAATGGACCTACAAGTCATCTCGGTGATTAATGTTATTGATGGAGAAGTGTCAAACCATATTGATGTTGGTTTGTTGAATGACATTTTAGTTGGGGTGATATGGAATTATGAACGAGATGAAGTGGAAGAGTATAATTTTGTGGTGACATCTTTAACCGAGCTTGGGGTTCACACTAAGAACCCGGTTAAATTAGATCTCAAGATAAATAATTGAGAAAGTCCACCCGCAAAACCATCCATCCTTGAACCTCCCAAAATCATATTGAAGCCCTTGCCACTTTATATCAAATATATGTTATTGGGGGAGGATGATACCTTGCCAATCATTATTTTTATTGACCTAAACTACTCTCAAGTAGAGGCATTGAAGTTGGTGGTGAAGAAATCCATTCGGGCCAATGGTTGGACGATTGCAGAAATCATCAGAATAGCCCCCGACATTTGCTCACACAAAATTAATCTCAAGCATAATTACATACCTAGTATGGAGAACCAAAGGATATTAAAACAACCCATACAAGAGGTAGTAAAAAAGAAAATTATAAAGTGGCTCAATGCGGGAGTGATATATCTTATATCGAATAGCACGCGGGTGAGTATGATACAATGTGTTCCTAAGAAGGGTGATATTATGGTAGTCAAAATGAAAAAAATGATCTCATCCCCATTCGACTGGTCACCGGATGGAGTGTGTATGGACTACCAAAAAATAAATTCATGGACTGAGAAAGACCATTTTCCAATGCCTTTCATGGATCAGATGCTAGATAGGATTGCTGGGAGAGAATGGTATTATTTCTTGGATGGGTACTCAGGGTACAATTAGATTTGTATCGCATTGGAGGACCAAGAAAAGACAACTTTATTTGCCCATATGGTACATTTGCATTTAGGCGAGTGCCCTTTGGGCTATGTAATTCCTCGACAACCTTTCAACGTTGCATGTTGTCAATATTGGCGGATATGGTTGAAGTCTCTATGGAAGTTTTTATGGATGACTTCTCGGTAGTAGGGAACTCTTTCAAGTAATGCCTCAATATTTGAACAAAGTGCTTGAAAGGTGCATGGAGATAAACCTTGTCTTGAATTAGGAGAAGTTCCACTTTATGGTCAAAGAAGGGATCATATTAAGCCTTAAGATATATAGAAAGGGCATTCAAGTTGATCAAGCCAAGGTTGAGGTAATTTCTAACCTCCAACCTCCCATTTCTGTAAAAGGTGTTCGAAGATTTTTTTTCCATGCTGGGTTCTATCGACGTTTCATCAAGGATTTTTCTAAGATATTACACCCCATGTGTAAAATTTTTGAGAAGTAATATAAATTCAACGTTGATGAGGAATGCTTGAAAGCTATCAAACATCTTAAGGAATTGCTCATTTCAGCCCCCATTATTGTGTCCCCTAATTGGTCATTATCGTTTGATATAATGTGAGACGTAATAGATATTGCATTAGGTGCAGTGCTAGGGAAACGCAAGGACAAGCTATTTCATCCTATCTACTACGCAAGAAAAACCTTGAATGACGCCCAACACAACTACACCATCACCGAGCAAGAATTATTAGCGGTAGTATATGCCTTTGAAAAGTTTTGGGCCTATTTGTTAGGCATGAGAGTAGTGGTACACATGGATCAAAAGAAATAATTTTTGTTTGACGCAAAGCAATATTTTTTGGATGAGCTATTTTTGTTTCGGGAATGTGCCGATGGAGTTATTAGGTGGTGTGTCATGTATATTAAAATAAATGATATCTTGGAAGCTCGTCACTCTTCACCTTATGGCGGTCACCATGGAGGAATCGAAACCACCGCAAAGATTCTCCAATGTGGGTTTTATTGGCCTTCAATGCATAAGAATGCCATTGAATAGATTAAATCTTGTCACAAATTTCAAATGCATGGGGGTATTTCAAGAAGGAATTAAATGCCCCTCAAGCCTAATCTTGAGGTGAAACTCTTTGATGTATGAGGAATTGATTTTATGGGTTCTTTTATGAGTTTATTTGGGAATAAATACATTTTGGTTGCGATCGATTATGTCTCCAAATTGGTGGAAGCCATCGCACTCCCGACTAATGAAAGTAAGCGTGTCACCTCATTTCTAAAATAACACATTTTCAGAAGGTTCGGCACTCCTCAGGCCACCATCAGTGATGATGGCTTGCATTTTTGCAATTTGGTGTTTGGTGATCTTCTTGATAAGTATCAGGTTAAACACAAGGTTGACACTCCATACCATCCTCAAACAAGAGGATAAGTGAAGGTTTAAAATTGAGAAATCAAGTCCATACTCGAAAAGATGGGAAATATAGGCTGCACGAATTGGGCAAGGCAACTTGATGAAGCGCTTTAGGCCTATAGAACGACCTACAAAACTCCAATTGGAATGTCTCCCTATCAATTAGTGTTTGGAAAAGCATGACATTTACACGTTGAACTTAAGCACAAGGCTTTGTGGACTTTGAAAAGGTGAAATATAAATTGGGAGAAGCATCCGAGACACGAGTGATGCAACTCCATGAGATAGAGGAATTCCTCTTAAAGGTGTATGGGATTTCGGCATTGTATAAGGAGAAAATGAAGAAATGGCATGATGCTCAGATATTACAATGAGAATTTCATGTTGGAGAGAATGTACTCCTCTATGATTTCCATTTGAAACTCTCCGCGAGGAAGCTTCGCTCAAAGTGGTCGGGACGATTTGTGGTTTATAATATCTACCCAAGAGGTGCCGTTGAATTGGAAGATAATAAAGGAAGAAAATTCATAGTAAACGGTCAAAGGGTGAAGAATTACAATGAGAAAATCCCCATGGTGGCCAAGGTGGAGTGTATTATCTTTAAAGATGCTATGTGGTAAAAGAGGAGAGTCATGCCACGATGTTAAATTAGGCGCTTGATGGGAGGCAACCCATTTTTAAATCTTCTTGTGTTTTTTTTAATGCTTGGTAGGTCTTTTAACAAAAGTAGAGTACTCTGGAAAATAGGGGAAAACAGGGCTGGAAACTGGCAGCTATACAGGAAATAAAAAATTGAGCAAACACATGGGAATTCAGTCTCAGTTACCGTAGTTGCGGTCAGTAGACCACGATCATATCAATGTAATTGCAGAATTATTGACGCAATTGCGACTTCATAATCCTACACTGTCTGTTGTCTCTGGAATTCTTTCTCATCCCTTTTACTTCTTAAACTTACTTTAGTTGAGGCACTTCTGTCCTTTGAGTTGGGGGAGTAGCAAGGCTACTTGGTCCTTTCTAGTTACGAATGAACTTTGCCCTATAATAGATTATAAGGGAATTTTGAGTACCCTAGCATAAATATCAAGAATGGAAGGGAAGTCTGAGTACTTGTGGCATTGTATTTTGTTAAACTGGGGTCACTTTGTACACTATTGGCGAAGTCTGAGTAGCCATAGAGGTAGTTTGACCGTTCTGAGCCTAAATGTGAGACTAAGGCTTTAGTTGTAGCCATAGTTTAGCAAATTGTACGAGAGGGTAATATAAAATAAAAAGCCCCTCTCCATCCAAAATTTTTGAAAAATCAAGGGCATGGATGGGAGTAATGTTGTAACAAAACTTTTTATTTTTTTGTGGCTTCATAAATTTTGACTTATAAATAGAAATAGATACTCCCATTTTGTCTCTTGTAGGAGGGGCATTTGAGCCCCTTGACGAATTTTGCATGCCATGTGTGGTGAGATTTTGGTATTCATATCTTATACACTTATGTTATCTAGAACTTGCCCCGTTAGTCTTTCAAAGCTAATGTTGGTTGTATTTGGTTGAAGAAATGATCTTAGGCCACCTTTGTGATTTTGGAAGCCCACTCTAGCCTAAAAAGCCTACCCAAGCATGAATATAATCCCTAGTTACTCACTTTGAGCCTTTCGACCTTTCTTTGGAAAACACATTACAAGTTGTCAACCATTCTTTTTATTCCTCTTTTGAACCATACCCTCCTTGAACTTGAAAATGTAATTCGAGGCTAAAATTTTAAGTTGGGGGTGGTAAATATTGATGGAAGTAAGTTTGGTGCCATAAAGATGTAGTTATATGCCTAATGTTCCTAGACTTTGAAATGAACTGAATTAAAAAAGAAAGAGTCGAACAAAGGAAGGAATTTTATGAAAGTGCAAGAAAAAGAGATGAAAGAAGTTGGGTAAACAAAGGAAATAAAAGGTAGGCATGATAAAAGAGAGAAAACAAAGGAGAGTGGCCCATAGTAAAAAATGAAAATTGAAAAAGTGTGATGTAGATGTTCAAGAAAGGGTGTAGCCATGTTATTCCCAAATGATATCCTACCCTAAACCGAACCTACGTTTCAATCTTAGAAAGTCCTTTGAGATCTCCAACCATGTATTTTCTTCATAGTGACAATTGAAAATAGGGGCAAGCTTATGGTATGACACTTGTTGCATAGAGATTTTTTTTATGAGAGCGAGAGTTCTTGCACTTAAAACTCCTTGTTGCATTTTTGGTAGCTCGGTGTGTAAAATTTTATTTCTTGTGAGGATTGGCATGTGAAACAAGTTGGGGTGGGTGATTTTGTCACCTTTAAAAGAATGAGGCAAGTGGAGTATAGCTAAATTGTGGTCAAGACAAAGCCACCTCTAGAGTATTGGTTATTGTTGCTTGATTGCTCTTTAAAGTCCTATGTATCCTTAAATGTCACATCTTATGATGAAAGGTGTAGTGGGAATTATCTTAGCCCATATGCAATGAGCTACTTATGGTCGCAACTAAAGTTAAAGTCATTGTGAGCTTTAAGGTACAAAGTTTGGGCATAAAGAATTATTATCTCATGGTAAGAGAGAGTGTTGCTTGAGAATAAGCAAATGCTTTAAGTTGGGGGGTATTAATGAGTGATGATTTTACCACTCATTCTCACTAAACATTTGTTAACATTACCTTGTCTTGAATGAATAAACGAGACATAGTAGTGATAAAATGCACTAATATCCACTCCTTGCAGGCATAGATTTGAGGAGATAAGAAGATGTGGACAAGGGCTTGAAATGATAAAACGAATCAAGAAAATGTTTCTAATGACTTAGAGAAAAAGTGGACTCAGTTACAGTAATCGCGGTTTGAGCACTGCCATTGCAGCTAGTTAAGAAGGGAGCATATTGTAACTCCCCGATTATTTGAACCGGAATGCCACACGATGCTCATGACCCCGAAGGACCACAAGCTAACCCATGACTGATATCTATATCTGTACACTGCATAATATGACATGAAAATGAGAAAACATGCACTGAGAGGCCGTAAGGTTCAATACTAAACATAACTGAATAATAACAATAATGTCTGACATAGAGTGGTATCTTAATACCAAAACAAAACTGAAATACTGAAGTCTGAAAAACATGAAGAATACTGTAGTCGTCTAAAAGACTCTAACTGACTGACTAAGGAGTTGATGGGACATCTCCCTAACTAACTCCGTTAACTAAAAATTGAACTGATATGATAAAATAAGATCACGTCCTTATAAAATAAGGACTCACTGCTAAAAATCCAAACCCTGTAATGCTACTGCTGCTGCTGATCCGGGAGTCATGTCTCCGAACCTATGGTGTAACATAAAAAGAAAACACCATAGCACAAATGTGTCAGTACAAAATAATGTACTGAGTATACGTGTGAGGTAGGCTGAATACATGGGGCTTACATGCGTGGATGATAATAACTGATTGACTAATATGAATGTAAGAATGCACACATGAATACTTAGTAACTGAGATCATGAGAACATGATAACTGAATCTATATACCGATGACATAAATTTACTGATATCTAGCATGACTGATACTGGAGTTCCGATATCTAAAATAACTGATAACATGAGTGACTGTGTCTAACAGTCCTAATCTGATGGAACTATCTGAGTTCCGTACTGTGACTGAGTTGACTATATCTGACAGTCCTAAAATCTAAAGAACTATCTGAGTTATTTTACTGAGACTGATACTGAAACTTTGGGAATAGTTATTTAACCGACATTCCCCAAATGCGTTAGAACAGCTGAGTTGGGGTCCAATCTGTTCCCTGATTGGAAGGGTGTTAATACCGCACCACTGGTAAGGACAACTGTGGGAACTCTTATCTGACAGTATCCCCAAAAGAGAATAATGACCCCCTTATCTGACAATGCTTATCCACCTCATCAACCCTCATCTGACAGTGTTGATGTCTCAACCTATGCTGGCTACATAGTTCTGGAACACAAGGATGACTACTAAGAATCACACCCTCATCTGACAGTGTGTGTTCCCAACCTTGGGTTCACTAGGTGCTAATTTCTACTCCCATCTAAAAAGACTGAACATGATTGACTGACTGTACATGGACTGAGTTTACTGAATTCCGTCGATTGATGGAATACTATTGATATCTAATAGCTGACTGAGTTCATGAGATTACTGATCTTACTGAGTACTATGTTCATGAGATTTTTGAGATTTCCTGAGTCACATGACTGACTGACTTCTATGGACCATGGCTTGACTGAGAGTATCGTGAAAACATGACATGCTATAGGAACAGAACTATATTTTTCGGGTACAAGTACCCCCAGGACTCAATAGAAGGAAACTGACAAGGCATGACATTCCTGAATACATGGCCAATACCAACAATCCATAATACTTCTTGATCATAGGAATAGAGTTCATAATTCATAATGCCATAAATAAGGGATTTTATGCTTCACATGGTTATCATAGTCTTGATCACGTAAGGGAATGCATATAACATGTACATACTTGCATGATTTCAATATCATGAACGTTGCATAACACAACAGTCAATACACAACAACAGCATGAAAATTGTGTTGCATCATAAGGGCTAGCATGGACTTGTCATTTAGATACTAATTAGTCATAAGGAACATGATTCTATCATTCTAAGCATTTTATCAAACACATTACATGCTCACTTTATAGCATAGGTGAAATTATCAATTTAAGAATCTAAAACTACCCAAACTCATAGGTTTTCAATCAACAAACTCACATACTTCATGGAAATTCATAAAGACACCATCTTGAAACATAAACAACAACTATCAACATGAACATGATCAAATCAGAACAAGCAAATCATAATAGGTTATTTAAAACATGATTCTTGGACTCCACGAATAAAAGGGATCCATGGATGAACACTACGCATACCTTAGTTCGTGATTTCGTGAAGATTGACGGTGAGATTCTTAAAACTTGACGATGAATTCCCTTGGAATTGAACCTTCTATGAAAACCCTAGGGCTTGTTCTTGAGATTTTTTTAGAGTAATTGAGTATAAGTTGCTGAATTATGGCCAAATCTCATGTTATAAGGCTTATATAGGGTGGGAAAATTGACCCTTTTAACCCTAGGACATGTATTTAATTTCTTAGAAAATTTCCCGATTTTCATCCTTGGTGTGACGCACCACTATCGAACCAATTCACTGGAAAGTGACAAATGGGAAATTGCATGGGGGCACGATGCAGAGAAATCACGTGGCCACCTTTTCTGTAACCTGGAAGTTTGGCATGATGCGCCACTATCGCGGATCAACACTAGAAATTGACAATTGCTATTTGACCTATCTTCGCGACACGCTGGAGGCTCAGGTGATACACTATCTCACTAAAAAGGCTCTAACTATTCGCCCGGGTGTCGAATTTGGGCAAATTTTATATCAATGGAAATCTTATTGAATTTTCAACATGAAAAAAGTGAAAATTTTGAAAATTCCTCATGGAATAATCATCATTCACTTTAGAAGCTAATACTAGGCATTCTTGAGATGAAATTAGCTTGAAAGAAAATTTAGGGTATTACAATATCTCTCCCTTGGGAACATTCATCCTTGAATGAGACTGGCTGAGAGGGGGAACAATAAGCTGAACATGGATAACTAGAACATGATTTCATGACTGATAAGATGAACATAACATACTGAACATGCATATCTGATGCTTGTGTAATTGATTCATGAATGCATAACTAAGTGCTCTGAGGAACTAAATTTTCTCACAATGAGAATGCATGTCTGATGCATAATTATATAACTGAGATGGTACATCAATGCATGACCGAATATGCAATGGAACTTGATACCAAGTTTTGATAACACATGAGCATGAAACTAAATACCAAGTTTTCACTGAATATTGAACTTGAAGCTGAATAAGCTTAAGGAGAACTGTTAACTTGAGCTTGATCTGGATTGGCAGGAAAGAGGCGAGGATAATTGGCACGCATGTCTGCTTCTGCTTCCCAAGTATCTCCCTCGATGGATTGATTTTTCCAAAGAACTTTGACTAGAGGGACTTTTTTGTTCCTCAATCTACGAGTCTGATAGTCTAAGATTTCGACTGAAATCTCTTCATTAGAGAGACTGTTCTGAACAATAATGCTCTGAATAGGGACAACGAATGATGGGTCACCTATGCAATTCTTGAGCAAAGAGACATGAAAGACTTGATGAACTGAGGCTAGATCTAAAGGCAAATCGAGCTCATAATCTACCCTGCCAAAGCAACTAAGAATCTTGAAGGGGCCGACATATCGGGGACTGAGCTTTCCCTTCTTGATGAACCTCTTCACTCCTTTCATAGGAGAGATCTTGAGGTAGACATGATCACCAATCTCAAATTTGAGATATTTTCTACGCATATCTGGATAAGACTTTTTTCAGATCTGAGCAACCCAGTCTTTCTTTGATCAACTGGACTTTCTCTAAGGCATCAAACACTAAGTCAGGCTCTATGACTGAGGCCTCACTAACTTTGAACCAACCGATTGGATATTTATATCTCCTACCTTAGAGAGCTTTGAATGGAGCCATCTGAATACTGGAATGATAGCTATTATTGTATGCAAACTCAATCAAAGACAAGTGGTCATCCTAACTACCCTTGAAATCAATTGCACACGCCTTAGAATATCTTCTAAAGTCTGAATGGTCCTTTCTTCTTGACCATTTGTCTGAGGATGAAAGGCTATACTGAGATAAACTTGGGTACCAAGACCCTTTTGGAATGCTTTTCAGAAGTGAGAGGTGAACTGGGTACCTCTGTCTGAGATGATAGATAATAGAACACCATGTAATCTGACCAACTCCCTGATATAGAGTTTGGCATAATCCTCGTCTGAATATGAGGTATGAACTGGAAGGAAATGATCTGACTTGGTCATTTGGTCTACTATGATCCAAACTGAATTATGTTGATGACGAGTTTAAGGAAAACCCATAACGAAGTCCATGTTTACTTCTTCCCACTTCTAAGTAGGAATGGTGAACTTCTGCATGGAACCACTAGGCTTCTGATGCTCTATCTTAACTTGCTAACATGTAGAGCACTTATCCACAAACTCTGCAACATCTATCTTTATCCCACTCCACCAATAGATCTCTCGTAAGTTACGGTACATCTTAGTGGCCCCAGGATGAATAGAATATTGTGTACCATGCACTTCTGCAAGAATTCACTGCCTCAAGTCATCTACACCTGGAACACACAGATGACTCTGACAATGAAGAACACCATCTCCCCCTTGGGAGAAAACCTCTACTTTCTGATTCTGAACTGACTCTTTTAGCTTGACAAGGCTAGGATCCCTGTCTTGCTTTTATTTTACCTTAGAAACTAGAGATGATTCTGAAATACTTTGAACACATACACCACCCTCTGAAGAATCGACGTAGCGAATTCCTAGTCTGGCAAGCTGATGAACTTCCTAAACTAACTCTTTCTTACTATCCTCAACATGAGAAACACTACCCATGGATAGTCTACTGAGAGCGTCGTCCTCTACATTGGCCTTTCCCAGATGATAAAAGACGCTCATGTCATAATCTTTCAAGAGCTCTAACCACCTTCTCTGACAAAGATTGAGATATTTCTGAGAAAATACATACTAAAGACTCTTATGATCTGTGAAGCCATATACATGAACTCCATAGAGATAATGCCTCCAAATCTTCAAGGCAAATACTACGGCTGCAAACTCAAGATCATGAGTTGGATAATTCTTCTCATGGGGATTTAACTATTTAGAGACGTAGGCTATGACCTTACCATGCTGCATGAGGACACAACCCGAACCTACTCTATATGCATCACAATACACTACAAACCCATCTGAACCATCTAGAAGAGCTAGAACTGGAGCTGAGGTGAGTCGAGTCTTCAACTCCTGAAAACTCTTCTCGCAAGAATTTGACCACTGAAACTTGACCTTTTTCAAAGTCAATCTGTATATAGGGGATGAAATAGTAGAAAATCCCTCAATAAACCATCTGTAATAGCCAGCCAAGCCTAAGAAACTCCTGATATCTGATGGAGAGATAGGGCGAGGCCACTTTCTTACCGCTTCAGTCTTCTGAGGATCTACTCTAATGCCATCACCGGAAATGATATGACCAAGGAACGCTACTGACCTCAGCCAAAATTTTCCCGGAAATGATATGACCAAGGAACGCTACTGACCTCAGCCAAAATTTGCACTTACTAAATTTGGCGAATAACTAATGATCTCTAAGAGTCTGAAGTACTGTTCTGATATGGTCTGTATGATCGCGCTCTGTGAGGGAATGGACCAGAATATCATCTATAAAGACTATGACGAACATATCCAAGTACTACTTGAACATACGGTTCATCAGGTCCATGAAATCTACTGGGGCATTGGTAAGAACAAAGGACATGACTAGAAATTCGAAGCGACCATACCGAGTACGGAAAGCTGTCTTCGAAATGTCACATTCTCTAACTATGAGATGATGGTATCCTGATCTGAGGTCTATCTTAGAGAAATAACTGGCACCCTGAAGTTGGTCAAACACATCATCGATTCTGGGAAGAGGATACTTGTTCTTGACCGTGACTTTATTGAGTTGATGGTAATCGATGCATATTCTGAGGGAACCGTCTTTCTTTCGCACGAATAAGACTGGTACACCCCACGGGGAAATGCTTGGTATGATGAATCCCTTATCTAAGAGATCCTTATATTGTTATTTCAATTCTTGGAGTTCTACTGGTTCAATTCTGTATGGCAGAATAGAGATAGGCTGAGTACTTGGAAGAAGGTCTATGCCGAAGTCTATTTCCCTTTCGGGAGAAATTCCTGGAAGATCCTTAGGAAAGACATCTAAATACTCATTAACCAGTGGGGCTGATTTAAGACTGGGAGATTTAGAACTAGAGTTCTTAACATGCACGAGATGATAAATACACCTCTTAGATATCATTTTCCTTGCTCGAAGGTAGGAAATAAGCTGACTTCTGAACGCTGAAGTATTACCCTTCCACTCTAGGAGGGGTTCATTCGAAAATTGAAATTGAACTATTCTGCTTCTGCAGTCAACTGTGGCATAGCAGGAATGAATCCAATCCAATGTTGAGAATGACATCAAAATCAGTCATCTCTAACTCGACTAAATCTGCTGACATGACTTTCTAAAATATCATAACCAGACAGTTCCTGTATACCCTCCGAGGTATGATGGTTTTACCCACTGGGGTAGAGACTGAAAAGAGCTCTGCTAGAATTTTAGGACTGACTCCGAAATCGCCTGCTATATAAGGAGTAACAAAAGACAAGGATGCACTTGGATCTAGCAAAGCATAAACGTGAACATGAAATATCTGTAGCGTATCAGGAATAATATCAAGAGAATTTTCCTGATCCTATCGGGTCTAAAGAGCATAGAGATGATTTGGGTGTTGCCCACTAATAGCACTGGAAGTGGCACCCTGCTGGTTTAGGCGACCGGACTGAGTTGCGAAACGGTTCTGTTGACCCTGATAACCCGACTGGGGACAATCTATAACTCTGTGGCCTGGATTACCATAACCAAAATAGATATCAGTACCATCTCTGCAAGCAACCTTATGGTTCTTACCATAAGTCTGACATAGGGGATTAGTTTGGGTATTGCTGACATTTCCTTGAGACTTAGAGCCTGGAACTCTATCTTTGTTACCCTATCTGAACTTAGGAACTGGAGTACTGGCTGTAGAAGAAGCTGGAACTGATGACTTAGGATGAAACTAGGAACGATTTCCTCCTTCTGATTTAGGTTGTCTAAAATTGAAGCTACCTGTCCTAGCTTTGTTATTTTGCTTTTCCCTCTGCTTAATTTTTGGATCCTCTATCTACTGAGCATGAGTCATGAGTCGAGCTAAAGTCATGTCACTATTTAGCATGGCGGATCTGCACTCATTAACCAGGCTATCATTTACCCCTGAAGCAAACTTACTCATTTTAGCTCTATTATCTGCAACCACATGAGGAACAGATCTGGCTAATTGAGTATACCTGAGAGAATACTCTTTCACCGTCATATTGCCCTACCTAAAGTTGATGAACTCTAGAACCTTTGACTCCTTCAGCTCCTGGGGAAAGAATCTATCTAAGAAAGTCGTGACAAACTCCTCCCACTCTATGGGACCTGCATCATCTACCCTTTCAGACTTCCACTGCTTGTACCAAGTATGAACCACATCTTTCAACTGGTATGCGGCTATCTCTACACTCTCAACAATAGTCACCCCCATAATATCTGTCAACTTATGGACTTGATCAATAAATTCCTGAGGGTCTTCATCTACCTTACACCCGAGGAACGTTGGAGAATTCATTCGGGTGAAGTCCCGAATCCTAGCTGCGGCTGAGTTGGCCATTGGGTTGGCCGGAATAACTGCTAGCCACTCATTATAGTCAACTACTAACTGAGCAAGAGTGGTAAATGCAGTTGTGAATTCCGCATGGAAGGGTAATACTTCAGCGTTCAGAAGTCAGCTTATTTCCTACCTTCGAGCAAGGAAAATGATATCTAAGAGGTGTATTTATCATCTCGTGCATGTTAAGAACTCTAGTTCTGAAATCAAGAGGAGAAATGGATTAGACAGAGAGATTGACTTGTGATTATGCTCATAGGCACGACATGAATATTGAAAGAAGAGAAATTGTTTCTTCAAATATCTCATAGCCTCCTGCACATAAATGTGGCGCGCAACACATCCATGTACAAGACTTTACTAGATGCGGCTTTCAGACTTCCTAGGACTCTATTGAAACTTAGGCTCTGATACCAAGTTTATAATGCTCCGATTATATCAACCGGAATGCTACACGGTGCTCATAACCTCGAAGGACCACAAGCTAACCCATAACTGATATCTGTACCTGTACACTGCATAATATGACATGAAAATGTAGAAACATGCACTGAGAGGCCGTAAGGTTCAATACTGAACATAACTGAATAATAAAAATAACGTCTGACATAGAGTGGTATCTTAATACCAAACCAAAACTAAAATACTGAAGTCTGAAAACATGAAGAATACAGTAGTCGTCTGAAAGCCTCTAACTGTCTGACTAAGGAGTTGATAGGACATGTCCCCAACTAACTCCGTCAACTAAAAATTGAACTGATATGATAAAATAAGATAACGTTATCGGAGAATAAGGACTCACTGCTAAAAATCTGAACCCTGGAATGCTACTGCTGTTGCTGATCTGGGAGTCGTGTCTCTAAACCTATGGTGTAACATAAAAAGAAAACACCATAGCGCAAATGTGTTAGTATAAAAGAATGTACTGAGTATATAAGTGAGGTAGGATGAATATATGGGGCTTACATGCATGGATGATAATAACTGACTGACTAATATGAACGTGAGAATGCACACATGAATACATAGTAACTAAGATCGTGAGAACATGATAAATGAATCTATATACTGATGACATGAATTTACTAATATCTAGCATGACTGATACTGGAGTTTCGATAACTAAAATAATTGATAACATGAGTGACTATGTCTGATGGTCCTAAATCCGATGGAACTATCTGAGTTCCATACTGTGACTGAGTTGACTATATCTGATAGTCCTAAAATTTGAAGAACTATCTGAGTTCTTTTACTGAGACTGATACTGAAACTATAGGAATAGTTATTTAACCGATATACCCCAAATGCACAAGAACAGCTGAGCTGGGGTCCAATTTATGCCCTGATTGGAAGGGTGTCAATACCGTGCCACTGGTAAGGACAACTGTGGGTACCCTCATCTGATAGTGTCCCTAAACGAGAATGGTGGGGCCCTCATCTGATAGTTCTTACCCACCTCATCAACCCTCATCTGACAGTGTTGATGTCTCAACCTATGCTGGCTACATAGTTCTGGAACACAAGGATGGCTACTAAGAATTACACCCTCATCTGACAGTGTGTGTTCCCATCCTTGGGTTCACTCGGTGCTAATTTCTACTCCCATCTAAAGAGACTGAACATGATTCACTGACTATACATGGACTGAGTTTACTAAATTCTATCAACTAACGAAATACTATTGATATCTGATAACTGCCTGAGTTCATGAGATTACTGATCTTACTGAGTACTGAGTTCATGAGATTTCTGAGATTTCCTAGGTCACATGGCTGATCGACTTCTATGAAACATGGATTGACTGATATTATCATGAAAACATGACATGGCTCTAGGTACACAACTATATTTTTTAGGTACAAGTACCTCTAGGACTCGATAGAAGGAAACTAACAAGGCATGACATTTCTGAATACATGACCAACACCAACAATCCATAATACTTCTTGATCATAGGAATAGAGTTCATAATTCATAATGCCATAAATAAGGGATTTTATGCTTCACATGGTTATCATAGTCTTGATCATGGAAGGGAATGCATATAACATGTACATACTTGCATGATTTCAATATCATGAACGTTGCATAACACAACAGTCAATACACAACACGAGCATGGAAATTGTGTTGCATCATAAGGGTTAGCATGGACTTGTCATTTAGAAACTATTGAGTCATAAGGAATATGATTCTATCATTCTAGGTATTTTATCAAACACCTTATATGCACACTTTATAGCATAGGTGAAATCATTAATTTAAGAATCTAAAACTACCCAAACTCATAGGTTTTCAATCAACAAACTCACATACTTCATGGAAATTCATCAAGACACCATCTTGAAACATAAACAACAACTATCAACATGAACATGATTAAATCACAACAAGTAAATCATAATAGGTTATTTAAAACATGATACTTGGACTCCACGAATGAAAGGGATCCGTGGATGAACACTACGCATACCTTAGTTCGTGATTTCATGAAGATTGATGGAGAGATTCTTGAAATTTGACGATGAATTCCCTTGGAATTGAACCTTCTATAAAAACCCTAGGTCTTGTTCTTGAGAGTTTTTGAGTGTAATTGAGTATAAGTTGCTGAATTATTGCCAAATCTCGTGTTATAAGGCTTATATAGGGTGGGGAAATTGACCATTTTAACCCTAGGATACGTCTTTAATTTCTGAGAAAATTTCCTAATTTTCATCCTTGGCGCGACGCGCCACAATCTCGCCAAGTCACTGGAAAGTGACAAATAGGAAATTACATGGGGGCGCGACGCGGAGCTATCACGTGGCCACCTTGTCTATGAACTGGAAGTTTCTCACGATGCGCCACTATCGCGGAGCAACACTGGAAATTGACAATTTCCATTTGAGCTATCTTCGCGACGCGCTGGAGGCTCAAGTGATACACTGTCTCACTAAAAAGGCTCCAACTATTCTCCCGGATGTCGGATTTGGGTGAATTTTATATCAATGGAAAGCTTATTGAATTTTCCACATGAAAAAGGTGAAAATATTGAAAGTTACTCATGATATAATCATCATTCACTTTAGAAGCTAATACTAGGCATTCTTGGGACGAAATTAGTTAGGAAGAAAATTTGGGGTATTACACAATCCAGTCTCATGTAATGAAACCTCGATCAGAAGAACACAATTGATATATATAAGAATAGTCACATACCACGATCACTCAGTTATAGCCGCGACCACAGTTGCACAATCGTAGTCAAAGCTCTACGACCATGGCACTACGGGACAAATGAGTAAAGGGGATTGTAGTCAATCTGGGCTTCTGAATCAAAGACTTGTATTGAGGATTAAAAATACTAAAAAGTGTGGAAGAGAGGGAGAAAAAGAACCCTAGAATTTTGAGTGAAAAATTGATTGTTCATAGTTATTGTAATTATTAATGCAAGAGAAAATTACTGACATTAGTGTGTGGAATTGAAGATTATTTTTATCCTCTATCATCATGAACATCATGGATAAAATACTTGGTAAAAATCTTTTATCCTATCTCATGATTGGCTAACTTCTTTAGTCTTGGGATTATATTGAAGTAAAGTATCATTGTGTGTGGGTATTGATGAGTTTGCTTGATTTTTAGTTGTTGAGTATGGATTCCACCATTTCTTGGGTTAATGAGTTGGAATTTGATGGGTGAAAACTCCAAACTCTAAAATCCCTTCATCATCCTTGAGAGAGGGATGAAAGTGAACTTAAGGTAACCCATAACAGCCTTGAAAAAGGGTTATAAAAGGACAAGGTAATGCTGGAAAATTGTGCCTATTGTTTAATAATTTTTGTAATCTTAGAAATAAGTGTAGTTGAAGTTAAAATCATGTCAAAAGCATCATCCTAGAAATAGGGATGCTTGATTGAGGTTTTGGGTGATTACATATTGCACACTTGTTAGGTGCTCAAAAGAGCCAATGGGTGAAATCGTTGTAGTTTTATTAAAAAATTGAGTATAATGACTTTCGACCTAGCGTATCCTTAGATCAATAACTAAAACTCAATGCCAAACCATCATGGATTGCCAAACTAAAAATTGAGTAAAATGATCTCATCCCCGTTCGACTGGTCATTGGATGTAGTGTGTGTATAGACTATCAAAAACTAAATTCATGGACTGAGAAAGACCATTTTCCAATGCCATTCATGGATCAGATGCTAGATAGGATTGCTGGGAGAGGATGGTATTGTTTCTTAAATGGGTACTCAGGGTACAATTAGATTTGTATCACAATGGAGGACCAAGAAAAAGAAACTTTTACTTGCCCATATGGTACATTTGCATTCAGGCGAGTGCCCTTTGGGTTATGTAATGCCTCGGCAACCTTTCAATGTTGCATGTTGCCAATATTTGTGGATATGGTTGAAGGCTCTATGGAAGACTTCTTGTTAGTAGAGAACTCTTTTGAGTAATGCCTTGAACATTTGAGCAAAGTGCTTGAAAGGTGTATGTAGATAAACCTTGTCTTGAATTAGGAGAAGTTCCACTTTATGGTCAAAGAAGGTATCGTATTAGGCCTCAAGATATCTGAAAAGAGAATTCAAGTTGATCAAGCCAAGGTTGAGGTAATTTCTAAGCTCCCACCTCCCATTTTCGTAAAAGGTGTTCGAAGATTTTTTTTCCATGTTGGATTCTATCGACGTTTCATCAAGGATTTTTCCAAGATATCACACCCCATGTGTAAAATTTTTGACAAGTAATCTAAATTCAACTTTGATGAGGCATTCTTGAAATCTATCTAACATCTTAAGGAATTGCTCATTTCAGCCCCCATTATTGTGTCACTGAATTGGTCATTATCGTTTGATATAATGTGCGACGTAAGAGGTATTGCATTGGGTGCAGTGCTAGGACAACTCGAGGACAGGCTATTTCATCCTATATACTACGCAAGAAAAACCTTGAATGACGCCCAACACAACTACACCATCACCGAGCAAGAATTATTAGCGGTAGTATATGCCTTTGAAAAGTTTTAGGCCTATTTGTTAGGCACGAGAGTAGTGATACACATGGATCACTCTGCCATTAAGTATATCATGGACAATAGAGAAGAAAAAATGTATTTAATTAGGTGGATTTTTCTATTAAAAGAGTTTAATTTTGAGGTGAAAGACGGGAAAGGGTGCGAAAATAAAGTGACTGATCATCTCTCTCAACTTAAAGGCAACAATGAAAAGCATAGGGAAATAGAAATTGATGATGCTTTCCCCGATGAATTGGTCATGTACATAGAGTCGAATAATACACCATGGTATACAAACTTTTCCAACTATGTAGCGATTGGATTACTTCCTGAAGGACCGAGTTACCATCAAAAGAAATAATGTTTGTTTGACGCCAAGAGATATTTTTTGGATGAGCCATTTTTTTTCAGGAATGTGCTGATGGAGTTATTAGGCGGTGTTTCATGGATATTAAAATAAATGATATCTTTGAAGCTCATCACTCTTCTCCTTATGGCGGTCACCATGGAGGAATCTAAACCACCGCAAAGATTCTCTAATGTGGGTTTTATTGGCCTTCAATGCATAGGAATGCCATTGAATGGATTAAATCTTGTCACAAATTTCAAATGCATGGGGGTATTTCAAGAAGGCACGAAATGACCCTTAAGCCTAATCTTGAGGTGGAACTCTTTGATGTATGGGGAATTGATTTCATGGGTCCTTTTATGAGTTCATTTGGGACCAAATACATTTTGGTGGATATTGATTGTGTCTCCAAATGGGTGGAAGCCATTGCACTCTCGACTAATGAAATTAAGTGTATCACCTCATTTTTAAAATAACACATTTTTACAAGGTTCAGCACTCATCAGACCATCATTAGTGATGGTGGATCGCATTTTTGCAAACGGGTGTTTGGTGCTCTTCTTGATAAGTATCGGGTTAAACACAAGGTTTCCACTCCATACCACCCTCAAACAAAAGGATAAGTAATGGTTTAAAATTGAGAAATCAAGTCCATACTAAAAAAAATGGGAAATATAGGCCGAACGAATTAGGTAAGGCAACTTGATGAAGCACTTTAAGCCTATAGAACAACCTATAAAACTCCAATTAGAATGTCTCCCTATCAATTGGTGTTTGGAAAAACATGTCATTTACACGTTGAACTTAAGCACAAGGATTTGTGGGCTTTGAAAAGGTTAAATATGAATTGGGCAGAAACATCCGAGGCACGGGTGATGCAACTCCATAAGATAGAGGAATTCTACTTAAAGGCATATGAGAGTTCGGCATTGTATAAGGAGAAAATGAAGAAATGTCATGATGCTCAGATATTACAATGAGAATTTTATGTTGGAGAGAATGTACTCCTTTATGATTCCCATTTGAAACTCTCTGTGAGGAAGCTTCACTCAAAGTGGTTAGGAACATTTGTGGTTTCTAATGTCTACCCAAGCGGTGCCATTGAATTGGAAGATAGTAAAGGAAGGAAATTTGTAGTAAATGGTCAAAGGGTGAAGAATTACAATGAGAGAATCCCCATGGTGGCCAAGATGGAGTGTATTATCTTTAAAGATGTTGTGTGGTAAAAGAGGAGAGTCGTGCCACGATGTTAAATTAGGCGCTTGATGGGAGGCAACCCATTTTTTTAACTCATCTTATGTTTGTTTTAATTCTTTGTAGGTCTTTTAACAAAAGTAGTGTCCTCTAAAAAATAGGGGAAAACAGGCAGCTATGCAGGAAATCAAAAACACAGAAAACATAGGGGAATTCAGTTTTAGTTATCATGGTTGAGGTCAGCAGACCGCGATGGAATCAATGTAATCACAAAATTATTGACGCAATTGCGACTTCATAATCTTACACTGCCTGCTGTCTCCAGAATACTTTCTCATCCCTTTTACTTCCTAAACTTACTTTAGTTGAGGCACTTCTGGCCTTTGAGTTGGGAGAGTAGAAAGGTTTCTTGGGCCTTTCTAGTTACGGATGAATTTTCCCTATAATAGATTGTAAGGGAATTTTGAGTACCCGTAGCATAAATATCAAGAATTCAAGGAAAGTCTGAGTACCTGTGGCATTGTATTTTGTTAAACTGGGGTCACTTTGTACACCATTGGCGAAGTCTGAGTAGCCATAGGGGTAGTTTGACCGTTTTGAGCCTAAATGTGAGACTAAGGCTTTAGTTTTAGACATATTTTAGTAAATTATGCGAGAGGCTAATGCAAAATAAACAACCCCCCTCCGTCTAAAATTTTTGAAAAATCAAGGGTATGGATGGGAGTAATGTTGTAACAAAACTTTTTCTCTTTTTGTGGCTTCATAAATTTTAACTTATGAATAGAAATAGATACTCCCATTGTGTCTCTTGCAGGAAGGGCATTTAATCCCCTTGATGAATTTTGCATGCCATGTGTGGTGAAATTTTGGTATTCATCTCCTGTACACTTATGTTATCTAGAACTTACCCCATTAGTCTTTCAAAGTTAATGTTGATTGTATTTGGTTGAAGAAATGATCTTAGGCCACCTTTGTGATTTTGGAAGCCCACTCTAGCCTAAAAAGCCTAACCAAGTATGAATATAATCCGTAGTTACCCACTTTGAGCCTTTCGGCCTTTCTTTGGAAAACACATTACAAGCTGTCAACCATTCATTTTATTCCTCTTTTGAACCATACCCTCCTTGAACTTAAAAATGTAATTTGAGGCTAAAATCTTAAGTTGGGGGTGGTAAAGATTGATGGAAGTAAGTTTGGTTCCATGAAGATATAGTTATATACCTAATGTGCCTAGACTTTGAAAAGAACCAAATTAAAGAAGAAAGAGTCGAACAAAGGAAAGAATTTTATGAAAGTGCAAGAAAAAGAGATGAAAGAAGTTGGGTAAATAATGGAAATAAAAGGTAGGCATGATAAAAGAGAGAAAACAAAGAAGAGTGGCCCATAGTAAAAAATGAAAATTGAAAAAGTGTGATGTAGATGTTCAAGAAAGGGTGTAGCCATGTTATTACCAAATGATATCCTACCCTAAACCGAACCTACATTTCAATCTTAGAAAGTCCTTTGAGATATCCAATCTTGTATTTTCTTCATAGTGACAATTGAAAATAGGGGCAAGATTATGGTATGACACTTGTTGCATAGAAATTTCTTTTGTGAGAGCGAGAGTTCTTGCACTAAAAACTCCTTGTTGTATTTTTTGTAGCTCGGTGTGTAGAATTTTATTTCTTGTGAGGATTGGCATGTGAAACAAGTTGGGGTGGGTGATTTTGTCACCTTTAAAAGAATTAGGCAAGTGGAGTATAGCTAAATTGTGGTCAAGAGAAAGCCACCTCTAGAGTATTGGTTATTGTTGTTTGATTTCTCTTAAAAGTACTATGTATCCTTAAATGTCATATCTTATGATGAAAGGTGTAGTGGGAATTATCTTAGCCCATATGCAATGAGCTACTTGTGGTCGCGACTAAAGTTGAAGTCATTGTGAGCTTTAAGGTACAAAGTTTCGGCATGAAGAATTATTATCTCATGGTAAGAAGGAGTGTTTCTTGAGAACAAGAAAATTCTTTAAGTTGGGGGGAGGGGTTTGATGAGTGATGATTGTACCACTCATTCTCACTAAAAATTTGTTCACATTACCTTGTTTTGAATGAATAAATGAGACATAGTGGTGATAAAATACACTAATATCCACTTCTTGTAGGCATAGAGTTGAGGAGATAAGAAGATGTGGACAAGGGTTTAAAATGATAAAAGGAATCAAGAAAATGCTGCTAATGACTAAGAGAAAAAGTGGACTCAGTTACAGTGATCGCGGTCTGAGTACTGCCATTGCAGCCAGTTAAACAGGGAGCATATCCATCCTCAGGTAATGAGACTGCGATCAGAAGAACGCAATCGCTGTCTGTCAAAATAGTCACATACCAAGATCGCTCGATTATCGCCGCAACTGCAGTTGCGCAATTGTAGTCAAAGCTCCACGACCGTGGAACTGCGGGAAAAATGAGTAAAAGGCATTGTAGTCAATCTGGAAAGTTGAATCAAAGACTTGTTTTGAGGATTCAAAATACTAAACAGTGTGGAAGAGAGGGAGAAAAAGAACCCTAGAATTCTAAGTGAAAAATTGATTGTTCATAGTTATTTTAATTATTATTCGAAGAGGAAATTAATAACATTAGTGTATGGAATTAAAGATTATTTATATCCTCTATCATCATGAACATCATGGATAAAATACTTGGTAAAAATCTTTTCTCCTATCTCATGAGTAGCTAACTTCTTTAGTCTTGGGATTATGTTGAACTAAAGTGTCATTATGTGTGGGTATTGATGAGTTTACTTGATTTTTATTTGTTGAGTATGGATTCCACCATTGCTTGGGTTAATGAGTTGGAATTTGATGGGTGAAAACCCCAAACTCTAAAATACCTTCATCATTCTTGAAAGAGGGATGAAGGCGAACTTGAGGTAACCCACAACAGCCTTAAAAAAGAGTTATAGGGGGATAAGGTAATGGTGGACAATTGAGCCTATGGTTTACTAATTTTTGCAATCTTAGAAATAAGTATAGTTGGAGTGGAAATCATGTCAAAAGCATCATCCTAGAAATAGGGATGCTTGATTGAGGTGTTGGGTGATTACAAATTGCACACTTGTTAGGTTCTCAAAAGAGCCAATGGGTGAAATCGTTGTAGTTTTATTGAAAAATTGAGTATAATGACTTTCGACCTAGCGTATCCTTAGATCAATAACTAAAACTCAATGCCAAACCATCATTTACCCACACACTTTGCCTTTAGGTAGACATGATCCTAAGACTATCTCTATTTTTAATTTTAAATCAAAAGTATAATATTCATGCATTATTAATCAACAATTGTTACAAACCATTATTAACTCAAACTCCCCCTTTTTAATTTATATGTCGTATTTGTTAGCATGCTGGGTACCCTTTTTGTAACTTGAACACCCATAAGACTCAAAATTTATAATTTGCTCCTTATGGATTTGACCTCAACTATAGTTAGGTTATTGACAACGATTGCCTCACCCCTAAAACATGGGAGTGGGTTGAGCATTATTAATTGATCCTTTTGAAGTTTTGTATGGTATGAGTTGTAGGTCTCATATTGGATAGTTTGAGGTTAGTGAGAATAGGTTTTATGGCCCCGACTTGGTTAACCAAGCTATGGAAAAGGTGAAGGTGATTCGGTATAAGATGAAGACGACATAAAGTCGCCAAAAGTCTTAATCGGATGCAAGGCAGAGGGAGTTAGAATTTGAAGCTGGCGATTGGGTGTTCTTGAAGGTTTATCCCATAAAGGAAGTGATGAGGTTTGGAAAGAAGGGGATGCTCAGTCCCCGTTATGTGGGCTCTTATTTTATTTTGAAAAAAGTGGGAATGTGGCTTATGAGTTAGAGTTGCCTTCAAGTTTTGGTTTGATTTACTCGGTCTTTCATGTCTCAATGTTGAGAAAGTGCGTGGGTGATCCTTCCTTGGTTATTCCATCGAAAAGTGTGGGTGTTTCATGTTCCTTGTTGTATGAGGAAGTCTTGGTGGAGATCTTGTATCGGTAAGTCCGGCGGTTGTGGACTAAGGATGTAGCTTCAGTAAAGGTTCTGTAGAGGAACCATTAGATTGAAGAGGCCACTTGGGAAGTTGAAGAGGACATGAAAGCCAATATCCATTCTTGTTCTCCTTCTAGATAATCATGCTTAAGGTATGTGTTATTCTTAACATCTTTGTTTTCAAACTTTGTTAAAGGAAATTGTGATTTCCTTGACTTCTTTGTTTTTTGTCTTTGTTAAAGGTAAGCGTGGGGTTTCTACATTAAATCGTGCTAAGAGACCCCTTGTCTCATCATTCAAGGACGAATATCCTAAGGGGGGAGAATGTAAAACCTCAAAATTTTAGCACATGAAAATTTCTAAATTTGTTTCCTCACAACCCAGACTACGACTTCTCATAAGAGTCATAGGGAGTCTTGATGGGTCTTATGGACCCAATCGTAGCCTGGGTAGTATGTTGGTTTGGATTTTCTATCTTGATTACTACTTGGAGCCTAGGAGTCGTAATGTCTTATAACGAGTCTTATGGTGTATTGCGTAGCCTAACCAGTGTGATGCCCAAATTATTTCTATTTTAACAACAACTGGACTAAGTGAGTCATAATAGCTGAGTACGAGTTGTATAGTACAACTCGTAAACAAGTCAGTGTTGGTGATCCTAGATATTGTCCAGCCTAGGATTGGACAATAAGAGTTGTAGGGTGACCCTATGAGTCGTAAGGTCACCTGTACTGACTGGCGGTCATTTTCAATCTTTTCTTTAAAGGCATTCTGGTAAAATCCTTTTTTTTCCTTACTTGAACCCCACGACCATAAATCACTCTAAGGGGTTATTTCTAATTCATAACACAATAAAAAACACTCTAAAACTCTCTAAACTCTCCAAGGTCAAGATACTTAAGGTTTTCAAGAAGTTGGTCATCTAAGAGCTTAAGGGTTGGTTTCTCTCCCTAAATCTCGGTATTTCAGGCATGTTACTCTTCCCCAATTATTAATTTATCAAAATCATATGTCTTACATGGTTTAAATTTTATGGATTTGAATATGGGTTTTGTTGTGGTTGAGGTTTTTGACATAGTTGATTCTTAAGTTGCTTTCCCATGATTTATTATGCATTGCTTATGCTTTATTAATGGTTTTGAAGGTATGGGGTGCATGGGTATGGTAAATAAGCTAAGGGGCCATGGTTTCCCCAAATTGTTGTTTTGAACTTGGAATTGGTTTTGAATAATTGTGTTACCTCAACCCATTTGTGAAATTGAGCTTGAAATATGAATTGGTCACATAGTTTGACCTACTTACTACGCTATTGCATTGCATAAATGGTTAAAAGGTTAAAAGAGGATTTTGAAGGCCTTGTTGGCTATGTTTTGATTTAATGAACTAAGGGGGTCGATGCATTCCTCGAATTTTATTTGACAAACTAAAGGAGGTCGAGGCATTCCACCAAATTGATTTAATTACAAAGAGGGTCGAGGTATTTCCCCAAGATAATGGAATTGTAATGGCAACATTATAAGCTCTCAAGTGTAGGGTATGATGATACCCATGATCTACCTTAATATATTATTCTGTGGTTAATTAAAATATTAGGTTAAACTTATTTTAATATGTACTTAATGGGGGTTATATAGCTAAGATGTGATGGTATAGGTCTGAAATGACTTGTACTGGAATCTCATTTTTGCTGATGTGAGGTTTGTTCTTGATGATCGTGTGCATAGCTCACACTATTGGCATAATTGTATCTTGGATTGATGTGAGGTCGGTATATTCCATGTCTTCCTTGATACCTTCAGTTCGTGCGACTAACATGCGCTGGGGCTCTTTTAGCAGGGGGGAGTTGAACCCAAATAGCCCGTGGGTGCCTATTTATGACGGTTGAGCTACATAGTCTAGGATGGAGTTTTACTTTATTCTAAGCCTTATTCCCTTTCCCGGTATGACATGCTTATATATATATATATATGATTATGTGCATTAACTTTGAAGGACTTTGAAACATTGATCATGGCATTATTTTATCCCTTATCCCCTAGTTACATAATAGTGCTCAACCCACTAACCACCTCTGGACACTGAATCTCCATGCAATGCAGGCACCAGAGATACTTCTAATTTTCTGTGTAGTGTTTGGTAGATAAGTTCGGTTCGTCGGTTATTTGCGGTAAAGTGTTGAGCTTCTATTCTCCAGAAGACTTGGTCATTTCATCAGTCTCCTTTCATAGATTGGACTTAAAAGTTCACATTAATATTATTATTGTCATTTTCATTATCAGAGTTGGGGGTATGTCCTGACGAATATTGATTTTGGTTTTATTAGAAGGATTTGTGGATATTACTGTGGACTTAGATAATGTGGTTGGTTTTTGGGTTGAGTACGAAATTTTGATTATAGACATATCTTATATTCTTTAAGATTATCTTATGCTATCTTGTTATATGTTAAGATTTCATCCGCTATTGGGGGTATGGTGTATGTTTGGCTAGGTGCAGGGGGTGGTCTCTAGCACTTGTTGGACTTGAGATACCCGTCACGGCCAGGCCCTGGTTTGGGTCGTGACGAAAGTAGAAGTTGAAGCTGGATCTAAAGTGCTCGTAGCCCTCTCACTGCCTACTGTAGCCGAGGGTTCTACCTGTTGGTTGCCTATATAAACATCACCATCCAATATCGTCCTCTCAATATGCTCATCCGAAACATAAATTCCCTTAAAGAGGGTCGTAACTTAAGATGTTTAAGTTTGTTCTCTATGTAGCGCAATGGGGTTGGTATCAACCTTAATACACCCAATATCAGTCATATAGGTAGCCTTAACCCTATAATTAGCCTCTGAAATAGCCAACACTCCTTCCGTATCACACAATGTTTGTACCAAGCAAGGGCAAAGGAATGGTGATGAACTCGCAGAATTCCCTCTCATGAATCTCAGCTCAGATCCACCTGGCAAAGTTAATGTCACAACCAGCTATAATACTGGCAATAAATAGAGCTTGATCCTATGTGAGCACATTATTTGCAGTTGTCAGACTCAATCGGTGCCTCACAATGGTCCACCAAAACTTTGCTTCAAAGCATAGTAAAGCCTTCTTTATTTTCCCCTTCCCCTCGACCCAATGGGTATTAGTACCAAGCTTAGCTATCTTCTGAGCTACCCATCTTGCTAAGTCTCTCCTATTCTCCCATAAATTGGCATCTGTCATAGTACGTCTACTTCTCATAATCCTCAATCTATAATAAAGCTCTATTGTGGTGGCTGGAACCAACTCTGGCCCAAACAAAAATTGACGAATAGTCTTCTTAAACAAATCATCTCGAACTCCTCTAACCAGTGTGCGAGTTAGTGGGGGTTGGTCCTGTGATCTCCCTTCAGTTAGGGTGATCAAATCAACTAATGCATCACATGATGCATAAAATTCTTGAACAATCTCTGGGCAGCAATATCTTGAAAGCTCACCCATCCAACCAAGTCCAGATCTATCAAAGGCATTCTTATGGTATGGAGTGCCTGCCAAAGCGGTTCTTAATTATACTACACCGAGGTATGCCTTCTCTGTAACAACAATATCCCTATCATGAATGACATGTATGTCTGTCACACTCCATCTCTGAATGGCCTAAGAAACTAGTACGATAGAGATATGTGTGGACTCTCGGGCTACTATGGCTGAAGTAGTAGCATGAGCGGCTAAGGCTAAAGCAGAAACACACTGAGTACCATGTAAAATCTCTACATCGGTACCTGAAGACTGCTCCTAAAACTAGGGGATGGCTAAATCCTCCTCATCGACACTAGAACTAAACTCATACTCTCCATCATCAGACAGATAAAGGACAGGAGAGAAATGTGGTGAAATTTGGGCTGTTTTCATCTTGGGCCCAGTCCAGATAACACGAGTTGGGGAATTCTGTGGACCAGACTGAGGTATCAGTGTTGGTGTGAGCTAAGAGCCTGAATGAATAGTAGCCCTAACTATTTATTGTCTCCAAGTATGGACCCTAGTCTAGCATGAAGCCAAGAGCGCACTGCCAATGGGATGCTCCTCCACGGATCCACTCTGTTCAAGAGACTCATCTCTTAATCTAGATTGCACGCCCTTCTTTGATGTAGCTTTGGGTGCTATAGTACCTATAAGGAGAGTTGTTAGTGATTAAAATACAATAATGGAAAAGGAAATAAGAAGAAAATTGATATTCCAAATTAGGGGTTACCTACGCCCCAAGGTAGTACCTACAAATCGTAGGTAGGCTCATAGGCAGCAGACAAAGCCATTGAATTTTTATAGCTTTAGGTCTGATTCCTACAAGGCCAACCTATGACCTATAGGTTTAACCTATGAGTCATAAATGGGTTTCTTGGGTTACTCCTGAGGTTTCTTCAATATCTTCCCAAAATTCTTATCCTAAATCAGATAATTTACAAATTTTCCGACCAATTTTAATCACCGAAAGGTAAATAAACATGCAATAATTTATTTTTCACAGGTATTTCATGAATTATTTGAGTTAATCAAGTTCTATTCTTCTTTTAGTGTGATCATAGGTTTCCTGAATCAAAAATCATGCATCAATTGAATTGGACCTATGGAAAAACTTACATCAAGATGAAGATTGGAGAATAAGAACAAAAACAGAAATAGTTGATTTAGCCTGAAACTCTAAGTGTAATATGCACAAGGATGTGGTGTTGTGGAGTAGGGTTTTTTCTTTTTGAAGTTTAAATGGGAGAAGAAGAGTTTGAATTTAAGTGACAAGTTTTAACTGATGATTTTATGGCATAATGGATCGGTTTTAGGATTTAAATGGAATGGGTGAGCCTATCCGCATAGGGTTATTAGGGCTCGATCCATTATTTTAAAAAATTTAGCCCTATTTTTTACCCTACCTATGATCCCTACTTACGGGCCATAGGTAGGTGTCGTAGGTAGACTTCTGCAACCCCATTTTTGGTTTTGATTCCTACGACCCAACCTAAAGGTTCATAGGTTGTACTTACAGGTCGTAGATTGAAGTTTAGAGACCCAAAATTTTCTTTTGATTCCCATGACTCAACTTACATGTCGTGGGTTAGACTTAGGACTTATGGGTTAAGTCGTAGGTCCACTTAAGTAGACTTGTCTAAAATTTTGAAATTTTTACCATTGTCCAAGTACTTCTCCATGCTTTCTAACCTACAAAATAAAAACAAAGCGAACACTAACACCTTGGGTTGCATCCCAAGCAGCGGTTGATTTAACGTCGCAGCATGATGTTGCTATGTTTGGTACTCAGACTTCACTAACAATATCATGGGTTTCCTTTCATTCAATGCTTGATTTAACGTCGCAGCACGACTTAGTTGCTTTGGCTACTCAGACTTCACAGGAACTAATGCTAGTATACTTAGGGTTTCTAACTCATACATCTAATCATAAGGAAATCGTGTATAATAATATAATCATCAAATAAAAGAGCCATAATCATACCTCGAGTCTCAATACTGGATCATTAACAATGCTTCCACAAACTAGCTATAACAATGATCATAACAATAATAATAACAATACCAACGACAACGCGAGTAATTAGGTAGTTCAGACAACCAATACCTAACTGAGTCTTTTACGAACCCCCACCGCCCCAAGCTCAGAAGGTTCAATGAACATACAATACACCACAATCCATACTTATCACCTATACCTATGCAACCCCCATAAGGCTAGTAGATATAGGCACATATTGGTGATAGGCAATGCACATGAAAGAATGAATGTCCAGATATAATCCGTAATACCACAACCGATCAAAATACCATAAGTAACACAGTGTATAACCTCACATCATCAGTATCATAATCAATATTCGGACTCAAACTGGTAAATATATAATCATTACCCAAACTCAAACAGGTAAATATATATTTAATAGCTGGACTCGAATCGGTAAATATAATCAATAGCCTGACTCGAATCAGTAAATGTATAATCAATAGCTGGACTCTCACCGATAATATATAATCAATATCTGGACTCAAACTAGTAAATACAATCAATAGCCAGACTCAAACCGTTAAATATAATCAATAAACTCAACATCATCAATCATCCCCAGGCCTTGTCGGGCATATAAGCATACCGTCATTATCAAATATATAACATCAATACTATAATCTATCATCGGGTTGTACCCAGAATTCATATCATTAATACAATCCTCCTCCTCTGTCCCATACGGAGAGATATGCATTTAGATATATAATAAGTACAAAGACTTAAGTCGTGGCTAAAAGAGTATAAATCTATAAATCCATTGTCCGGGGTAAACTTCGGGACTAAATAATTATAAAAGTACAGAAAGGGTGGTATTCTCTCACAACCAAAGTATGAAGTAGTATCAAAATTATAGACTGAAATCTATCTCGATCAAATCTTTAAAACATTATTTCCAATCTCTTGACACACAGGTTATTCATTAAGATGGTGCAATTACTATTATGAAGAAATCTATTTTTAAGGTAAAAAAGTGGCTTTAACCCCTATTTAGGAAAAACATTAATAAAATTTATAGTTTAGTAGGAATCGTCTCATTTAACCAATTTAATGATCATGAATGTACCGAATCTATGTATGCCATCACCAGTATTCAAACAATGGAACCATAATCATCAATATATCTATAAACTACAACCACATCCTTTATAAGGATAAATACTTCCTGGATGTCCAACTGATATCATAACACGACGTTGGGCCCAATAATATGTCCGGAATAATTACAACATCATAATCACGGCCTTAGGCTCACATACATATTTGTAACTCATATCAATAATCATATTCGTAAGCCATCTCATATCTATAGGTCATATATCATAACTATGAGGCATATCACCTCTATAAGGCATCCAATATCTATAGGCCATATATCGTAACTATGAGGCATATCACCTCTATAAGGCATCCTATATCTGTATGCCATGTATCATAATATGTCTTTTCCTATATTGTTTAGCTTGTTGATGGACCATATCATAAATCAGTTTTGAAAGCCCTATCATAGCTACATGCCATTAATCATAATCTATGGAAAACCATCATCGTTCACTAAGTCACGAAGTAACCTTATACTAAAGGCTCAATAGTCTCAACTATGTCTAACATGTGTAAATAAGTAAAAGGGACTAACACAAGTCTTGGCCTAAGGTGAGCCGGAGGAATCCACTTCTAATCCTTGAATTCCATATTTAGGAAAATTGTACCCCAGACTAAGCTAAGGTGTCTATATTGACTTCTAGATGGCACATAAGCCATAATTATCCCTAAGATAGGAATTCAACCAAGAACACGAGCAATTAAGTCAAATCCACCTAAATTATGGTTACAAAATAGCTAAATAGTCAACATAAAGATATTCATAGTAATCATGCTTCCAACACTTAAACTATATCCCAAATCTAGCATAATAGAACAATTATTCTACGAATTAGCTTAGTCTATGAAGAAATCACTAGGATCCTAAAAATGTAATAAGCATTTCACCTTATGAGTCAAGTTACTCATCTAATCCCCAAGCTCAATAATCAAGGCTAAGTCACGGTGTTCTACCCATAATCAACCTAAACATTCACATTCACATGCATTATATAACACACATCATCTTGTGAAGAAGAATAGATAGAAGCCTACCTCAAAGTCGAACCGAAAATACTTAAATCATTCAGCAAACATCCGTTTTCACTCTACGATCCTGAAATGCTCTATGCTATCAAAATTGTAATCTACACATTATTAGGAGTCAAATAAGTCCCATATTGCCATATAATGGGTTGGGTCAAATTTTGAATCAAGAACGAGCTCATGAGGCCCATTAACAGAATCCAAAATTAAACCCGTCACAAGGTCCCTCAAAGGAAAAGGAAGTTATGTTTGAAAGTTGAGCACAAATAGAACACAAATCGGATCTCAAATCAACCCTTAAAGTTTAGGAATGCAAAGCCCAAATTTCTAAGAATTTATCAAGAAACTGGATGAATCTTACAACAGAATAATCGTTAACCAAGCTCCCCAAACTATCTACAAGCTTTAATTCTACTTTATCTTGTATATAGGGTTTTTAGATCTCAAGAAATGGGTGAGAAACAGGCAAAAACAAGATGAAAATGGGGTATTTATACCTATACCAGGTCCTCAGGTACCACTATCACGACTTAAGACCTACGATCGCACCATCCAAGGCTACACATGCTAGCTGCAATTGCAACTCTCTCAACCTAATTGTAGTTTCTCCCTATAAAGAGTACCACAATCGTGGCCCTTGGGTTCCGATAACGGTGGTACCAGATGACAACTAAATCTGGAAAATCTTCCAAGTTTCAGCCAAGCCCTCGGGATTCATCCAAAATCCCCTACGAACTATGTAACCATACTAAATTTGATGTTCTGGACTCAATGGAACAACTAAAATTTCCATCTGAGGTCTTTTCGATGAAATGTGAGTCCCACACTTAATTTCCAATTTCTTAACTTTCCGACCAATAGGTCAAAATGAGCTTGGGTGCCTCGGGACCTAAACTAAGAGTCCACCTAGCCTAAAATTGATATTTTGAAGCTAATGTCACTGTCAGAATTCTCATCCAAGGTCATCTACTAGGAGTTTTGTCTGAGACCAAGTCCTAAATAGTGAAAGCTCCAAAATAGGGAAATGAACCTAAAATTCAAATGAACTGTTTGATCACTGAACCGATAGTTTTGGCAAGTCATAAATAACCTGTGGCCGTTGTGGGAAGGCTCGTAATGCCAGAAATCCATGAAAACCAAGGAAATAAAATATCCACTACTAAAAGGACTTTTATCTAAAAAAGTCAATATATAGAAAGATTACAAAAGTTTGAAAGCATGAGACTGGGACTGCATGCTCCAAGCATTACTACCCAGATAACCTCTGCAAAGAGAGAACACATTCATGGAATTTTGCCATATGTATCCATTTTTCAACTAGCTCTCTCACTTTACTTCCAAACAGCCAAAACTCAACCCCAACCACCAACTGGACTCCAACTGAACCAAAAAAGGCTGATCTATACAAATCCAAACCATGACACTACGATACCATCCGATACTAGCATAAATCAATTAGAGGCTTACCTATGCTAAAATCAAACCAAGGCATGGGTCATACACCCAATTCCAAATCCAAATATAACCTTCTTTCACCATTCCATACCTACTATGCACTCTAAACTAAGAGGAAAATCACCTAAATCCTATTTGTGCAATCTCATCATAGAAAACTTGACGAACTTAAGATGATCT
This sequence comes from Capsicum pubescens, assembly GCA_030864215.1. Lineage (NCBI taxonomy): Eukaryota > Viridiplantae > Streptophyta > Magnoliopsida > Solanales > Solanaceae > Capsicum > Capsicum pubescens. The sequence goes on along the minus strand of CM061545.1, from coordinate 177,921,754 downwards.
ACCGAAACTCCATATGGGCAAACATGAGAATAAGCCCAAAAAGAGCTATTTGGGCACAGAAATGGAGATAACTAAGGAATGCAATCTATGCCAATGCTACAACTAGTCTATATGGTAATCGCAATTGAAATCCAGAAGTTCAAGGCACAAATACTTACCACTGAATGATTCTCTCTAAGATGTCCCATCAACAGAGAATGAGGCCAAGTTGAATCCAACACAAGTATATTACTCCCACTGAGTATATCATCCAAAAATCCCAAAGAAAACTGAAGACCCGAGGTCAAAGTTGAAGGAACCAATACAAAAAAATAAACCAACAACTCAAGATAAAGAATTTCTAATTTGCCAACTCAAGAAGCAATCACAGGAAAGACCACCCACCTCTAACTCTCTAAATCTACTTTAGAAAAGAACCACATCACGATAAGAATGGAGCATCCAATCTTCACATTAGTACCAAGAGCAAACCTCCACAAGAAGACAAATCTAATAAATCTAAGAGATAAATATAGGACATCTCGATATCAATATCAAAACCACTATAGAGTAATGAAATAGTCATAAGAGAAGAATTGACCGTGAACTGGTCAATCTCAAAACAAATGGGCTACATAGAGAATGATATCCAATTTAAAACCTTCGTAACCTAGGAGGCAAGTCCAAGAATCCCAAACTCAAGAACAGGCGATATAACACAATTGCCAACTCTAGAATCTTAACAAAACAACAGAAAGTAAACTTATCTTCAATACTATAGTCCGTTCCACAATCGATCTAGCATATCCAACAAAAGAGGAAAACAACCAACCTCACCTTGCTATAGAAAAGAAATCATCAAATTGGGCTATAGATGTCTGGGCCAACGAATAAGAACTGCAAGGAATGGTATTCTAATTAGATAACACTAGTCTAAATAGCTACCCAATGAGATCAATAACAACAAACAATGACAGTAATATAAACTTTAATATAATGAATAGGCAGTACCAAAATGAACATTAATAGAAATTACCACTCAAGGGCCACAATAAAGCCAATATGCCAAGGTAAATAGGACTTGAACCCAACTGCTACACCCATAGGGAGAAAATATCATTACAAATTTATTCCATCCACTACTAAAGAAATAAACCATAGGGGTAGTCATATAATCAAGAATTCAATAACAAGGCACACAACGACCAATATGAACATATCAAGACATAAAATCATTGATTGGTATAAAGACCCCATTACACACAAATGGAAAGGTAAATATGGGAAACAAAAGCACACCTATCATGGTGAAATAAGCAATTACATGCCTGATGAGTCTAAGAGAGAATAAATCTAAATAAGTCCAAACTAAAACTGACTTAATTATCAACTGAGGCACCAAGCGCACTATCTCTAACTAAAGGTGCCACAACATTATGAGGCAATGATCTAGATGACTAGTAATCCCATGCTAGAGACACTCTTTAGACCTGCATCCCATCTCACCATAATTAAAATAAGCTCTCGGATTACTTTGAGGTACTACTCACTCTGATCCAAAATAATCACCATGACTAATCTGAGAGCCACCCATAATCTAAATACTACTCGCGTAGGGCCGATAGGCTACAAGTGAAGCTGACCTCTACCGAAAGAATCCTCACTCTCGAATAAAATACCAATAGCACTAGACTAATGGCATGGTCTCTTAACTCCATATCCATAAGTCTTAATACATGCTCTCTCTATGACCCTCAAATGATCAAAAATATGAGAGAAAGAAGATTCGACTGCTATCAAGTGCTTTGACGCTAAGAAAAGTGATGATGCTAAACCTATAATAATTCCACACACCATGTCTGAATTAGAAGCATATAACATAAGAATATGCCTGGCCCACTCAAAAAACCCAATCTCATACTCAAAAACTAGTAAAGATCCCTAATGAACACCAATAGACCCAACTCTAATTCGAGAACTCTCGATGGACCAAATATTATCCCTGGTTGTGAGGTATCCACAATCAGACTTGGGATCCCCAATGTTGAACCTCGAAGGGATGAATTAGTCGCGAGCTTTACTAGAGATTGAGATTCCCCATATCCTCTAATCGACATTAAAGATTTTTGATATCCATCTCTGACTCTCTAATCTGGCGCTATATAGAAGCTCTGAAAACACGTGTTTATGAAAATGTCTAAGTGAGATGTTTAGTACATAATGATGATGTTTTGAACTAGGGTAATGGCCCACAATGTATGAATGCTTGATAAATGATATTGTGAAGGTAAAATGAGCCATGTATTGTGTAATTGATGACCTTAATGGCTTGATGAATAATAAGGGGGTAAAGTCCCTATCATAAAAATGAACTTGAATTGTGTGTTGAATTAAATTATGGTATGGAATTGCTAATGGAGTGTGAATGGCTTGTAAGGGTCTTGAGAACCATAGTTTGAATTTTATGATGAGTTGAACTAAGGCATTGGACTATTCAAATGGTTGATCTATGGAGGCTCCCATGGAGATCATATGGTCATGTATGGTATTGTATTGGCTAAATGAGTTAAAGTCCTTCTATGTGGAATTGAATATATGAGGTTATATAGACAAAGGGTTGGAGTCCCAATATCAACTAATGATAGTCATTATGGCTTGATGTTAAAGTCCTTTACATAATGAGATCTCTTGAGGTCGAAGTGCCTCTCCAAATGAGTTGTCTTGGGGTTAGAGTCCCCTATCTAATATGGCATGTGGTTAGAGTCCCATGCCAAATGTGTGAGTAGGTGGTTAGAGTCCCTTTCTTGAATGAATATGTATGAGCAGTTGGAGACCCTCACTTATATGATTGTGTGTGAGTGGTTATAGTCCCTCACTTAAATAGATATGTATATGGTTAGAGTCCCTTAATTGATGATATGTGAATATGGTTAAAGTCCTATGCCTAGTGAGGAATGCTTGATTCTATAAGTGTGGAAGGTTGAAGTCCTCTATTGCATGTATAATGAATGAGTTCTCCTAAAGTATGATAAATTTTATCCCCTTCATTTGCATGTGATATGTCTATATAAATATATGGATAAGGTTATGAATGTGATTGAATATGATAAATTGTTTGTTGTTGAATGATGATGTTATTTTATCCTTATCCTTGAGTTACATGCTAGTGTTCCAACTATTAATTATCTTCGGAACCTATGTACCCACGTGACATAGGGGCCGAAGTACCTTCTTATATTCCTACATAGTGATTAGACTATTCAAAGTGGTTCGTGCATAAACTTTGGAATGGTGAGCTTCCTTTCTTAGGAATACATCCATCCTTGGTATCCTATCTTTAGACGTAGTTATTTTTTTACTTAGTTTGGCCATTGTCGGGGGCTTGTCCCCACATATACATTTATAAACTCTGGTTTGTATAATGGTATTGTGGATGACTGTGGATTTAGTTATATTGGATAGTGTGTTGATATTTATGAAATGGTTAGATATTGTTTAATTTATTCTTGTGGTATGTTTTATGCTTTCTTATTTTTAGTCGAGATTCACCCAACCCATGTGATTGATATGATGAATATGATGGGTTATCTGGTCGATCTCCGGTTCAGGTGGGTTTGAGGTACCCATATGGGATGCCCTAGTTTTGGGGCATGATAAGTTAGTATCAGAGCCTAGTTTCATGGTTAATTGGTTGTCCACAATACCGTGTCAAGTAGAGTATCTTTTATGGGTGTGAAGTTCTCCATACTTATTAAAGATGAGTTATGAGACATTTTAGGAAATATTTCCCTTTTTTGTGTTTCAATCTCAAGCTATAAAGTTTAAGGTCTTGGATTCCTCTAATTTTTGTTTGTTATCTTTCAGATCATGCCTCCAAGAAGATCTGAGACTTAGGAAAACCCTTTTGAAGGACCTATGGATGAAGCTCATCAAACTTCTAGAGTTTAGACTCAAGCTAGGGCTGCGGTATTCGACCATCTTTATGGGGTTCGACCTATCCCCACCAACCCCGACTATGAAAGTGACCTTTCTCTTTCATCACCTCAAAATGATGCTACTAATGTCGAGTTTCGTTACTCAATCAACCTTTTGACTCAATTAGTAGCCTATCAATCAGAGTGTGGTACTTAAGCTACTGTTTCTTCTGAGACCACAAGAATAGGCCAATTTATAAGGTTGAGCCCTCCTATGTTCTCCGGTATGAAGGTTGAGGAGGATCCTCAAGGTTTCATTGATGAACTGGAGAAGATCTTCTAAATCATGCATGCTTCTGAGATTAAGGCTGTTGATTTTTCTTTCTACCAATTAAAGGATGTAGCGTACCAATGGTACGAGGGGTGGGAGTTGTCTATAGGTATTGATACTATTCTCTCTATATGGGAGGACTTATTCGAGGCTTTTATAGATCGCTTCTTTCCTCAAGAGTTGAAGGAGGCAAAGATAAAAGAGTTTGTAAACTAGAAGCAAGAGAGGATGTCCGTTCAAGAGTATGCCTTGAAATTCCATCAATTATCAAGGTATGCTCCCAAGATGGTTTCTAGCATGAGGGCTAGAATGCATATGTTTTTCATGGGATTGTCTCATGAGTTACTCCTTGAGAGAAAGGCAACCTTGTTGATTGAGAACATGGATATTTCTAGGTTGATTATGTATTTGCAACAAGTGGAAGAAGATAAAAAAAACAAGTCAAGCTTAGTGATAGGCAAGGTAAGAAGTTTAGGACTTTTGAGAGTAATGGTGGTGTTGGTGGTAAGTGGCCATAAAAGAAGTGGTGGATTTTGAGTTCTATCTCCTTAACTAGTATTAGCTCTCATTACCAAAAGTATTTGGATGATTGTCAGACACTGTTTAGGGGTGGGTCCCGAGCATAAGGTGCCCAATTTTAGGCTAGTGGTGCCCAGTCAGCTCCACCTCACCCTCTATACAGATTATGTGGTTAGAGTCATCATGGTTAGTATGAGAAGAGGAGAAACATATATTTCCATTATTGTTAGGTTGGGCATATGCAGCATGATTGCCCCTCTCTAGCAGCTTCTTGGGATAAAAGGGCCCCTATTGTTACTCCATCTACTCCCGTACTGAAGGGTGATATGTCTGCCTCTGCTTCTATTTCTAGAACTGGCATCGGCCGAAACTATTTGTATGGACTTTCTACTCGCCAAGATTTTGAGGTGTCTCCTGATGTTCTCAGGGGTATGTTGAGACTTTTTTCCCATGATGAGTGGCTTAATACAGGGTCTTCTCTTTCTTATGTGACCCCGTATGTGGCTGTGCATCTTAATTATGGTCCCAAAAATCTGTCAGTTTCTTTTTCTATTTCTACCCTTGTGGGAGACTCTGTGGTTGTTACAAAAGTTTATAAGAGGTATGTTATATCTATTGGTGGTAGAGATACTCAAGTAGACTTAGTCAAGTCAGACATGGTTGATTTCGATGTCATTCTGGGGATGGATTGGTTGCACTCTTACTATGCTTCCTTATATTGTCAGAACCATAGGGTCACTTTTAAATTCCCTAATGAGTTGGTCATTATATGGGAAGGTGGTTCCTTAACACCTAAGGAAAGGCTCATTTCTTATCTTAAAGCCCGAAGGTTGATTTCAAAGGGGTGTTTGTATCATTTGGTCTGAGTTAAAGATTCTAACTTGGAAGGGCCTTTTCTATAATTCATTCTCATGGTTAATGAGTTTCCCTCAGTGTTTCCTGATGATCTTACCGGTGTTCCTTTCGATAGGGAAATTGATTTTAGGATTGATCTTATTCCGGACACTCATCCAATTTCTATCCCTCCTTATAGAATGGCTCCTGTAGAGCTAAAAGAGATTAAGAATCAATTGAAAAACCTCTTAGATAAAGGTTTTATCCATCCTAGTGTGTCTCTATGGGTTGATCCTGTGTTTTTTGTGTGCAAGAAGGATAGTTCCCTTAGTATGTGCATTGATTATCGTCAATTAAACAAAGTGACCATAAAGAATAAATATCCTCTTCCTAGGATCAATAATTTTTTTTATCAACTTCAAGGTGCAAAGTGTTTCTCTAAGATTGATCTTAGATCGGGTTATTATCATCTTAATATTAGGGATGTAGATATCCCTAAGACGACCTTTAGAACCCGGTATGGTCATTATGAGTTTCTTGTTATATCATTTGGGTTGACTAATACCCCAACATCATTTACGGATAAGATGAATAGGGTTTTCCATCCGTTCTTGGACATTTTGGTCATTGTCTTCATTGATGATATCTTATGTATTCTAAGAGTGAGGCGGATCATGTAGATCACCTCCGTGCCGTGTTGCAAACTTTAAAGGATCATCATTTGTACGCCAAGTTCTCCAAGTGTGAGTTTTGGTTGAAAGCCATAGCTTTTATTAGTCATGTCATCTCTAATGAAGGGATCATGGTAGAAACCCAAAAGGTTGATACGGTTAAGAAGTGGCCTAGACCTACGACTCCAACCTATATTCGGAGCTTCTTGGGTATAGCCGGTTATTATAGAAGGTTTGTTGAGAGTTTCTTGATCATAGCTTCCCCATTGACTAAGTTGACCCCCAAAAAAGTCAAGTTCAGGTGGTCTGATATGTGTTTGAGGGAAGTTTCGAGAAGATGACAAATAAATTGACTTCATCTCTGGTTTTGACCTTTCCCAAAGGTAGTGATGGTTTCGTTGTTTATTGTGATGCTTCCCATATCGGTCTTAGTTGCGTGTTGACGCAACATGGTAGGGTGGTGGCCTATGCTTCTAGGCAATTGAAAGTTCATGAGAAGAACTACCTCACCCATGACTTATAGTTATTATCCATGGTCTTTTGTTTGATAATTTGGAGGCATTATCTCTATGGCATTCATGTTGATATCTTCTCCGACCATAAGAATCTCCAATATATGTTTACTCAAAAGGACTTGAATCTCTAGCAAATAAGGTGGCTTGAGTTATTGAAAGACTATGATATAAGCCTTCATTACCATCCTGGTAAGGCAAATATAGTTGTCGATGCTCTTAGTAGATTGTTCATGGGAAGTTTGGCCCATGTAGGTAAGTATAAGCGGGAATTGGTGAAGAACATTCACTATTTGGCTAGTCTTGGAGTTTGACTTGCAAACTCTGAGGACGGTGGTGTATTTGTGCTTTCGGTATCTTAGTCGTCTCTTGTTGTTGAGATAAAGGAAAAAAGTATTGGACCTCGACTTGATGAAGATCAATAGTAATATGGGTTAAGATAAGGTCGCGGACTTTGTAATTAGTGGTGATGGTATCTTGAGGTACCAAGGTAGGGTATGTGTTCCCAACGTCGATGGATTGAGAGAAAGAGTCATGGATGAGGCTCATGGAGCCCGTTATACTATTTACCCCAATTCTACCAAGATATATCATGATCTTAGAGAGTTCTATTGGTGGGGTAGTATGAAGCGTGGTGTGGCTAGCTATGTGGCCCAGTGTATGGTGTGTCAATAAGTGAAAGTTAAGCACATGAGGCCCGGTGGTTTGTACCAAGAGATCTCCTTGCCCGAGTGGAAATGGGAGGCAATTAATATGGATTTCTTTACCATTGTTCCTAGATCTAATAATTAATGTTATTCAATTTGGGTCATAGTTGATAGAATGACCAAGTCCGCCCATTTTTTGCCTGTGAGAACTAGTTACTCGATGGAAGATTATGCTAAGTTGTATCTTGTAGAGATCGTGAAGTTGCACGGTGCTCCGGTGTCTATTATCTCAGATCATGGTCCTCTATTTTCATCCCACTTTTGGAAGTAGTTCCAAAAGGGTTTGGGCACTAGAGTGTGCCTTAGTCCAACTTTCCACCCCCAAACGGATAGGTAAGCAAAAAGGACCATTCAAACTTTGGAGGATATGTTGCGGGCTTATGTGATTAATTAAGGTGGTGGTTGGTATGACCATTTACCTTTGATCAAGTTTTCCTATAATAATAGTTACCACTCTAGTATTGGCATGGCGCCTTTTGAGGCATTGTATGGTAGGAGGTGTCGATCTCCTATTGGGTGGTAAAAAGTTGGTGAGGGTAAATTGCTTGGCCCCGCCTAGTTCGCCAAGCCTTATCAAAGGTGAAGGTGATTTATGACAGATTGAAAATTGCTCAAAGTCGCCAAATGTCGTATGTGGATGTGAGGCATAGGGACTTAGGGTTTAGTGTTGGCGATTGGGTATTATTGAAAGTTTCTCCCATGAAGGAAGTGATGCGGTTTGGTAAAACGGGGAAGCTTATTCCCCGGTATGTTGGTCCCTACTTGATTTTGAAGAGGGTTGGTAATGTTGCCTATGAGTTGGAGTTGCCTTCTAGTATGAACTCCATTCACCTTGTTTTCTATGTCTCTATGTTGCGGAAATATGTGGGTGATCCTTCATTGGTTGTTTCTTTGAATGACCTATATTTCAGACTCCTTGTCCTATAAGGAAATCTTGGTGAAGATCTTAGATCGGCAAGTTCGCCGGTTGCGAATAAAAAAAGTGGCTTCGTTGAAGGTTATATGGAGGAACCAAAAGTCTAAGAAAGCCACTTTGGAGGCAGAAGAGGACATGAAGTCAAAGTATCTGCATTTGTTTCCTATTCTGAAAACTTGTGATGGAGGTATGTGTTAATTCCCTTGCCTTGATTTATGTCTTTGATAGACAATGGGTTGAAATACCTAATGTTTGAAATTGAGTTATGTCTTATTTGGATAATGGGTTAAAGTACCCGAGTTTGAATTGATTGTTTCTTGTTAGACTATGGGTTCAAGTCCCTAATGCTTTGAAACTATGTCCCTAAGTACCTTGAGTTGATTCACATCTTTGATAGATGATGGGTTATAGTCCCTAATTCTATAAGTTAATTTATATCCTTGAAAGTCGATGGGTTGAAGTCCCTAGGTTGTGAAATGAGTAAGTGTTGATAAGGTTTGAGTCTCTAAATCGATGAAATGAATGAATGATTGATGATGAGCATGATATGTGTTGTCTTTGTTGAATGCATGTTTTAACATTGTGTAAAGGTTGATTTGATGTGTATTGATGTGTTAACTTGTGTTTATTTTTGCCTTACCCCTCATTTGTGGATGAATGATCCAAGTAGGGGAGAATTGAAATACCTAGACTTTGGACCCTCTACAAAACTTCATCATTTGATGTAACCGGATGGGTATGACTAGGTGATTGAGTCATACCCTTAGATACGAGTCGTGTACTCCTACCTTTCCCCACTTGTACCTTGACCAGCATGATAGGGTAGTATACTGTCTCCTATATGACATGACCATGCCTCAATCGTAACCAATGTATATGAGTCGTACCCGACTCAATCGTATGGAGTGAAGTCTCGACTCAAGTGGACTATTTTTTATACGAGTTGTACATATAGTTAGGGCATGAGTTGTATCCTTTGGATACGACTCTAGGGTGTCCACTCGTACCCTAACCAGTATAGAAAGCCTAGGGTGATCTTAGAGTACGAGTCAAGGTACCATTCGTACCCTAAGGTATGGTTCCCTATTAAGTCATATAGGGGAGTCGTACCCCTAATCAGGGTCATTTTCCATATTTTAACTAAGGGCCTTGTGGTCATTTCCCATGTCTATAAACCTAAGCCCTCTCACTATATAAGTGTGTATATCCTCCAAAACATCCATTTTGATGGATCAAACACCCTAAATACTCTCCCAAGCTCATCTTTGAAGAATTGGAAGCTAGGGTTTCAAGAGTGGTCTTCAAGAGGCAAAGGGTAGTCAATATTCTTGGTGATTCATCTTGTTTAAGGCATGTACCTCTTACCCTTTCTAAATAACTCTAAACCTATGTATTTCACACTTGGATTAGTAAGTGTACATAGTGGTTTTGAAATTAAATTAAAAAGGTTTTGTTGACTAATGATGAATAATGATAATTCTTACTTAGACTTATGCTTATACATGTTATTGATGGTAGTTTGCATATGTGAATTATTGTTGTATGTGGTCTAACATGTCGGTCTTGATTAACCCTAGTCTTGATGGTTTCTACCATGAAATTGGCCTTGGTAAAGGCATGTACACAAGGTATTTGTGAAAATGTCTAAGTGAGATATGTAGTACATGATGATGAGGCTTTGAACTAGGTCAATTCCCCAAAATGTATGAATTCTTGATAAATGATATTGTGAAGGTAAAATAAGCCTTGTATTGTATAATTGCTGATCTTGATGGCTTGATGAATAAGAAGGGGGTTAAAGTACCTAACATGAAGATGAACTTGAACTGTGTGTTGAACTAAATTGTGGTATAGAATTGTTAATGAAGTGTGAATGGATTGTAAGGGTCTTGAGGACCATAGTTTAAATGTTATGAAGAGTTGAACTAAGGCATTAACCTATTGAAATAGTTGAGCAATAGAGTCTCCCATGAAGACCATGTGGTCATGTATGGTGTTGAATTGGTTAAATCGATTAAAGTCCTTATGAGTGGAATTGAATGTATGAGGTTGTATTTACAATGGGTTAGAGTCCCAATGTCAACTAATGATAGTCGTGATGGCTTGAGGTTAAAGTCCCTTGCCTAATAAAATTGCTTGTGGTTAAAGTCCCTTACATAATGAGATCTCGTAAGGTTGAAGTGCCTCGCCAAATGAATTGTCTTGGGGTTAGAGTCCCCTATCTAACATGGCATGTGGTTAGAGTCCCTTGACAAATGTGTGAATAGGTGGTTAGAGTCCCTTGCTTAAATGAATGTGTGAGAGAGGTCGGAGTCCCTTACTTATATGAATATGTGTGAGTGGTTAAAGTCCTTCACTTAAATGGATATCTATGTGGTTAAGTCCCTTACTTGATGATATGTGAATATGGTTAAAGTCCTATGCCTAGTGAGGAATGCTTGAATCTATAAGTGTGGAAGGTTGAAGTCCTCCATTGCATGTATGATGAATGAGTGCTCCCAAAGTGTGATAAATCTTGTCCCCTTCATTAGCATGTGATATGTCTATATAAATATATGGATAAGGTTATGAATGTGATTAAATATGATATATTGCTTGTTGTTGAATGATGATGTTATTTTATCTTTATCCTTGAGTTACATGCTAGCGTTCCAACAGCTATCCATCTCCGGACGCTATGTCCCTATGCAACATAGGGGCCGAAGTATCTTCTTCTCTTCCTGTGTAGTGATTAGATGATTCAAAGCAGTTAGTGTAATTACTTTGAGTGGTGAGTTTCCTTTCTTCGGAAGACATTTATCCTTGGTCTCCTATCTTTAGACTTAGTCATTTTTTTTACTTCGTTTGGCCATTGTCGGGGGCTTGTCCTGACATATACATTTCTAAACTCGAATTTGTATAGAGGTATTGTTGATGATTGTGGACTTGGGTATATTGGCTAGTCATAGATATTTATGAAATTGTTAGATATTTTTTAAGTTATGACTTGTGGTATGTTTTCCGCTTTCTCATTTTTGTTTGTGATTCACCCGACCCTTGTGATTAATGTGATGAATGTGATGGGTTATCAAGGTGACCTTCAGTTTAGGTGAGCTTGAGGTACCCAAACGACATGGACCAATTTTGGGGCGTGTTAGTTACTAATTAACCTTATACTAAAGGCTCAACAGTCTCAACTATGTCTAACATGTGTAAATAAGTCCACAAGGGCTAACACAAGCCCTGGTCTAAGGTAGGTCGGAGGAACCCACTTCTAATCCTCGAATTCATATTTAGGTAACTTCTACCCCAGACTAAGATAAGGTGTCTATATTGACTTATAGATGGTACATAATCCATAATTATCCTTAAGATAGGAATTCAACAAAGAACACGGGCAATTAAGTCAAATCCACCTAAATTACAATTTCAAGATAGCTAAATAGTCCACATAAGGATATTCATAGCAATCACTCTTCCAACACTTAAACTATATCCCAAATCTAACATAATAGCATAATCATTCTATGAATTAGCTCAATCTATGAAGAAAGCACTAGGATCCTAAAGATGTAATAAGCAGTTCACTTTACAGGGTCAAGTTACTCATCTAATACCCAACCTCAATAATCAAGGCTAAGTCACGTTGTTCTATCCTTAATCAAACTTAACATTCATATTCATATGCAATATATAACACACATAATCTTGTGAAGAAGATTAGACAGAAGTCTACCTCAATGCCGAACTGCAAATCCTTGAATTATTCAACAAATGTATGTTTTCACTCCACGATCCTAAAATGCCTCTATGCTGTCAAAATCGTAATCTATGTGTTATTAGAAATCAAATGACACCAATATTTTCATATACCAAGTTAGGTTAAATTTTGAATAAAAAACAGGCCCATGGGGCCCATAAAAAGAATCCAAAATTGAACTTGTCCCGAGGTCTCTCGAAGGATAAGGAAGTTTTGCTCAAAAGTTAAGCATAAATGGAAAACAAATCAGGTCTCAGAAAAGCCTTTAAATTTTAGGAATTCAAAGCCCTATTTCTAAGAACTTATGAAGAAACTAAAGGAATCTTACCATGGAGTAATTTCTAACCAAGCTCCCTAAACTATATACAATTTTCAATCCCATATTATCTCGCATCTAGGGTTTTTAGCTCTCAAGAAATGGGAAGTATTTATACCCATACCAGGTCCTCGGGTCCTGCTATTGTGGCTCGAGACCTGCAATCTCACCATGTAAGGCTGCACATGCTAGCCGCGATTGCAACTCGCTCAATGCAATTGGACTATATCCTTACTAAGGGTACCACAATCGTGACCCTTATCTTGCGATAGCGGTTGCACCAGATGACAGATGAACTTGGAAAATCTTCCAAGTTTTCGCGAAGCCCTCGAGATTCATATGAAATCCCATATAAATAAACTATGCAACCATATCAAATTAGATGTTACAAACTCAAAGGCATAGTCAAAATTTCCATCCGAGATCTTTTTGACAAAATGTAGGTCCCACAACCAATTTCTAATTTCTTAGCTTTTTTATCAATAGGTTGAAATGAGCCCGGGTGCCTTGGGACCCAAACCAAGAGTCCACCTAGCCTAAAATCAATATTCTGAAGCCGATGACACTGTTAAAATTCTCATCCGAGGTCATATACTAGGGGTTTTGGTCTAAGACCAAGTCCTAAATAGCAAAAGCTCCAAAACAGTGAAATGAGCCTAAAACCAAATGAATTATCTGATCACCAAAACGACAGTTTTGACAAATTTAAAATGTCCTATAACTGTTGTGGGAAGGCTCAAAATGTTGAAAATGCACGTAAACGAAGGAAATAACCTTGAGGGTCATTACATAGGATGAAGTAACTTCTCACATCTTTGGCCTAGGACTGCTCCTAGGGTCATACTATTGTCATCACACATCACCTCAAATGAAAGGGTCCAATATAGAGACACAATGATTGAAGAAGAAATCAACCTCTCTTTTAGGCACTTAAAAAACTTGAGACAAACATCAACAAACACAAATTTCATCTTTTTATCTAGTAGTTTGGAAAATGGAGTTGTAATCTTAGAGAAGTCCTTGATTAATCTCTTATAAAAACCTACGTGAACCTCAATTTTAGCCTTGTCGAACTCCATTCCGTTCTTTAAAATTTTATGCCCAAGAATTATCCCTTATTTAACCCTAAAGTAATACTTCTCCCAATTTAGAACCAGGTTGCACTCTTCACATCTCTGAAGTGAATTAGTCAAGTGAGCCAAACAGTCATCAAATGAGACACCCACAATAGGGAAATAATCCATGAATACCTCAATAGTATCCTTTAACATATCAAAAAAGATAGATATTATGCAATGCTAAAAGGTGGGAAGAGCATTCCAAAGATAAAAAAACATCCTATTAAATGCAAACGTGCCATAAGGACAAGTGAAAGTGGTTTTCTCTTGGTCCTCAGGAGCAATAGATATCTAATTATAGATGAAATAACCATCAAGAAAACAATACCATCCTATACCTATAAGACCATCAAATATCTGGTTCATAAATGGCATAGGAAAGTGATCCTTATACATCCAAGTATTTAGCTTCTAATAATCCATACAAAATCGCCATCTCATAACTGGTAGGTCTCATGGGAACTAATAGGTTCTTCTCATTGGGGACCACAGTAATCCCACCCTTTTTTGGCACATACTGAATTGGTCTCACCCACTTGCTGTAGGTGATAGGGTAAACCACTTAATAATATCCTTCATCACTACCACTTGTATAGGTAGATTTTGACAACATTGATGTTCAATACTAGGCATACACTTTGGTTCAGGCTGAATCTTGTAAGTGCAAATTTTGGGTGAAATTTTGAAAATATCCTTAATAGTCCAACCAATGGCCTGTATAAACCTTTACAACACTAAAATCAAGGACTCAACCTACAAATCTAATAAATATACTATAATTATAATAGATAAGGTATTGTTGGCCCCCAAGAATGCATAACACAACTGAGAGGAGAGGGCCTTCAATTTTAAAACCATTGGATATTCAATGGATGTCCAAGATGAAAGGGTTGCTTTGTTCTTTAAATCAAGATCTAACTTCTCCTTAATGGATGTTCGAGCTGGAAAGGTTGCTTTATTCTTCAAATCAAGATCTAACTTCTTCGATGCATACATATAAGAATCTCTGCCGATAACTTCTCTAACAATCTTATCATAATCATCTGTACCATTTCTATAAAATTTAGGATCATAGCCATCAATGAATCAACACCTAGTCTCTTATCAATGGTTACAACCAATACATCTTCATCTACTGTGCCTGTCACAAAAACTACCTATATATCTTTCAGCTTCCTCATAGACTAACTCACATTAAAATGACATATTCATCATTAAGTCTAAATTTCATCTCTCCTATATCTATATCAACCAATGCCCTAATCATGGCTAGGAAGGGCCTTCCTGAGATATAATAGGGACGTCAAAATCTACCTCACAATAGAGAATCTCAAAGTCAGCAGGGAATATAAACAAATCTACCTTTACCAACACATTACATAATATACGAACTGGCTTTTTCAAAGTATAATCGCCATCAATAGTCTCATAGAGGTCATCTTAGGTTAACCCAACCCTAACTTCTTGTACTCAACTAATGGCATAAGATTAATACTAGCTCCCAAATAAGATAATGCTCTTGCAAAATTTAAGGACCCAATAGTGCAAGGAATATTAAAAGCTATAGGATCCTCTTTCTTCTCAACCAAAGATTGTGAGGCAATAGCATTGTAGTGGAACATATTATTAGCATGCTCAAAACTCACCGCTCGCTTATTAATGACTAAATTCTTCATGAATTTTTTATAGCTTGGAATTTTCTCCAAATTTGTGACAAGAGGGATATTCATAGATAATTTCTTCAACAACACTATGAATTTATGATATTTCCCTTCTTTTGCTTTCTTCTTCAACCTTTAGGGAAAAGATGGAGGGGGTAGTGGAATATGCTTCAATACTGACACGACCTCATTACCCTTGCCTTTATCATTATCAGCTTATTTTTTTACGCTCATCGGTTTTTGTGATGTCTTATTATTAGTCACCAACTTCTCAGTTTTTGCGATTTCTTATTATTAGTCACCAACTTCTTAGTTTTAGATTTAGGTGTACCATCAACATACTGAGTATCATCCCTCATATTATCAACCACAAGAATAGGTGGATCAATAATAGCTTTACCACTATGAGTGGTGATAGCTAGGCAGTGACTGCTATTCTTTGGATTCTAAATAGTATTTCTAGGAAGAGTGTCAGCTGACGTTGATTCAATATAGTCGACATCTACCCAAACTAATAATCAAGTTGCATAATCATGCATATGATTCTACTTTATGGATCAATCTCGATATGTCTGCCTTAATCTACTTAAGTAAACTCTCTCGGTTCTCTAAACTCTTAACAAACTTAGCAAGCAATACTTCCATTCTCAAGTCAGCATCAGAGTTCCTTGATGGAATATAATTACCACTCCTCTCCTTGTAACCATTATTTTTTCTCCCATCACTATTACAATCTCTACTCCTATCCTTATACTTATCTCTGTAGTATTTTCAACCTTTATTCCCTTACCTCAAGTTCCAAGTGTCTTGATTAGACACTTGAACCTTGGCTCGAAAACCCCCTATCTGTCTATCCAAGTATTTGTTTTCTCCTCAAAATCAGACTCATCATTTCTAGAAGATTTGCCTCATGCTCCCACTATACTTTTCTTTTTTGCTCTCGTGGTAGCAAATTATTTTGTAAGAAAATTGATCTCAGTCCTCAATTATGCTACCTTTTAAGCCACTGTCTCATCTAGGGATCTCTACTCACTGCAAGCACCAATGACATAATTATTGGGTGACCTGTACATCTCCCAAGTATGCCACCCTTGGTTGGTTTTAGTAATTCAATCTAATATTTCCACAGACTGCTCCCAACAAAGAGTCATGAAAGCCCCACCTATAATAGTGTTAGCTACAAATTTGGTATTTTTATTAAAGGCTCTGTATAATATCTCCAACAAGTTTCTTCTGGTGATTCTATGGTTTGGAATATTCATCAGCTTCTTCTTGAACCTCAACCATGCCTCGCATAGTGCCTCCAAATGTTACTGACTAAATCTATAGATCTCATCTTTCAATTAGCATTCTAGAGGGTGAGAAAAATTAGTAAAAGAATTGTATCCTCAATTCATTACAAGTGGTAATAGACCAACGAAGTAGCTCTCTTAACCATAACGTTGCTTCACTTATAAGAGAGAATGGAAACAACCTAAGTAATAGAGATTCTTGACTCACCCCCAATAGATTGTATGAAGTGCATATCCCCACAAAGTTCATAAGGATCATGTTTACATCATTAGTAGGTAAACCAGCAAACACTCCCTTCAAATTCAGCAATTGGACTATTGCACTTCTAATGTCGAATTTTGCTCCTGGGATAACTCTAGAGGAATGATAGCACCTGTCTCAATTGGTTCAATAAACCCTAGATATTTTTCTAGATCATCATGAACTGACAAATATTGATGAACTGGTAGAGGTTTAACTCTATTTCTTATAACTCTATCTCTGTTGAGTACTACTCAATGATCTTACTCCTCCTAGTGTATAGCCCTTTCTTTAGCACGTCAGGCTAGTTCCAACCTAGCACCTTGAACACCATGCAGAGGTGGCCGATTCAATATTGTTGGGTCATCATGAACCCCTTCGTTTTGGGCCCTTGCTCATACTTCTCTACTCTTTCTATCTTACAATTCTATCGTAAGGTTCATTCAAGCTCATGATCAAATGGAATCAGAGGATTGCCTTGACTATGAGTACTGGACATACACCAACATGTGCCTTAGAAATAGGAGAAAACTAAACATCAATGCATGAAACCAAAAACTCAATCATACAATCTGTAACCATATTCCCCAACAATGGTGCCAAAATTTGATACCGCCTTAATTACACCTCTAAGAAAGTATAACACAGACACTTTTCAAATATAGAACCCAATAAGGTTGGGGTCAA
This sequence comes from Capsicum pubescens, assembly GCA_030864215.1. NCBI lineage: Eukaryota > Viridiplantae > Streptophyta > Magnoliopsida > Solanales > Solanaceae > Capsicum > Capsicum pubescens. Next base: position 177,904,317 of record CM061545.1, on the reverse strand, counting down.
TCCCATGAGAAATAGGTCAAAAATTTATCATGAGCTTGCTGATATAATTGGAAATTGCAGAAAGTAAATGGGGGATTTTTGTAAAACTAAGAGTACAGTAACAATGTTGGGTAATTAGGGTTGTTACCAATATAAAGCAATCACTAGGATTGTGTTCCCCCTGACTTCATAACACCATTGAATATTCAAACTTGTCAAACTATATTGGTGTCCTACATGCAAAATCTAACAAGTTATGTATCACCTAACTATCTCTCGACCTTATTTTAGGTGAATTTCACTTATCTCATCTCGGCCTCAGAGTGTCGCATTACTAACCCTTCCTTTTGATCTTAGATTAACTATATCCTCTCGGTCTTAAGTTAATTAGATAAAGGTTGATAGCTTCAAATTACTGTAGTAATTTTTTTCCTAATATCTCTCTATCTATCTATCTCAAGAAAGTGTCAAATATAGGAGAGTTCCTACTATTTGCAACAGTTAAGAAAGCAATAAAAATGAAAGATATCCCAATACATGCAAGAACACCAATTTAAAATGACTTTGCACTATAGTTGCTTCCGATTCCCACAATCCTAGTCACAGGGTTTAGCTATTTATGATTGTAAGAACTTACATACATGTCATAGATAAAAGCATAAGGATGAACTTACGCAGAATAATAATGAAAACCCAAAATCTAAAATTAATTTGAAACCCTAAAAACCAAAAGCAATAATTTTTAAGATCAATAATGTATCTTAGAACTCAAAATAATGTAAAAAGTGTATAAAGTGCCTAGACTAAAATAAAACATTCAAAAGGTATTTATAGATACATCAGAAAACCTACCCTAAATAGTGTAGGAATCTTAAGTCGGCACCGACCTATGAGGCAACCTACGAGTCGTAGGGTATACCTACGAGGCGTAAATAGGCTCATGGAAATTAGAGAAATCTTCAGACTGCAAAACACTTACCTACAAGGCAACCTATGGTCTATAGGTTGTACCTATGCTTTGTAGATAGGGGCATGGGTGTAATGTACTGGATCTCTGAACCCCGGACGCTACACGGTGCTCATAATCTCGAAGGACCATAAGCTAACCCTTTTCTGGTAACTGCTGCAATAACTGAATAATATACTATAAAAATGTAGAAAACTGGCGGAAAACTTGCCATAAGGTTCAAACTGAAATACAACTGTATAAAATATATCAATACCAAAATTAAAACAACAATCTGAACTTCTAGTCTAAAAGCCTCTAAACTGTCTGAACTTGGAGTTGATGGGACAATCCCTCAACTAACTCCGTCTACTGAAATACTGAATCTAATTCAATACTAAAGTAAGGAACATCCTTGAATGATGAGGACTCACTGCTAACTCTACTACTGTTGGATGAGTCTGAACTTCTAAGGATGCTCTGGAGCTCGTACTTCAGAACCTATGGTATAAGACACCATAGCGCAAGAGAAAAGTATACGTCAGTATGTGAGAATGTACTGGTATGCTGGATGAGGTAAGGCTAAATGCAAGGGGTCATATGCAAGAACAACACTGACTGAATACACGAGTATTATAAATGAAGATACATGAATGAATGCATAAACTATAACTAAAATCGTAGTAACACTGATTACTAAGTTTACTAATACTGAGATACTGAATAACTGGGTCTACTAATAACTGATATCTGAGGTTATTGATACTGCTTGATTATATCTGAGATCAGGCCTATCTAGTGAGATCTCTAAATCTATTGGTATTGATACTAATTGACTTTATCTAAGACCAGGCCTATCTAACGGGTGATCTCTGAATCTACTAATAGTGAATATGATTGACTGAATGTGAGATCAAGCCTATCTAATGGGTGATCTCTGAATCATTGGAACTATCTAAGTTTTTTACTGAGCTGAGTGAATGTATCTGATAGTCCTAATTTTTGTAATACTGATCTGAGTTCTATTATAGAGACTGAATCTGAAAATGAGACTATGGAAGGTAGTCATCTAACCGACATGCCCCAAATCTGAACTAGTGGGGTACAACCAGTAACCCCAGCTGGAAGGCCACGAGTAAAGACACTTCTATGGTCAAGCCTATCTAACAGGTGACCCTAAACCGAAAGTCAAGCCTAATCTAACGGGTAACTCCTGAGAGGTAGCAAATCCTTAGTCTAATGGGTGACTTCTCATCCTGTGCTAGCTATGCAGATATGGAGTACAGGGACTTTTACTAACGACTCTACCTAACTAATAGGAAAGCAGTCATCTTTGACCTCGGTTGGTGCTGAATCTTACTCCCAACTGAATAGACTTTGAACTAATTCTTAGATTGTATTGGACTAAACTGAATCGGTTATAGATCATACTGATTAACTGAACTAGACTGAGTTTATAGAGTTTTATTAACTGATGGAATAATGATGAATTCTATTAACTGACTGAATTCTATTGCGTTCTAAACTGAATATTTAAATATTACTGAGGCCTGAACTGATTACTGAATTGGACTTGAAATGATACTGAGCTTACTGAATTTTCCTACATTATGTAACTGACTGAATTCTACTGATCGTGACAAGACTAAGAGAGTACTATAACTGACACTGGCACTAGGCACACAGCTAAATTATTGGGTCTTAAATACCCCCAGGATTCGATAGCACATAAAATACAAGACATAGCAACTCTTGAATAATAAGACAATGGACTATCATTCAAAATACAATCAACGAAGCATCTCTTTAATCACTTGGAAGTCTTAATCTTGCACATGTATAGGGATGTATACAACATCTCATAATTCATTCACTAAGACCTTTCAACAGACACTTGGCATGTATTAACTTATACATAACTAGGGATTTCTTGTCAACATGCTACAATGTCTCTATTTCTTTCACATAAGCATTTTATCAAACATATGGGGAGCATGCTTTGGTTATACAATAATTTCTACACCTAATTATCATGGATACATCAATCAATCTTGCATCTTGTAGGGTTTATCATGAACGTCACATAAGTCATCATATATTAGGATCAAACCTTAGCATTTGTAGCCTAGAACATGAATTAATAACTCAACAATACATGAACTTTAATTTTTAATTCACATAAATCATTAAAACTCATAAATATCAAATTTTTGAATTTAGAAAAGGATTCTTGAAATTCTTAGGTGGAAGGGGCCCAAGAATCAACATCTAACATACCTTAACTGGAAGCTTCTTGAAGATTAATGATGGAATTCCCTTAAATTTGGATCCTCAATTAAAAATCCTAAGCCTGTTCTTGAGGGATCTTGAGAGAAAACAATATATTTTGGTGAATTAAGGGCTGAATATTGTGTTATAGGATTATATAAGGGTGGTAAAAAAACTAAAATAACCCTGGGGTTGCAACTGTTTTAATGACAGAAATTGGGTGCTGACGCGCTGGTCGACGTGGTGCATCGATGGCATCGACGCATCGCGCCATGATCGTACCAAGCCTCAGTACTTTTGACTGGCAGTCTAGAACAATAATGACCAGCACAATAGGCGACGCGGCGCACCAAGATCGCATTGGTCCACTGTTTTGGGATTTTAAATGTGGTCTAAATGAGGTCCGAAAAAATTAAAACTCGTTCGGGAACCCCTATTGACCCTTCTGATCATGGATTAACTTAAATATCAAAAGTTTATAGGCGTAAAGGTCATGAAATAAGAATGCAAACTTTCAAAGGCTAAAATAGCACTAGGTTTGAATACTTAGATATGAGATTTTAAGTTTGGGACCTCTTTTCAAGCTTTAACGGACTAAGTTAAGCTTAGAATTTTGTGGGGTCTTACAGTGGGAATCAAACTTCCATCATCAACTTTAGAATCTTCATGATCTCAACTTACATGGCCACTTATGGGATCATAGGTACTACCTACGAGTCATAGGTTGTCTCATGGGTACTACCTACATGCCATAGGTTGGCTCATAGGTAGTATTCCAGTTTTTCTTCATCCTTTTTCTTATTTTTGACTCTGAACTCTATTTTTCTGCAAAATCAACACAAAATCAGATCACAAATAACAAAAATACCTAAGTTTTGGTACAATTTCCTTGTTTTATGCATTAAAGGGGCCATGAAACCATAGCACATAAGTTGACCGCTCACTTGCCAGACCTGATGGAATAGTGGAAAATGTGTAGGTGTAAATGGGTTCTCTTTTATTTCCTATAGAATTTATTATCTTGGACTTTGATGCAAATCTAGAATTCCCATTTATTTTAGGACATCTCATGTGGAGACTTGTTCTGCATTGATAGGTGTAGTTTTCGGGTAGCTAACTATGCGAGTTTATGAAAAAGTTAAGGTATTTGAAATATAGAAAGCGATGAAGCTATGAGCTATATATAAGGAATTGTCTACCATCACGGTTATAGACCTTGAGTCAGAGCTCCCTTTTATTACTTCCAAGGATCCCTTGGAAATCTCTTCAGTGGGATATGACATCTTTGGGGAAGCAAAAGCAAATGAGATTGTTTAGATTTTGGATATTATGAGTGTGTTGCTTTATAAGGGTGCCTTTGAGCCCTTGAACCGACCCCTCAGTCTATCTCGCAAGCCCTCGATTGAGAAAACCCTAAAATTAGAGCTAAAATCTTTGCCCTCACATCTTAAATATGCTTTTCATGATGATGATGATACTTTACCTATGATTCTCTCTACACAATTATCTTATGTACAGATAAAAGAGGCATTGACAGCAATGAAAAGGAGAAAGAAATCTATTGGGTAGAAGATGTAAAACATACAGGGAATAAACCCCTCCATTTACAGGCATAATATATTTATGAAAGAACGTTCACAACCCTAGAATGCAGCACAAAATAAGATTGAACCTAGTCATAAAGGAGGTGGTAAGAAAATAAGTGATTAAGTGGCTTGATACAGGCATAGTCTATCCTATCTCAGATAGTGGTCTCAAAGAAAGGGATATAACAATCACATGACTGATTAAATTCTACTGAATCATGGCTTGATTTTGTATATTGTAAAACATGACATGGATCTAGGCACACAGCGATAGTTTTTGGGTACGAATAGCCCCATGACTCGATGGAAGGAAACTGACACAGCATGACTGACTTGATCATAAGATAGGAGTACACAATTCACATTATCATAAATAGGGGATATTATACATCATGTAGTTCCTCAACATATTAAGCATGGTAGGGAGTGCATATCTACATTTCATGTGCATATTGTATATCTTCATTATCATATATGCTTCATACCACAGCATTAGCAATACATGAAAAGCATAGAATTCATATTAAAGTATATACCTAACATGGACTTGTCATTTAGACATCATGGAACCATATAAACATGAATTTCTAGCATCCTAAGCATTTTATCGAACACCTTGCATGCATTCTTTAAGGCATAGGTGTGTTTCATAACTTGTACCATTTTACACCACCAAAAGTTCATAGTTTTCAGCTAACAAGCATATATATTCCATGAAAACACCTCTAGATATCATCTTGAAACTTAAACAACAATCATCAACATGTACATGCTCATATCACCACAAAAGTTCATAAAATAGTATTTAAAACATGGTTCTTGAGCTCTATGAATAGATTGGATCCATAGATGAACTCTACGCATACCTTAGAAGAAAGATTCTTGATGATTAACGGAGGAATTTCCTTGAAATTGGATCTTCAAGCTTGATTGGGTAACCCTAGTTGTTTTTCTCCTATTGTGCTCTTGGATAATGAACTTTGAGATGTTAATAGGGTTGTAATGTATTTAGAATCTATAAGTTTCATAAGGTTAAGTTTAGGAATGTGTAAGGAGTGTTAAAAGACTTAATTATCCTCAAAATAACTCAAAAACTAAGTGTTTTCATAGCTGAAATCATAAGTGTGCGTCGTACACCTCATCGCACATGCTAAGATGTGCGCCGCACATCCTATCGCACAAGCTGAGGTGTGCGTCGCACATGCTATCTCACAACTGAGGTTTTACGCCGTACATGCCATAGCACAGTTGGTCCAGTAGCCATGTGCAATTTGTTAGGGGCCGCAATCCTCTTTGCAAGGCCATAACTTCATGCTCGGGTGTCATATTTTTGTAAAATTGGTATCATTGGAAAGGTAATCTGATTCTCTACAATTTGGTGGGTATAAATCTGCAAAAATTTCACATATCAATCAAGTTATCCTCATTCAAAGGTTACTCTTGAGGAATCATACACTAAAACTTGATGGATTCAAAAGCTATTAACTTGCATTACTCTAAGTGACTCATATGAGCATGCTTAACACATAATAAGCTATCTTATCGCTAGGATACTAATTGTAAGTCATGCACTAAAATGCAAATCATAGGATAGAAGGTTTCATACGTAGGAAAACTGGTTCACTTCCTAGCTTAGAAACATATGAGGTATTACAATATCTCCCCCTTGGGAACATTCATCCTCGAATAAGAATTTACTGATAGGGGGTAAAAGATAAGCGAAACATGAACTGGACATGAATAATTAAAACATGATCTCATGGATGACATGTCTGATAAACTGACTATATCATACTGGACATACATATCTGATGCACGTGTAACTGATTCATGAATGCATGACTGAGGTTCTCGCAATGAGAATGCATAACTGATGCATGATTAAATACTGGAATGATACATGAATACATGATTGAGTATGCAATGGTAGGCAATAGGTACCAAGTTTATAATGGGAACATGATCATGAAAATGAATACTAAACGTGAACTTCATAAGCTTAAGGAGGACTGTTACCTTGAGCTTGATATGAATTGGCGGAGAAGAGGTGATGATACTTGGTATGTATATCTGTTTTTGCTTCCCAAGTAGCTCTCTCATGAGACTAATTTCGCCAAAGAATTTTAACTAGAGAGATTTCTTTTTTCCTCAATCTACGAGTCTGGTAGTCTAAGATTTCGACTGGAATCTCTTCATAAGAGGGGTTGTTCTGAATGTCAATGCTCGAAATAGGGACTACAACTTCTGGGTCACCTATGCACTTATTGAGCAAAGAGACATGGAAGACTGGATAAACGGAGGATAGATCTGAAAGAAATTTGAGCTCATAAGCTACCTTACCGAAGCGACTGAGAATCCTGAAGGGACTGACATAGCGGGGACTGAGTTTCCCTTTCTTGCTGAACTTATTCACTCTCTTCATGGGAGAGATATTAAGATAGACATAGTCATTGACCTCAAACTCGAGATCCTTCCTACGAATATCCACATACGACTTCTGTCGGCTCTGAGAAGCCCATAGTCTTTCTATGATCAACTGAACTTTCTCTAAGGCGTCGAACACTAAGTCAGGACCTATGACTGAGGCCTCACTAACTTTGAACCAACCAATTGGATATCTACACTTCCTACCATAGAGAGCTTTGAATGGAGCCATCTAAATACTAGAATGATACCTATTATTGTATGCAAACTCAATCAAGGGAAGGTGGCCATCCCAACTTTTCTTAAAATCAATTGCACACGCCCTTAGCATATCTTCAAGAGTTTGAATGGTCCTCTCTGCTTGACCATCTGTCTGAGGATGAAACACTACACTGAGATTGACTTGGGTACCAAAACCCTTTTGGAATGCTTTCCATAAGTGAGAGGTGAACTGGGTACCTTTGTCGGAGATGATAGATAATGGAACACCGTGTAATCTGACCAACTCCCTGATATAGAGTTTGGCATAATCCTCGGCTGAATAAGAAGAACGAATTGGAAGGAAATGGGCTGATTTGGGCATTCTATCTATAATAACCCAAACTGAATCATGTTGATGACGACTTCTAGGAAAACCCATCAAAAAGTCCATGTTCACTTCTTCCCACTTCCAAGTAGGAATGGTGAACTCCTGTATGGAACCACTAGGTTTTTGATGCTCTATCTTAACCTGCTGACATGTAGAGCACTTAGCCACAAACTCTGCAACATCTCTCTTCATCCCACTCCACCAATATATCTCCCGCAAGTTATGGTACATCTTAGTGGACCCTGGATGAATAGAATATCGCGCACCATGCGCTTCTGCAAGAATTCGCTGCCTCAAGTCATTTACACCTAGAACACGCAAACGACCCTGACAACGAAGAACACTATCTCCCCCTTGGGAGAAAACCTATACCTTATGATCCTGAACTAACTCTTTTAGATTGACAAGGATAGGATCCCTGTCTTGCATCTCTTTCACCTCATAAACTAGAGATGACTCTAAACTACTCTGAACACATACACCACCCTCTGAAGAGTCGACTAAGCGAACGTCTAGTCTGGAAAGCTGATGGATTTCCTGGGCTATATTTTTCTTTCTATCCTCAACGTGAGAAGCACTACCCATGGAGATTCTACTGAGAGCATCATCCACAACATTGGCCTTGCCTGGGTGATAAAGAACACTCATGACATAATCCTTCAAGAGCTCTAACCACCTTCTCTGATGAAGATTCTTTATGAGAAAAGACATACTGGAGACTTATGATCTGTGAATACATCTACATGAACTCTGTATAAATAATTCCTCCAAATCTTTAAGGCAAATACTACGGCTGCTAACTCAAGATCATGAGTAGGATAATTCTTCTCATGAGGCTTTAACTATCTGGAGACATAGGCTATGAACTTACCATACTTCATGAGAACACAACCTAAACCCACTCTGGATGCATCACAATATACTACAAACCCATCTGAGCTATCTGGAAAAGCTAGAACTGAAGCTGAAGTAAATCGAGTCTTCAATTCCTGAAAACTCTTCTCGCATGAATTTGACCACTAAAACTTGACCTTCTTCTGAGTCAATATGGACATGGGAGATGCAATAGAATAAAATCCCTCGACAAACCATCTGTAATAGCCAGCCAAACCCAAGAAACTCTTGATATCTTATGGAGATACGGGGCGAGGCCAGTTTCTTACCTCTTCGGTCTTCTGAGGATCTACTATAATGCCATTACCGAAAATAATATGGCCAAGGAATGCTACTAATATTATCCAAAATTCGCACTTACTGAACTTGGTGAATAACTGATGATCCCTAAGAGTCTGAAGAACAATCCTGAGATGGTCTGAATGATCACGCTCGGTGCTAGAATAGAAAAGAATATCATCTATAAAGACTATGACGAACATGTCCAAGTACTACTTGAACACACGGTTTATCAAGTCCATGAAAGCTGCAGGGGCATTGGTAAGACCAAATGACATGACTAGAAATTTGAAGTGACCATACCGAGCATAGAAAGTTGTCTTCGGGATGTCACGTTCTCTAACTCTGAGTTGATGATAGCCTGATCTGAGGTCTATCTTGGAGAAATAACTGGCACCCTGAAGTTTGTCAAACAAGTCATCTATTCTACGAAGCGGATACCTATTCTTGATCGTGACTTTGTTGAGCTGACGGTAATCAATACACATCCTGAGAGAATCGTCTTTCTTGCGCACGAAAAAGACTGGTGCACCCCATGGGGACATACTGGGCCTAATAAATCCCTTATATAAGATATCCTTCAACTGATCTTTCAGTTCCTTGAGTTCCGTAGGTTCCATTCTATATGGCAGAATAGAGATAGGTTGAGTATCTAGGAGAAGGTCTATGCTGAAGTCTATTTCCCTTTCTGGAGGAATGCCTGGAAGATCTTCGGGAAAGACATCTGAATATTCATTAACAACTAGAACTAATTCAAGGCAAGGAGATTCAAAACTGGAATCTTTAACATACACGAGATGATACACAAACCCCTTAGAAATCATTCTCCTTGCTCGAATGTAGGAAATAAACTGACCCCTGAAAGATGAAGTACTACCCTTCCACTCTAGGACGGGATTATTCGGGAACTAAAATTGAACTATCCGGGTTCTACAGTCTACTGTGGCATAGAAGGAATGAAGCCAATTAATGCTGAGAATGACATCAAAATCAGTCATCTCTAATTCCACTAAATCTGTTGACGTGGATTTCTGAAATATCATAATCGGGCAGTTCATGTATACCCATCAAGCTATGATGGTTTTACCCATTGGGGTAGAGACTGAAATGGGCTCTGCTAAAATTTCAGATTCTGAAATTGCCTGCTATATATGGAGTGACAAAAGACAAGGATGCACCTGGATCTAGCAAAGCATAAACATGAACATTCTTTAAGGCATAGGTGTGTTTCATAACTTGTACCATTTTACACCACCTAAAGTTCATAGTTTTCAACTAACAAGCATATATATTCCATGAAAACACCTCTAGATATCATCTTGAAACTTAAACAATAATAATTAACATGTACATGCTCATATCACCACAAAAAGTTCACAAAATAGTATTTAAAACATGGTTCTTGAGCTCTATGAATGGATTGGATCCATAGATGAACGCTACTCATACCTTAGAAGGAAGATTCTTGATGATTGACGGAGGAATTTCCTTGAAATTGGATCTTCAAGCTTGATTGTGTAACCCTAGTTGTTTTTCTCCTATTGTGCTCTTGGATAATGAACTTTGAGATGTTAATAGGGTTGTAATGTGTTTAGAAGCTATAAGTTTTGTAAGGTTAAGTTTAGGGATGTGTAAGGAGTGTTAAAAGACTTAATTATCCTCAAAATAACTCAAAAACTAAATGTTTTCATAGCTGAAATCATAAGTGTGCGCCGTACACCTCATCGCACATGCTAAGATGTGCGCCGCACATCCTATCGCACAAGCTGAGGTGTGCGTCGCACATGCTATCGCACAACTGAGGTTTTGCGCCGTACATGCCATCGCACAGTTGGTCCAGTAGCCATGTGCAATTTGTTAGGGGCCGCACTTCTCTTTTCAAGGCCATAACTTCATGCTCGGTTGTCATATTTTTGTAAAATTAGTATCATTGGAAAGTTAATTCGATTCTATACAATTTGATGGGTCTAAATCTACCAAAATATCACATATAAATCAAGTTATCCTCATTCAAAGGTTACTCTTATGGAATCACACACTAAAACTTGATGGATTCAAAAGCTATTAACTTGCATTACTCTAAGTGACTCATATGAGCATGATTAATACATTATAAGCTATCTTATCGCTAGGATAATCATTGTAAGTCATGCACTAAAATGTGAATCACAGGATAGGAGGTTTCATACTTAGGAAAATTGGTTCACTTCCTAGCTTAGAAACATATGGGGTATTACATGAAGCCTCTACTTTTACTAACTATAGATAGCCGGGTCATGACTCCCAACTATCCCAAATCAATACGACTGAATAAATAAAATACAACACTTCTCAAGATGTATAACTGACTCGAGCCCTTGAATCAAAAGGACTCATCACCTGCTAACTGGAAGCTGCGGACTGACTGAATATGGTATATGCGCTACAACTTGTACCTACATTATGAGACAATGTAGCACATAGATAGATATATATATGTGAATCGGTACTTTGAAGATGTACTGAGTATATGGGGGTGTATGCAATAGTTAAATAATATCATCAATATTTATAGAAATCATGCATGCTGATATAAATAACTTACATAGCTTGAGCATAAACTGAAATCTAAATCTCATAAATCATAAATAAGGAAGCATGTAGTATAAATCTCGTGAGTTATTACACCTTATTATAAAATTTGTATCCTTTTCTTCTTCTCAAATCTTGTCAACTGGATGAAATCTTAAAACAATAACTTTCAAAATATATTCTAAGACTTTCAATCTATAAACTATTTAAAGAGTAGGGGTCTTCTTTGAGAGGTTCTTCTAACCGACATAAACCATGTGAGCTAAAATGGAGTCCAACGTCTTACCCACATTGGGGAGAGCTGTTCTACCCTTTCTATTGGAATAGAACCTTAACTTTAGTGATCACTATCTCGGCCCCAGGCCCATAAATCTCAATCCTACGGTGTCACGTAGTTCTAGGGTATGAGACCTTAGAATCATACCCAACTTGGTACTAAGTACTACTCCCATACTTAGGCTCAAAACTTTAAGGAAATCCACCATAGAATAACTCAAGGGTCTATAATGATGACCAAATTATGCTTCTCTTAGCTTTAAATCATAAGTAGTGTGGATTACTATCTTAGCTTTTGAAAGTACTTATCAAAACTTGTCAACAAAACTTGAGATCATAATCTCTTTATAAACTCATCACTTGTACTTAGGACTCAAAATATAAAGCTTTAATGCATCAAAATTATATTTAAACTTCATGATCAACCATCATCTTAAAAATCTTACAATCATCTCAATCAAGATATATGAAAAATAACTCATAATATGAATCTCATGATTTCAACATGTCAAAATTCATGCTTGGTAACAAAACATTCATAATCATCTTAAAATCTGAAAATTTCAGCAATGCTCATTAAAATATAAACAAACTCATGAAATTTATCTTTAACAGCTCTCAAAACCTAAAAATCTTGTAGATATTGATAATGGGTATGAATCCCAATTTAGAAATCATATATAAACATTCAAAATCATAGAAAAACATCCAACTCAATATGCTTCTTGAAAATACTTCAACACCATCAAAATAATAAGGTCAAGAATCTCAATATCATACTTAAACTCACTTTCAAAAATCTAAAAAATTGTGTTACACGCATAAATACATGAAAATAGTCATGTCATTCAATAATCAATCACTTGTAAACTCATAATCTTCAAACAATATAAATTGGGTATAAACCCTAACTTAACTTTCATGAAAATCATATTAAAATTCTGAAATTCATAACTTAAAACAAATTTGTGCACAAGGACAAAAGGATTATCCTTGTTGAAACCCCACATACCTTAATTGACTTGATTTGATGAAGAAAGCTTGAATCTTGGAGCTTGGATGATGAACTTGAATTTAAAAGCTTGAACTTTGAATACTTTGGAGATGATCTTAATGGCATTCTTGAAGTTCTTAGATTAGAAACCCTAAGTTCTTGATCTTTTTGTTGAAGGGGAGAAGATGGAATTGATGATTCTTGAGGGAATTGATTAGGATTGTTCTTGAGGGATAAATTGGAGAATGGGGGCAAATAATGCCCCATTTGAAGCCTTAGATCGTATTTTTACGACCTGGGTTAAGGTGGGAAAAGACCCCATTTCCCCTTATTACTTTAAAGCAGAAATTCGTAGCCCGCATCCCGAGTTTTCCCTTCAGCGCGACGCGCTACCATCGCGGCAGCTTACTGCCTCACACTAAAATGGCTATAACTTTTTGCTAGGATATCATATTTTTGCAAAATTGGTATCGTCGGAAAGCTAATTCAATTATATACAATTTGGTGGGTCTTGGGATGTACAATTTCATGTATATAAAATGTTATACATGTTTAAAGTAGACCCTTGTAGGATTGAATGCCAAATTTTGGTCGAATCTAATGTTCTTAGCTCCACTTGGCTCTAAGTGACTTCTATGAACATCATTCACCTAATAAGGACTTCACATACTTAGGATTAAATTCATGACACAAGAATTTGAATTATGGATCAAGAGTACGACAATTACATCTTTATCGCGATGCGTTGAAATCGCGTTAAGCTACTGGAAAAGGATGAGTGCAAATTTGCACTCTGGCGTGATGCGGTGCTATCGCGTTGCACCACTGGAAATTGACAATTGGGAATTTGGACCTCTCTGCGACGCGCCAAAATCACGGAGGTCCACTGGAATATGATGATTGCCATTTTGGCATCCACCGTGATGCGGTGAGTGCCCAGGTGGAACACTGCATTACTAACAATGCTCTAACTTCTTCACCGAGTGTCGGATTTGGACGAATTTGATATCGATGGAAAGTTTATTCAATTTCCCACACAATGGAAGGTCTAAATCTGGAAAATTCCATATGAAATAAAGGTTATTCATTTTTGAAGCACACTCTTAATATTCTAGGAATGAATTTTAAGCTAGGAAAAATACGGGGTGTTACAATATCTCCCCCTTGGGAATATTCGTCCTCGAATATGGATAATTAAGCTAAAAATACTAAGGAATCTGAGGTTATAATCTATCATGCACAACTGAAATAAACTGAATAACTGAATCTTAAACATAATGAGTTACTGAACTGATCTGCGAGTGCATGAATTCTCATGAAAATATCTATATCGTTGATATAGAAATGACGGTGTCAACTTATAAGTAACCATTACTTTAGGCTAGATTTGATTTCATGAGAAAATGAATGAGAGGTTTATGACATGAAAAACTCGGGGTATTACAATATCTCCCCCTTGGGATCGTTCATCCCCGAATGATAGAGATTTAATTGAAATACTAGAAAAAGACTGAGATGACGAACAGGAAGCTTACGAGTTGAATCATGACTGATCATTTAGATTCTGAAACTGATGCATAAACTGAGCTGAATTTACAAGGTACATGAAGTGAGCAAATTTCCTCTTAGAATGATATGACTAGATGGGAAGATTGAAAACCATAGAAACTTGTCTGTATGGTTGCTAGACTGAATTACTGGCTAAACGGGTTAACTCATACTGTACATTCCACTTCAACAACTATATTCAACCTTCTACTAGGATCTCACTTAACGAACAACATATCCATCCGCACAAGTATTTATCATCACTTCTAGAATCTGGAAGTCTGACTTAGTTACTTACCCTATCATCTCCCCCTTATCTATAAGCCATCACTCTAAGTCTGTGAACCACTATATAAACTTTAATCTAAACTGCAATCACTTTACTCTAGAGTCTGGCGTAAAATTAATACACATAAAACTAAACTTACCCTGAAGGACTGTATCTTAATATGTCACTCCCAATACTAGTACCTCCTTCTGAGATTCAACTCTTAGATTTCTATAGCCTCAAAAGTTATCATATAACAACTTAAACACTGACTAACTTAGAATCTTCATGGTATCACCAGATCTTTATTTCACACCACCCAGAGCTTCAACTCTTACTTTTATTCGCTCAATCTTCAAGGATTCAAACTTAGAGTCTAACACTTAAAACGGACATAATCAATCTTTAATATACCAAACTACCTGTGCCATAGATTACTAATATCACCTCTCTATACTTGTATTTCTAAACCATGAGAATCAAGATCACACCAAAAAGGCTCAACATCATCTACCCATAACTCCTTAGCTTAACTATTAAGAACACCATATATATATAACAAGTCTCCTTCCACTTAGCAACTCAACGGTACTACTAATCACACACAACACATAATAACCTTGGAAATAATGCAAACCTATAGCACCTTGGGCATACTTCTTCACCATACATATAGCATCATACTTAATTATAGATAACTAAACTCAAACTTCTTGCATACACTGTTCAAGCCAACTAGATCCCTTCCATATAACCAGCATCACTAACCTAGAAATCATTTCATCCACTTTGATGACCATCAACTATTCAAACTTAGAGTTTAGTTCTAGCTATGATGAACCACAACTTCACACAATATTCTTACATGCCAAACATCTGAAACCATTAGTCCGTTAAAACTTCATAACAGAAAGGATCAATCTCAATCCTATGATCTATCTTATTTAAAATCCATTAACATATCCTCCTTCTACATATCCTTACTATCTGCCCTTTTTATACCGCTAAACTTAGTTCATAGCTCTATAAGTTTCAACTAAACTCCCTCTGGCAATCTCAGGGACGCCTAAATTAACAACACTCCTCCACCAAGTACCTTCATCAATAACCTATACTTTTCTTGCACATCAAACACTGTCAATAACTCTTTTCATACTCCAATCAACAACAATTTACCTTAACTAATGACTCCTTCTCTACCTTCTACTAAATTAATACACAAGGACATATCACTTCATTACTAACTCAATCTTATGAAAAAAGATTCATCTATACATATATTCAATAAATTTCCCTTACCATTTTTCTCATCATACACCTCTAAACCCCCAGTTTCAACCAACACAAGAACAATAAGATGAACAACAAGGTGCTAGTGAATTGAAATAGGCTTCACACGGCTTCACTAGACTTTGATTTTGTATTTTGAATAAGAAAATGAGATGAGTAACAAAGCAGCTATGCTAGTAAATCGAAAGAGACCCACACGGCTTCACTAGACTTTGAATTTCAACAACACAATGATAACAAGATTGTAAGATATGGAAACTTGACACACAATATTCAATGATCTAAGAATACACATCCTACTCTGTCTTAATTGAGTGGATCATAAGAATGAGGACATAACTTTAAACTTGAGGGACTTATAATACACTAGAAGGATCCTCTCAAGACGCTTTGTAAAACTTCAGAAACTTCTGCTAGAAATTCTGAAAGCATTATCAGGGGAGGGAATTGGAACTTGCCGATCATGTTACCTCAAAAACAGTACATAGATAGAGAATTATAGATTATCATTATGGATTCTGAGGAGGAATCTGAAAGCACACCTGACTAGGTCTTAGTGTACAACTTTCCATGAACATGAATAAAGCCCTTCAAACTTTGGAACTTAAAAGCAATGATGAGATACTTTCTAGCCTCCTTATAATCCCATAACTATCTGAGGAGACTATTTGAGAAATCCCTAGCAGTAAAGGTTTAAGCTTGACTATTTTTGATACCTAGAAAATAAGGCAAAGATGGCCCGAATAGAGTAAGATGAGAATCTATATAAGTTTCTTAGAGACCCTTTCTATAGCACAATCTGAGACTTGAAAGAATGAAAACATTTCTTAAATGCCTTGTAGCCTCTCGAATAAAAGTATAAACATCTTCATACCATTCCGTAAGACTCTACTAGACACGGCTTCACAGACACCCTAGGATACTTGAACTCGGTTCTCTGATACCAAGTTTGTAATGCCCTAAAAATGGGTCCCGAGATGTCACACGGTGTTAGGGTCACAAGTGATCCCAAGCTAACCCTTTTACTGGCATACTTACAAGCAACTGAATTAAATACATAAATCTAAACAAA
This sequence comes from Capsicum pubescens, assembly GCA_030864215.1. Classification (NCBI taxonomy): domain Eukaryota; kingdom Viridiplantae; phylum Streptophyta; class Magnoliopsida; order Solanales; family Solanaceae; genus Capsicum; species Capsicum pubescens. Next base: position 177,887,333 of record CM061545.1, on the reverse strand, counting down.
AGCATAAAACTTCTCTGAACTTGATCAATAAAAATCTAAATCTACAAGATTACAACTCTGTTTTTAGTAACAGAACTGAAATTAAATACATTAACACCACTGACTGTCTATGAAGCCTCTACTAGTACTGACTATAGGTAGCTGGGTCATGACTCCCAACTATCCCAACTCAATACGACTGAATAAACAAAATACAACACTTCTCAAGCACATAACTGACTCGAGCCCTTGAATCAAAAGAACTCATCACCTGCTGACTGGAATCTGCGGACTGACTGAATATGGTATATGCGCTACAACTTGTACCTACATAATGAGACAATGTAGAACATAGACATATATGTAGGTTAGTATTTTGAGGATGTACTGAGTTTATGAGGGTGTATGCAATAGTAAAATAATACCATCAATCTTTATAGAAATCATGCATTCTGATATAAATGACTCGAAAAGCTTAAGCAAAAATAGAATTCTAAATCTCATAAATCATCAATAAGGAAGCATGTAGTATAAATCTCGTAAGTCATTACACCTTATTATAAAATTTGTATCCTCTTCTTGTTTACAAATCTATCAACTGGATGAAATCTTAAAACAATAACTTTCAAAATATATACTAAGACTTTAAATCTATAAACTATTTGAAGAGTAGGGGTGTTCTTTAGGAGGTTCTTCTAACCGACATAAGCCATGTGAGCTAACATGGAGTCCGATATCTTACCCATTTTCGGGAGACCTATTCTACCCTTGACATCCGAATAGAACCTTAATTTTAGTGATCACTATCTCGGTCTCGGGCCCATACATCTCAATCCTACGGTGGCACGTAGTTCTGGGGTATGAGACCTTGGAATCATATCCAACTCGGTGCTAAATAGTACTCCCATACTTAGGCTCAGAACTTTTAGGAAATCCACCTTAAATTAACTCAAGCGTCTATAATGAAGACCAAATTATACTTCTCTTAGCTTTAAATCATAAGTAGTGTGGATTACTATCTTAGCTTTTGAAAGTGCTTATCAAAACTTGTCAACAAAACTTCAGATCATAATCTCCTTATAAACTCATCACTTGTACTTAGGACTCAAAATATATAGCTTTAATGCACCAAAATTATATTTAAACTTCATGCTCAACCATCATCTTAAAAATTTTACAATCATCTCAATCAAGATATTGGAAAAATAACTCATAATATGAATCTCATGATTTCAACATGTCAAAATTCATGCTTGATAACAAAACATTCATAATAATCTTAAAATCTGGAAATTTCAGCAATGCTCATGACAATATAAACAAACTCATAAAATTTATCTTCAACAGCTCTCAAAAACTCAAAATCTTGTAGATAGTGATAATGGGTATGAATCCCAATTTAGAACTCATATATAAACATTCAAAATCATAGAAAAACATCTAACTCAATATGCTTCTTGAAAATACTTCAAGACCATCAAAATAATAAGGTCAAGAATCTCAATATCATACTCAAACTCACTTTCGAAAATATGAAAAATTGTGTTACGCACATAAATACATGAAAATAGTCATGTCATTCAATATTCAATCACTTGTAAACTCATAATCTTCAAACAATATAAATTGGGTATAAACCCTAACTTAACTTTCATGGAAATCATATTAAAATTCAGAAATTCATAACTTCAAATAAGTTTTAGGCACAAGGACGAAAGGATTGTCCTTGTTGAAACCCCACATACCTTAATTGACTTGATTTGATGAAGAAAGCTTGAATCTTGGATCTTGAATGATGAACTTGAATGTAAAAGCTTGAACTTTGAATACTTTGGAGATAATTTTGATATCATTCTTGAATTTCTTAGATTAGAAACCCTAAATTCTTGATCTTTTTGTTGAAGATAAGAAGATGGAATTGATGATTCTTGAGGGAATTGATTAGGATTGTTCTTGAGAAAAAAATTGGAGAATGGGGGCAAATAATGCCCCATTTGAAGACTTAGATAGTGTATTTATGACCTGGGTTGAGGTGAAAAAAGACCCCATTTATCCTTATTACTTTAAAGAAAAAATTCGTAATCTGCATTCCGAGTTTGCCCTTAAGCGCGATGCGCTACCATCGCGGCAGCTCACTACCTCACACTAAAATGGCTATAACTTTTTGCTCGGGTATCGGATTTTTGCGAAATTGGTATCATCAGAAAGCTAATTCAATTATGTATAATTTGGTGGGTCTTGGGATGGAAAATTCCACGTATATAAAATATTATACACGTTTAAAGTAGATTATTGTAGGATTGAATGCCAAATTTTGGTCGAATCTAATATTCTTAGCTCCACTTGGATATAAGTGACTTCTATGAACACCATTCACCTAATAAGGACTTCAAATACTTAGGATTAAAGTCATGAAACAATAATTTGAATTATGGATCAAGAGTATGACAATTACACCTTTACCGTGATGCGTTGAAATCGTGTTAAGCTACTAGAAAAGGATGAGTGCGAATTTGCACTCTGGCGTGATGCGGTGCTAACGCGTTGTGCCATTGGAAATTGACAATTAGGAATTTGTACCTCACCGTGATGTGACAATATCGCATAGGTCCACTGGAATATGACAATTACCATTTTGGCATCCACCGCAACGCGGTGAGTGCCCAGGTGGAACACTGCATTACTAACAATACTCTAACTTCTTCACCGAGTGTCATATTTGGGAAAATTTTATATCGATGGAAAGCTTATTCAATTTACCACACAATGGAAGGTACAAATCTGGAAAATTCTGTGTGAAATAAAGTTTATTCATTTTCAAAGCACACTCTTAACATTCTAGGAATGAATTTTAAGTTAGGAAAAATATGAGGTGTTATATGTAATGACCCTTCAAGTCATTTCCTTGATTTATGTGTATTTATAGAATTTTGAGCCTTTCCAAAGAGACTATGGGTTATTTATGACTCACCGAAACTGTCGGTTTAGTGATCGGATAGTTTATTTGGATTTTAGGATCATTTCTCTATTTTGGAGCTTACGTTATTTAAGATTGGTCTTGGATAAAAAATACTAGTATAAGATCTCTTATGAGAATTCCAATAGCATCATCCGCTCTATAATGTTGATTTTGGGATAGATTGAAACACCCGAGAATGTGGCCTTGCAAAATTTTTAGTTGAATGGCAATGATCATTATATGTGTGTTGTGATATATCCTTGTTGTGTGTTGTTTCCAACTTGTTTAAAGATTTTGTAGGTGAATATTTATGTTTTAACTTGTATCTATACTTACCTATCAAAGTGGAAGAGAGTTGAAGCACTTATACTTGAACCCTTGAATAAGACAACTGTTGTTGTCTCTAGAGTAGATACGGTTGGGGGTACTTGAGTCATACCCTAGGTCATGAATCGTACCCACCATGACCTTCCATTTCATACCCTAGACAGTATGTTAGGTTAGTATACTATCCACTAGATGACAAGGTCATCCCTTGGTCGTAACCAAGCTCACGAGTCATAAGCTGCCCTACCGAATGGAGTTAAACCTAACCTAGAGTTGACTTTTTTTATTATGGGTGGTCTATAAGAGCTAGGTCATGAGTCATACCCTTAGTATACGACTAAAGGGTGCCTAGTAGTACCCTAACTAGTGTGGTCCACCTAGGGTAAGCCTTGGGTATGAGTTAGGGTACCACTCATACCCTCGGTTATGATTGCCAAGTGAATCGTAGGGGGGAGTCGTACCCCTGCACGTGTGTGTTTACCAGATTTTAACCAAGGACCTTTTGGTTATTTCCCTTGACAAAAACCCTAATTCCTTGACCTATATAAGTCTTGGTAGCCTCCCAAGTCTTTATTTTCAAGACTTAAACATCCTAAACACTCTAAAGGCTCTTGGAAACAAGATTGGAGGCAAGGGTTTGAAGGTGTTCATCTTGTGGGAATAAATAAGAGTGAATATTGTTGGTGATTTAAGTTGTTTAAGGCATGTATCTCTTCCGCTCTTTAAATAACTCTAAACCCATGTATTTCACACTTGAATTAGTAAGTGCACATGGTGGTTTTGAATCAAATGAAAAGGGTTTTGACACCTAACAATGAATAATGATGATTCTTAAATATACTTGTGTTGATACATGTAATTGATGGTAGGTTGCATATGTGGGTGCTTTTTGTCTTTTTTTTAACATGAGGGACTTGATTAACGCTAATCTTGATGATTTCTACCATGAAAATGGCCTTGTCATAACTATGCACAAAAGGAGTTTATGAAAATATCTAAGTGAATTATCTAGTCAATTATTGATGATGTGTTGAACTTGGGCAATGGCCCAATGAGTATGAATGTTTAATAAATGTTTTGATAAGAGTGTTGTGAATCATGTAATGCATAATTAATGATATTATTAAGCTAGTGGCTAATAAGAGGGTGAACTCCTTTGATATAATATGAATATGAACTTGAATGGTGTATTGAACTAAAGTGTGACAAGAGAATGCTATTGAAATGTGAATGTCTTGTGAAGGTCTTGAGGACCATAAAATGAATTATGTGATGAATTGAATGAAGGTATTGTCTTATTGAAATGGTTGAAAAATGAAGGCTCCCATGATGACCATGAAGCCTTGTATAGTATTAAAATTGGTTAAATGGCTAAAGTTCCAAAATATTGTATTGAATATGTGTTGATGCATGGACAAGAGGGTAAAGTCCCAAATTTTAACTAATGATGGTTGTAATGGCTTGAGGTTAAAGTCCCTTTCCTTATGTGATGGCCCGAGGGTAAATTCCCTTGCCCAATGAAAATGCAAGGTAAAGTCTATTGCTTAAAAGAGCTCTTGAGGTCAAAATACCTTGCCTCATGAAGAGGCTTATGGTAAAGTCCACCTAAGTCTTGTGGTAATGTCCACTTATGTCTTGTGGTAAAGTCCACCCATGGATTGGGGTAAAGTCCACCTATGTGTGTGGGTAAAGTCTCTTATTTGAATGGCCTAAGTTTTTGGGTAAGGTCTCTTATTGAGTGATGGTGTGTGTGGATAAAGTCCCTTAGCATAATGAAAATGTGTACATGGGGGAAGTCCCCGGTCTAATGATAATGAATCCATATGTGTGGGAGGTGGTAGTCCTCTACTCTACGTATAATAAATTAATGTATGAGAATGTTGATGAACCTTAATATCTAGGTTGATATATGGTATATGTATATGTATGGATATGTCTATGAATGTGATAAAATATGATATATTGATTTGTTGTTGATTGAAGATGTTATCTTATCACTTATCCTTTATTTACATGCTAGCGTTCCAACCGCTAACCATCTTTGGACGCTACGTCCCCATGCGGCGTAGGCGCCGAAGCATCTTCTTCTTTTTCTATGTAGTGACTTATAGATCAAAGTGGTTCGTGCCGTGACTTGAAGGGGTGAGCTTCCTTACATACGAAAGAAATCCATCTCTTAGTCCTTATCTTTAAACTTATTCTCTTTAAGACTTAGTTTGGCTATAGTCAGGGGCATGTCCCCACATATACATTTATTGACATTGGTCTTGTATAGAGGTGTTGTGAATAACTATGAACTTGGGTGTAGTCATTATAATGAATCTAATGTTGACTTATGTTATTATTTCTGCTATTCGGATTTGTGAGTTGGATCTTCTTTGACTCTTATGGTATGTTGAGAAAATTAGGTTTGGTTATCGGGGCAACCTCCAGTTCATGTGATCTTGAGTTGCCTATACGATATAGTCCGAATTTTGGGTCATGTCAGATAGACTCTTGGTTTAGGTCCAAAGGCACCCGAGCTTATTTTGAGTTATTGGTTGGAAGTTAAGAAAATGGAAGTTAGGTGTGGGATTCATTTTTTGTTGAAATAACCTTGAATGAAAATTTTGATTATGCCATTGAGTAAGGAACATCGAATTTGGTGTAGCTACATAATTCATTTGCGTTTTCTTCGAAGGTAACAGTATGGACTGCGTATATTTTACCCTCCCTATATCCCACTTTGTGGGAATACACTGGGTTTGTTGTTGTTGTTGTTGTACATAATTAATTTGCGCATACGGGATTCTAGATGAATCCAAGTCTCAGCTATAATCTAGTGTACCAGCGATCACGGACCATAGATCGCGATCGTGGTCTAGTAGCACTAGCAAGTGCCATGATCGTGACACTTTAAGTCACGAACCGACTCCTTGGGAAGACCAACAGAACCGTGACTTCGGTAGGGTAATATCGCGATTGTGACATCCTCGCCTGATGCCTCGTATTGCGATCGCGAAGGCCGGGTCATGATAGAGAGACTCGAGTGCCTGGGATAGGTATAAAAAACCATTTCTCAACCCGTTTTTTCCATTTTCTCATCTATTTATAAGAAAACTAAACCCTAGAAGTTTGGAGATCTTGGGATTGAAGCTTGTAGATGATTTGGGAAGCTCGGTTATCGATTATTCCATGATTTTCCTTCGAATTCATGGTAATATTCCTTCGACTTCTTGATAAGTTCTTAGAAATTAGGACTTTGAATTCTTAAATTTTAAGGGTTGATTTGAGACACGACTTGTGCTCCATTGTGCTCAACTTTTGAACACAACTTTCTTATCCTTCGAGGGACCTCGTGATGGGTTCAATTTTGGAATTTCATTTACAGGCCCCGCAGGCTCGTTCTTGCCCCAAAACTTGACTCGACCCATTATATGGAAATATAGGTCTCGTTTGACTCTTAATGACGCGTAGATTTTAATTTTTGTAGTGTGGAAGCATTTCGAGAATCGTGGAGTGAAAACAGATATTTTATGGACGAAACAAGGATCTGTGGTTCATCTTAGAGGTAGGCTTCTGTCTACTCTTCTCTTGAGATGATGTTTCACATATGTTGCATGTTAGATAGGAATACTAGGATGTAATTGTGGGTAGTACACCATGACTTAGCCTAAATTATGAGCTTGGGGGCTAGAAGGGTTTTTAACCCTTAAGTTGAAAGACTCATTATATCTCTACAATCTTATTACCTAGGTTGTTAGCAAATTAGTTATAGATAAGACTAATAAATCCTTAGAAATGCTTATGTATTACCCGATGGATTATGATGGTTTTCCCCAGATTATGATATTAGGATTATGCTGGATATACATTTGGGCCTAAGGCCATAATTATGATGTTGTAGCTATTCCGGATATATTCTTGGGTCAGAGACCATGTTCATGATATTGATTGATTCGGTTCTAGGAAGTATTCCATCCTTGTAGAGAAAATGGTTGTACTTTATCAACATATTGATGTTTATGATTTCATTGTTTGAATATTGGTGATGGTATGCATAGGTTCGGTACATTCATGATCACTAAATACGGTAAATGGTACGATTTCAACTAAAATATGATTTTACTACTGTTTTTTCCTAAAAATGTATCAAGCCAATTTTTCACCTTAAAAATGATTTTTTCGTAACGGGAATCGTATCATCTTAATGGATGATTTATGTGTAATGAAATTGAAAGTGATGTTTTAAAGATTTGACCGAGGTAGATTTCAGTCTATGATTTGATACTTCTATTTACTTTGATTGTGAGAGATTTCGTCCCTTTCTATACTTTTATGATAATTTAGTTTTGGAGTTTATCCTGGGCAATGGATTTATGGATTTACACTCTTTTAGCCACGGTTTGAGCTTGTGTATTTGTTATATATATATATATACCTCTTCGGTACTGGACGAAGAAGGATGATGATGTTGATGATGTTGATGATTGTAAATCTTGGATTAGGATCACGTCGATGTATATGGGTAATCTTGAACCCCCTATGGACCCCTTCGTCCATGGGTTGTTGTGATGGGGAAGGGTGGTTGTGTAATACCCCATACTTTTCATAGCTTAAATTTGTTCCTAGAATGTTAAGGGATAGCTTCCAAAATAAATAATATTTATTCCATGTGGAATTTTTAAGATTTTGACTTTTCAGTGTGGGAAATTGAATAAGCTTTCCATCAATACCAAATTCACCCAATTCCGACACTCGGTGAAAGAGTTATGATATTTTTAAGTTGACAGTGTCCCACCTGAGCAACCACCACGTCGCGGTGAATTACAATTTCATAATTGTCAATTCCAGTGGACCTCTGCAATTTTGGCGCATCGCGGAGAGGTTCAAATTTCCAATTGTCGATTTTCAGTAGTTCAACGCGATGGTGGAGTGTCGCGCTAGTAGCTAAAATGGAAAAAACTATAGGGCACGGCGATAGCTCCACGTCGTGGAGAATGCCTAGTTCCTACTAGTCCTTTTCCAGTGAACCACCGCGATTGTGGTGCATCACGGTGGCCAACCAAATCGGGAAAAATGTTGTATTTTTCAGTTCTGACTTAGAGTTTAAAAAAGGCATTTTGGTCAATTTCCAAGGCCCCAATCCGTCCAAACATGAGATTTAAGCTTATTCTAAGCACTTTGTGCTCATTATTCACCATTCTCTTCAAAAGAAAAACCCTAGAAACCAAAAGCCCTTTCTCCAAGAAACTAAATTCTACCATAGATTCTCCAAGATAATACAAGATTGACAATCCCCAATTCAAGAACTCCAAGAAGTCATCTCCAAAACATCAATAGGAATCCAAAATTCAAGGTTTCTTCATCTAATCTTCAATCAAGGTATGTGGGGTTTTATGAACAAGGATCCTCTTTCATTCTTGTGCCCAAAACTAGTTTTTTTTTTTACAAGTTCATATGATTTTGAATGTTTATACATGAATTTTAAATTAGGGTCCATACCCATTATTGTTTTTTGCAAGATTTTGATATTTCAAGTATTTTAGAAGATGAATTACACGCCTATTTTCATATTTTCATGCCTGTTGCTGTAATTTACAGATTTTGAGATGAATTATCATTGTTTCCATTATTGAGCATGAATATTATGATGTTTTGACATGAGTTTGATACATGTGTTTTAAGCCCTAAGTTTATATGTTGAGATTTTGAGAAAAATGATGCTTTAAGCACCTTATAAGCTGATTATATCAGATTTGTTTTTGGAATTCACTTTTTCAGATTATTACATCTTTTAATAGATTAATGCATAATTGGTTTTAGATAAACCCCTATGCTAGTTTTAAAGTGGATTTCCAACAGAATGAGTGTAGCAAATAAAAAGGGAGTAGTATTTAGCACCAAGCGGGAAGTGTGGGTTTAGCGTATCCTACTTCCACAGAACTACATAGCCAACATAGGTACAGATTAGCAGATTATTCCCATTTTGATATGAATGATAGTTTTAGCTTGTGATCGATCACATAGGTAGGTTATACTCCCTGACAAGAGTATGACACCTCTGCCTAACGTGAGGTTTCTTTCTTAGGAGGACGAGACGTTGGACTCCATGTTAGCTCACATGGTTTATGTCGGTTAGAAGAACCTCCCTTGCAGAACAGTTTTAAAGTATTTTTCCCTGCTAGATAAAAGAAAAGAAATGAATAACAGAAAAGCTTTGAGAAAACTAAGTGTAAAGGATCACAATTTTACTCAGATCATTCTTTACATAAAGACAATAGTTACAAATTTCAGCTTTTAAATTTCAGATTCAGAAGTGAGCTTTTTTTACACTTAGACAGTATGATTCATAAACAGAAAATTAGCACAGATTTTAGAACTAAATGTTGTGACTCACTAGATTTTTAAAGTGTGATTTGCTATTCATGATTTCAGATTTCAGTATTTCAGATATTCCAGCTTATGTGAGTCATTTACATTTAGCATGCATTGTTTTATAAATAATAATTATGAGAAGATGTTTTACTTATGCATTTCACCCCCATATACTCAGTACATCCTCAAAGTACTAATTCACATATATGTTTATGTGCTACATTATCTCATAATGTAGGTAGAAGATTTAGTATGCGCATTCAGATTTAGACAGTTGCAGATTCCAGCTAGCAAGATGATGAGTCCTCCTACTTCGAGGACTTTAGTTAGATTTATTTACATTCTTTGCTTTCTTACTCATATGTATTGATTAGTGGTAGTTGGGGTCGCGTCCCAGCTATCAATAGTCAGTATAGTAGAGGCTTCACAGGTGTTAATTAGAGTCAGTTATGTAAATTTCAGTCCCTCTTTTCAGATTGTATAAGAATATAAAATGGTATCAGTATTTTCACAGATTCCATCATTTTTATGATTCTGCACAGAAAGCTCAGTCATTTTGTACAAATTATTCAGTTGTTTATGAGTTATGCCAGTAGAAGGGTTAGCTTAGGATCACTTGTGGTCCTAAGCACCGTGTGAAATCTCGGGATAGATTTTTGGGGCGTTACAGGTCGGCATAGGTCCTACCTTTGTGAGTTGTTGAGATGGAGGAGGTATACACACTGGGTTACTTATGGTATGAGGATTGGTTACGGTATTGTGGATTCTGTTTGGATTCATCCTTGCATGTGTATTGCCTTTCACCAGTATGCATCTATATTTAACAGCCTTATGGGGGGTTGCATAGGTATGGGTGAAGAGTATGACTTATGGTGTGTTCTATACTGATTGAACCTTTTAAGCTTAGGGGGGTGGAGGCTCGTGAAAGGCTCGATTAGGTATTATTTGTTCGAACTAGTCGGTTACTCGCATTGTCATTACTATTATTATTATTATGATGATGATCATTGTTATGGCTAGTTTGTGACAACTTGGACAATGATTCGGTATTGAGATTTGAGGTATGATTCTGATACTTTTCTCTTACAGTTATTTTATCACGCATGACTAGTCCATGATTAGGCATTATGGCTTTACACCCTGAAATTGGTAGCTATAGTTCCTACTATGATTATGAGGCCTTAGAATGTTAGTCTGATGATTTAGGTTGTACCTCGAGTTGATATATATATATATATCATATATCCTTTCCTCCTTTCATTTATCTAGATTGTATATTCATCTTTTGGCCTTGTATACTATAATATATCCTTCTTTTGCCCTTTATCCTTATATTGGCCGGTGATATACGGTATAATGTTGAGATTCCTGTGTATGGTTAGAATGGGATAGTTTATCATTAATACCTTCTTAGATTTATTATGTTTGTTTCTTGGACATGTAAAGGATAGTTTATTTGTATTATCTCATTAGCTTTATGATGAAGTTGTTGGATATTTAGGTATAGTTTACATTTCTACTTACATGTTATGCATATTTACCTTATCTTTGAAGCTCAGTCAGCAGTTGCCTACTGAGTACCACATGTTAGTACGAGTCGTCGCTGTTGTTGTGTGCATCATGCAGAGAAGCTATGGTTCAAAGTCAAAGGGTGATATCCTGGCGTTCAGAGTAATACCTTCCTCCTTCTTATGTATTAGACTTATCTCTATGTTGTATTCAGAGATGATTGTATTTGTATACTCATTTTGTACTTCATTTTAGAATCTGATCACATTAGAAGCTCTTGTACTGATTCCACCAGGTTTTGGAATTATCTTATAAATGTTAGTCTTTTATTTCATCTATTCTATATTATTTCCTTAATTCTTATGGTAGTCCGTTACTAGCAGTTCCAGACTACGGGATTGGCTTGCCTACTGATGGGTTATAGTGGGTGCCATCATGACCTGAGAAATTAGGTCGTGACAAATTGGTATCAGAGCCTAGGTTCACCGGTGTATTGGTACAAGAGCTAAGTGTTTAGTAGAGTCCTACGGATCGGTGCAGAGACGTACGTAACCTATCTTTGGGAGGCCACAGGTCATTCTTAGGAAATCCTATTATTGACTCCTTGTTGTATGTCCGTAATTCTATAAGCCTCAAGTACATTCATTGACTCTATTCTTTCCCACATGGATGATGCGAGGTTGTTGATAGATGCGGACAAGACTTTGACGTGAGTTCCCAAAGATTTAGTGCATCATCGGACCAGAGATTTGGGGATGGATGTCGAAGATCTTCAGTGTCAGTCAGGGGATTTGGGGCCAGTCCAGGCTCCAGTAGAATTTGCGGTTGCTTTAGCTGTTCTAGATTCAGCATTGGAGGTCCCGAGCCTTTTTATGGATATCTTATAGTCAGGACTGATTGAGTTGAGTTTGTTGGTGTTTTCCTTATCAGTTTCAGAGTATGAGATTAGGTTCTTTGAGTGGGCCAGGCATTTTCTTATGTTATATTCTTCACGCGAGAGCCACAGAGAGAGCATGTATTGAGACTTATAGAGGTGGCAGTAAGAGGCCATGACATCAATATAGTGTTATTGGTAATTCATTTGGGAGTGAGGATTCTCCCGATGGGGTTCATCATCACTTGCGTCCTATCGGTTCTACGCATGTGGCGTTTCAGATTATGGGTGGCGCTCAGTTTAGTCATGGTGATCAGCGGACAGAGTTCTCATCAGGTCTTGTGGAGTTTTCGGTATGGGTCTTCAGGCCATGGCGGTCATCCTGGATTAGAAGGGGCAGCATCTCAGAGTATTCCAGGAGCTTGTTTTGGTTGTGGTGAGATAGGACATTAGTCCAGAGAGTGCCCCAGATGCGAGTCGGTTGTTTAGACAGAGTCAGTATGTATTCCCCGCCAGCCTAGAGTTCTTGAGGTAGGCTATGACTGCGGGAAGGATGATCATGGTAGTGGAGAGTGCTCTCAGCATGAATTAGCCAACCATTTGGGCTCAGATCATGTTTCTCGCCAGCTTAGGGCTTCAGGAATTCGCTATGACTGCAGAGTGCTCGGCCACTGGTCTAGAGAGTGTCCCCAACGTGGGATTGCTAATCATTCAATTCAATTAGATCAGCCTCATAGTATTGTGGCCCCATTAGTTGGAGATAGTGCGCTTGGCACCCCAGGTCAGTTTGAGTTTGGACCCGTTCAGATTTACCGCGCCTAATCCGCACCCCCTACAATTGGTATCAGAGTCTTGTTATTTAAAAAATATGGAAGTCGTATATATATGGATTTACTTGATTAATTTATTAATTATGATTTATTTGATAAAACTAGATTTAGATATTCCCCAAAATATTATTTAAATGAATAACGTACAAAAATATAAAGAATTAAAGAAAATAATATCTGAAAAACGTAAAGAATTAAAAATAAGGATAGAAAGACCACAATATAACATAATTGTCAGAGTTAGTAAAAACTCAATAAATGCACAAAAAGGAAGAAATATCAAATTTAGAATCAACAATAGATAGTCTAGAATATACATACCAACATGATCTATTAACAATTAAATAAAAAATGAACAAACAAGAATTTATAATAGACGAAAAAATATATGAAAATCACGAAGGATTAAAAATAAAAATAGTATTTTCTAATTTAGGTAGAAGGTATAAGAAAATAGGTGAACATTTATATTTAATGTTTGAAAAATAAGAATTAAAATTAGAAGATAAATTGACAGTTATGGTGAGAATAGAAAAAGAAAACGAAGAAATAGATAGAAAAAAGGAAATAGAAAAAATAAAACAACAAACTACAAAAGAAATACGAAAAATAGAAAAAACTAAAAATAGTAGGATTGCTGAATTAGAATAAGAACTACAAATGCTAAAAGATTTGTATGAAAAAAGACAGAAAGAAAAAGAAGAAAAAGATAAAGAACAAAAATTATTAAATGAGATAAATCAATTTAAAGAAAAATTAGAAATAAACAATAAAGAAATAGAAACCAAGGAATTTGAAATTAATACAATAGATGTTAAAGAAACAGATAATTATGATTCGAAAGATAGTGAAACATATACAGAAATCTTAACAAATACAAAAAATTTAGAAATCAATGAAAAACAAGAAGTAATTAATGAAGAAAACTTAGAAAATATAAACACGGAAATAAACACTCTTGATAAAAAAAGAAGATGAAAATATAATACCTAGAACATCAGAAATAAGAAAACCTACATATTATAAGAATAAGTTTAAAAGATATAATCTAAAGAATGAATATCACAAATGGACACCAAAACAAATAGTTAATAAAAAATATAACTTTTTAGACTTAGATTATGTAATAAGTACAGAAAAACAATACAATTATGGATAAGATATATGACAAAATAATTATTAGATAATAATATAAATATAACAGATGCACCAGAATATATAGAAAGAACACTAATAGGAACAGTGAAATTATGGTTTTTAAATCTAACTGAAAATAGTAAAAGAGTATTAAGAACTGACAAACCTACAAAAGAAAGATCATCAACAACTACAACTAAATTAACACCTATAGAATTATTAAAAAAATATGAAACAGCTATAAAAGACGAATTTAGTAGCATGACAACAACAGAAGAAGAACAAAATGAAGAGAAAGATACAAATATGAATTTAATATTAAAATTAGCAATATGTAATATGTGCTACATAGATGAATATACTTGCGCATTTAAAGAATATTATAATAAAGAAGCATATAATACAGAAGAAAGTAAAGAAATAAGAAAATTATATTTTAGTAAATTATCTGAACCATTTAGTTCAAAAATAATAAAAAGTTGGGATGAAGCAAAAATAGTAGATACTCTAGGAGCAAGAATAAAATTTTTACAACAATGGTATAGAAACCTATGTGAAAAATATAGAGAAGAAATAAAAATGGAAAAAACATTAATAAGAAATTTAGCATGTTGCAAAGATAAAATAGCACCTCAATTCGGATGCGAAGAAAGATATTATAAGAAAAGAAAAAGGCATAAGAAATATAAGAAATACAAAAAATCAAAATATAAGTATAAGAAACCAAGAAAAAGATATTATGTAAAAAATTATAAACCTAAAAAACCATATAGGAAAAAAAAATCTATAAAGGAATGTACTTGTTATAATTATGGAAAATTAGGATATTTAGCTAGAGATTGTAAATTACCTAAAAACCCAAAAAATAAACAAATATCAGAAATAAAAATAGAAAATACAGAATATATGCAGATAGATTATATAGATTACGAATTAGAAAGTGAAGACAGTATATATGAAATTTCAGAGAATGAAACAGATAATGAAATAGAAGATAATGAAATAGATAGTGAATTAGACGAATTAAATGACTGAAGAAAGATATACAAATAAACCAAATGACTGAAGAAGATATAAAAATAATAACAAAAGAAGAATATTTAAATGACGAAGGAACAGATCAAAAAATAATATTTGATAATAACATATTTGATGAAATAAAAGGAAAAGAGTTAGACTTAAGTGAGGAAAAAATATTTAAAATATCAACAATAAAAAATATATTTACTAGGAAAAAGGAAGAATATTATGTAGTAAGCCAAAAAGAACATGTAATAGACTGCAGATATGCAAAAGGTAAAGCTAGTATACCACTGGTAACAAAAAGGATAATAAATAAAGAAATAAACAATACAAAAAGTAGAGACCCAATAAAATATGTACACCTTGAAAGTACAGAGATATTGATAAAAACATGTTTTAGAGAAGGAATAGATACACCAATAGAACTATATTTAGCAGATGATAGGATTATAAGACCTATAGAAAAAAGTATAATAACTGTCATAAAAGGAAATTTAATATACCAAAAATTTAAATTTATAATAAGTGCAAATTATTCAGTAGCAATAACAAATAAAAATATAGATAAATCATTAGTATTATATTGGGAAATATCAGGAATAGAACTAACCCCAGGAAGTAAAATATTTACAGCAAGATGTAAAAATCTATATGTATTAACTACAAAACACAAAATAACAGGAAAAAATAAAATTAATAAAATACAAATAGAAAGTCCTTTTGAACAATTCGTAAAAAAAAATTGATAATAATGATTATAGTTACAAAAATATAGACATAGAAGAAGATTTAGAAATAATAAATGATAGAATAAGTACAACAAAAAGAATAACTTATGAAAAACCAGAATCATCAAGTTCATCAAAAAGAACAAGTTATGAAACAAGTTCAATAGTTAATTTAAACCAATATTACATAACAGGAACAATAAATGAAAAGGAATATTTAATACTCTTAAATACATGGCAAGAACAAAATTATATAGCAAAATATCTAGTAAAAAATGAGGAAATAAAATCTGATAATAATATATACCCAGATCTACCAAGAAGCTTAATAAACACTAAAAATATAGCAGAAAAAAAAATAACAATAGGATTTAGAAAAATGAAAATAGAATTTGAAATAAAGGAAGAAATGCAAAAAGCAGACATAATATTAGGAACTAAATGGCTAGAACAAGTAAAACCATACAATATAGAACACACACAATTATCTATAACATATAATAGAGAAAAATTATTCTTAAGAAGAGCTTTAACATGATATGAAAATATATGTATTAATGAAGATAGTAGTAGAAGGATATTACAGTAGATATTATACGCCTATGATAGATACAGGAGCAGAAGTTAATTTATGTAGATATAATTGTTTACCAAAAAGTAAATGGGATAAATTAAAAACACCAATAATAGTTAAAGGATTTAATAACGAAGGAAGCTTAATTACTTATAAAGCTAAGAATGTAAAAACACAAGTATGAGATAAAATATTAACAATAGAAGAAATCTATAATTATGAGCTAACATCAAAAGATATACTTTTAGGAATGCCGTTTTTAGATAAATTATACCCACATATAATAACTAGAACAGATTGGTGGTTTACAACACCATGTAAACAGAAAGTAAGAGCAAAAAGAGTTACTAATAAAATAAGAAAGAAAACTGATTGGATAGAAGGAAGTGAAAAAATTACACAAAAATTAAAAAATATAAAAAATACTGAAGATACAATAGAACTGGTCGTATTTTCAATAAATAAAAAGGAAATAACTATATTTTCAATAAATAAGATAGAAATAATTAAGAAAAAATTAGAACAATTATATAGTGAAGATCCATTAAAAGGATGGAAAAAACATAAAACCACTATAAAAATTGAATTAATAGATAAAAATAGCATAATAACCCAAAAACCATTAACACATAATTTTGATGATTTAAAAGAATTTAAAATGCATATAGAAGAATTATTAGAAAAACAATATATACAAAAAAAGTAATAGTAAACATAATAGCCCAGCATTTATAGTAAATAAACATAGTGAACAAAAAAGAGGAAAAAGTAGGATGGTTATTGATTATAGAAATTTAAATGCAAAAACAATGACTTATAATTACCCAATACCAAACAAGATATTAAAAATAAGTCAAATACAAGGAGATAATTATTTTAGTAAATTTGATTGTAAATCAGGATTTTACCATTTAAAGATAGAAGAAGAATCTAAGGAATTAACCGCATTTACGGTACCACAAGGATTTTATGAATGGAATGTAGTACCATTTGGATATAAAAATGCACCAGGTAGATATCAATATTTTATGGATAGTTATTTTAAACAATTACCTAATTGTATAGTATACATAGATGATATACTATTATATACAAAAACTAAAGAAGAACATTTAAAATTATTAGAACAATTTACAGATATAATAGAAAAATCAGGAATAAACTTAAGTGAGAAGAAAACAGAAATTATGAAAAATCAGATAGAATTTTTAGGAATACAAATAGATAAAAGTGGAGTCAAAATGCAACAACATATAGTCCAAAAAATAATAAATTCAGAAGAAGAATTAGATACAAAAAAAAAATTACAATCATTTTTAGGATTAGTAAACCAAGTAAGAGAATATATTCCAAAATTAGCAGAAAACTTAAAACCATTACAGAAAAAAATTAAAAAAGGATGTAGAATATAGATATAATGAAGATGACACAAAACAGGTACAGAAAATAAAATTACTTTGTAAACAATTATCAAAATTACAATTTCCAGATGAAAATAAAAAATTTACATATATAGTAGAAGCTGATGCAAGTGAATATAGTTATGGAGGAATACTCAAATATAGGTATGAAGAAGAAAAATTAGAACATCATTGTAGATATTATTTAGGAACGTTTAACGAAACAGAAATAAAATGGAAAATAAATAGAAAAGAATTATGTTCTTTATATAAATGTTTAATAGCATTTGAACCATATATCGTATATAACAAGTTTATTGTTAGAACAGATAATACACAGGTACGATGGTAGCTAACAAGAACAATACAAAACTAAGTTACGACAAAGGAAATTCGGAGACTAGTATTAAATATATTGAATTTTACATTTACAATTGAAGTAATCAATACAAACAAAAATATCATTGCAGATTACTTATCAAGACAAAGCTACTCAAACTGATTTACCAATAGAAGAGGCTGATGCCAAAGATACCCAGACTAATTTATTACTCCAAATGTTTAAACAAATGGAGTTATTACAAGAACGAGTTATTACACTAACTACTGAAGTTACAAATGTAAAAGTGCAAGTCGAGCACTATAAAAAACAAGATACTGTGCAGAAAGAGCACATTAAAAAACTAGACCTAGAAGGTGACGATGAGAAACATCTTAAAACTCAAATTACTGACGAAACTTCAATTACAGCTACAGGCACATCTAAAGGGAAAAATATAGTCACTCAAAATAGACCTGGAATACCAAAGAAAAAGAATTATAACCTCAGTCAAATATTTTCAAAACCATATACACCAAATATACAAAATTTAGAAGCATTTGGACCTCCTCAGATACATACATATTCTGAATCACTTAACCAAGAAAAACAGATATACAATTATTCTTCTCATAAATACATTGACAACACACACACCTTACAAACCTTATTAAATACCAAACCTATTCAAAGTGAAGAGCTAGCCGCACAACAAAAAGGATATATTACCCAGAAATGCCAAAATTACAATAAACTTATTGTCTTACCAGGTACAAGCCCAAATTTTATTAAATCATGTTACTATTATGGACTATTATCTACGGTTTACACAACCGATGGAGAAGAGTTAGCAGGAATCCCAAAAATTCACAAAGAATTTATGACTTACAAGAGAATTACCAACGGACAATTATTCTATGTTCGATTTTATTCCGCACCAGCAAAAATATTATTTGACGAAATTAAACAGACTACTAATGTTGTCAAAATGGGTATGACCAGAGATTATATTATTCCGGAAAAAATATGTGAACATACCGAGATACCAAAAATGCAGATACCAACATTTTACCGCAACAAAAGAGTTATTAGAATAAGCAATATATTATCAGAGTTATTTAATAATTAATCAGATAAAAAGCCAGTTTGGATATATAATTCAAGGAATCAAACATTGATTTATTCAACTTGCAAAAAAGTTAGAGACCATGACATGGAAGAACTTAGAAAATGGGGATTAACACTCCTCAGACCAGAAGAACAACCGTTAACAAGATCTATCAGTAAGGGAATTATTTCAGAAGAAGCTATGGATCAATTTTGTAAAAA
The DNA here is from genome assembly GCA_030864215.1 of Capsicum pubescens. NCBI lineage: Eukaryota > Viridiplantae > Streptophyta > Magnoliopsida > Solanales > Solanaceae > Capsicum > Capsicum pubescens. The sequence goes on along the minus strand of CM061545.1, from coordinate 177,867,988 downwards.
AATTGGCCAAAAATACAAAGACTACATATGCAGCAGATGTAGTGGCAAGCACAACTTTATTTCAGATGTGATGCTACACTGACAAAAAATAGAGAAGATAACCAAAGCAGATACGGAAGAAAGAGATAAAAACAAAAGACATGTGAATAAAATAGCATAACTTTACTTTATGTAAAGTTTATTGTATAAGGTTTGTAAAGTCTTTAGATAGAATAGGCTTTTTTGACTTTTCAAGCCAAAAACATTTATAAATTTTTGTCTAAAAGTTAAATATTAAAGTCTTTGTAAAGACTTTCATGTAAAATATGTCAGAACTTTAATTAAGTTAGGTAGAAAAAGACTTTTCAAGTCTTTAGATTTATTTTGTAAATTTTTAGAAACGTGTAAAATTATGTAAAGTTTCTCATTATAAATAGAAGGCATCAGAGGCATAAGAAGGACAAGCCTTCATGCGTTGAAGCAAAAAATCTCTCTCTTGTCCACAACAAATATTTTGCTTATTTATTTAAAAACAGATATATTTCAATGAAAAAATCTATGGAGGAACAAAACTTAGGATTATCAAACTTACCAGAACAGGTATATTTATTCAGTATTATGAATAGCTAAATTCATAATTCCTAACAATCATGCTATGATAAAATAAGTTCCATGTTAGTTACTTTATAATAGAATTATTCGAAGAATAGCATGTTAAGAAGTTCATTAGCAAAGTGGAAACGGAGAAAAATCCCTAAGAACTATGTCATTCTAAAGGTGAAACCAATAAGGCAAGAAGCCGTGGTGGGGAGTAGCCAGAGTTGAGGCGCTGTTTAAGGGAAAAGTATCTGGATTACCATGCTAATAGTGACCGACGAACATGTTATTTAAGAATAATCTAGTATATAGTAATCTAATATGATCATATTTTGTTATGTGTATGATTGAAGGGAATATTTTGAAAATAGCAATTTTATGAAAAATGAATAATTATTTATCTGACGAAATGGTAGATAAAATTAAAATACTTATTTTGTATGCACTTAAGGATATAGAAGTAGTAGATATAAGAAAAATCATATTAGAAAAAGCATTTGGTAAATATTATATGACTAGAATAAATTACATATCACAAATACCTAATTACACTTACAAACACATATATACCAAACCTACATGTCAACCATGATAAATTACGTATATTTAGAATTTTGGGAAAAAGATATGAGAAATATACAGTTAGTAGAAAAACAGATGAAAACAAATTTAGACAAATACATGGAAACTAAAGATATAAAATATATAGAATTCCTTGATGAAAATATGCAAGAATTACTTAGACTAAAACAAACAACTAAAAAATATTATGAAAAAACATTTAATCAAGCCTAAATGACAGATGATATTAAAATACTTGTTTTATATATACTTAGAGATATAGAAATTATAGACATAAAGAAAATAATATGGGAAAAATTACAAGATTATGAAGAGGAAGAATTATTAAACTTAGAAAACTTACGCATATATTATGAACATCAATACTATTTAGATTCAGATGGATATTATACAGACTAAAAATGTCAGAAAACATTAAGAAAATTAGAGAAAACCAAGAAGACCTACATAAAGAAATTAATTACAGAAAACAAATTAAGAAATAATGGAAAATCTAATAGAAAAATTAAAATGGATAGACGAATCCTTGAAAAATTGAGAAAAAAGCAAAGATAAAAGTTTAGATAGTTTAAAAAATTCATTAAGAATAGAACAAGAAAAAATAGTTAGTAGTATTAATAACCTCAAACAAGATATTAAATATAGTACAAACAGAATAAATTATTATACATTTACTTTAGAAGAATAAAATGATAAACTACGAATATCTAAAATATTGGGAACAAGAAATGGAAGAAATAAGATTAACAGAAAACCTTATAAAAATGAATTTAATTGAATATTTTAAAACTAAAGATATAGAATATATAGAATATCTTAAAAATAATATAGAAGACTTACAAATACTAAGAGAAAAAACAAAAGAATATTATAGGAAAATATTTAATCAACTACCATTTAATCACCCCCAAAATATGAATATCAGTAAAATTGAATATATTAATAAAATAAAAAATACAAGAACGAAGAAAAACAGTTAATGAATATTACTACAAAGCAATTAACAATTACATAAATTAATGGATACATCTTACGAAAAGAATAAATCATTAAAAGAAATCGAAACCCAACTATATAGTTTATACCAAGAATACAAAAGATTACATAGTACTAATGAGGATCCTAGAACACTAGATAATTTAATTACGATAATATCTAATTTAGAATATGAATTAATAAAACATCTTAAGTCAAGAAGATAAAAATGAAAAATATTTCAATCGATAATATTCATAAAATACATTATATAAAAATAAATATTTATTACCTAATAACTATTTATTTTTTAGTAAAGTTAGCGCGCCTAATCCGCACCCCACCCCACCCCCCCGCCCCCCGTCAGGCATGTGATTGCGGATTCACCATAATAGGTGTGATTTTATTTCCTACATTTACATTTTTATTATGTGTATTGGGATTTTCGTACCCATCGATGATTATATGCATTGATAAGTTCATATTGGTTGTTGTGTGCCTTGTTATTGAATTCATTTTTTTGTACATTCATGAAACAAAATGAAAACGAATTATCTTTCACAATTGCTCTATCAATGTTTTTATTTTTTGGTTTTCATTAAAGTTGGTTGTTGTAAGCCTCTTAACTTGTTGCACATCAGGAAGTGGAATGTTATCGTCATTACTATCTAAGTTATGGATCAAAGTCATATGAGGAAAAATGAAAACCGAGCATGCTGAAGAATCCAACAGCAATGAGTTCTTATAGTCTCAACCTTACCCTAGCCTGGGGATAGCAGTGGCACGAGGCGGGTTGGAACGTGTTAAAATTGGGCTTTGGGGAACAGTGATATCGTAGAGCTGAAACAGCAATGAAGAGGGTATCCATCAGAGTGAATCTATTTAAGAAAGAGTGAGTTATGTCTTGAAAAAGTTTTGCAAGTACATAATGTAGAATTCAACATATCATGTGGATAGCTGGTGTTGATAATCAACGAACTTTAAACTTATAATATGCAAGACATACAAGGTTTCAATGACTAGTCTATACAAAAAAGTATACAAGAAAAATTTACTCGGAGATCAAGTTTACGAGCTGGTAACCACAAATGTTTATGCAATGTCTAAAACTACATAGAATAATGAGTTAAATGTTGGAAATAATCCGTGCTTTTTAATTTCGTGAGAGCTCTTCTTTCTATTCTCCTAATCCATTCTTTACTAACTCCATAAAGCCGCCCAATCTCCTCGAGGGATTTGCGCTGGTGGGTTTCAAGACCAAACCTAAAATATATTACTTGCTGCTCTTTTGGATCCAAGCTTTCCAAAAGAGCATATATGTTATCTACAACGTCTTGCCTCATGACAGTTTCCTCTGGGCTTGTAATTGATTTATCCGGGGTGAGTTCCTGGAGAGCAATGAGTCAATCATATTAAGATACTCATGCAGAAAAAAAATTTAGTAGGGAAATCCTAGTTGTAAGAGAGAATGATAACAGTGTTTAAGGTACATTTTTGCTTTTCCCAAACAGGGATATGGTGCAAGAAGAAATTGGTTTATTCACGTTTTTCAAGTTGTCATATCACTATGTTCGAAATCAACCGTGCACACCTTTTTAGAAAGAAAAAAAAGAGAGGTATAGATAATTTTACCAAAACGTTTGCACTGATGCAATCTCCAACTTTCTGATCAATTGAACCAACAACTCTCAGGCATTTACTAGCCACTGCAATCCTAGCTGCGGATAGACCCGTGAACTTGGCAATTTCATCATCAGTTGGAAATTTTCCATGGCTCATACTGAGAGTTTTTCGAGCTTTATGTATTTGATTTATTACTTTGCATATAGTGAACTGCATTAATACATTAAAAGAAAGATAAATCTTTGCTATACCTAGATGAAACTGAAAGAAGATGAGTAAAATTTTCTTTAGAAAAAAATACATACGGGAATTCGAATCCCTCTAGCATGTTGTGCCACCAATTTTGATAATGATTTTCGTATCCAATACTGCACGTAAGTTGAGAATTTGTATCCCCTAGTGTGGTCAAATCTTACAGCACCTTGTAGAACACCCATGTTTCCAGCCTATAGCAACGTGATAGAAAGGAAAAGCAAATATTTCAGGTAATATGAAATCCAAAATGAAAACATAGCTTCCAGCATATAGTAGTTTTCTTCTTTAACCCGGTACAACGTTAAATATATCATAGCTGACAGTCAACGGCGGAGCCAGGATTTTTGTTAAGGCAGTTCAGAAGTAAACATAAGAACTAATCAAAGGGGGTTCAACCTCTACGGTATATACATAAAAATAATTTTAATTATGTATAATAGTAAAAATTTTTGCTGAAGGGGCCTCGGCCAAGTGTAGCTCCGCCCCTGCTGACAGTAGTTATATAAGTTAGCCTTGTTGAAATATGCTAGCAGTAGTATATAATTAATAATATATCACTGAAATATTTCTATTATCCTGATTTAATTGTGAATTTCTTACTTTACTCTCTACTATGAGCAACCAACTTGATGCAATAGGGTTGCATCACGCGAGCAAAGTGAATATCCAACATATGGTGGAGCTCTTAAAGGAGATTTGAGATTTGAGATGGTATCTTGCACATCCATGCCTAAAGTTCTACTTCTAAAATCACAAAAAATTATAGGATTTCAAGCAGTAGGGTGTAATTATGCTACTACATTTATGCCTAAAGAGGGACTATAGAGTTAATAAAGGCATTCCACTAAGATATAGTTCACTACCTGAATTAAGTCTCCAAATGCCACTCCTAGCCCCCTGTAGTTTCTTGCCAGATATAATACTAAGGATCGTGTACTTTTCAGAAGATCATCCCTGCAATACCAACCAAAATGCAACCGCTGCTGCAACTCCTTCTGTTCAAGCCCAGCAGCTTCTGCCCAACTGCTGAAAGTGGCTACTCGACCAGTTTCTTCTTCAAGGATTGACCTGATTCTTTCCAATTCTGCCATCAACTGTTTTATAGCAAAGAATCAAATTAATACGTGCTTCGAATGTTTAATGACTGTAATACAATACTCTTGATAAAAACTGGAGACAACCTGAACACCTCTTGACATTTCTGCCTCATTCTTAGCAATTTTCTGTCTTTTATTTCTAGAGGCATGTGATCTTTTCCCAGAATGGAACTTTGCCTGTTGGAAATCCTCCTGGATATTTTTGGTATGAGGCTGCACTGTAATAAAGTCATTGGCATTTCTGGATGCTCCATTTCTTCTCGACTTGCGCTCTTGCTTTTTCCTAGAACGTACAACAATTTTATCCATTCCATTTCCAACAAGGGCGTTCTCCTCAGCTTCTTTAATAAGCTCCCTTGGCACGTCAAGCACTTTAGGAGAAGTAGAAGAATGGTGTGTCCTTGAGAGACAAGCATGAAAGAATTCTAAAGCTCCAAGCTTTTCTATTTTCACCAGAATATCTCTTTCTAATCTTGACATCTCTGAATCAGAAAACATGTTTTCCAGCAGATCAAGATTTTTCATAAGTAAACTAAAATGAAGAGATTTGGTTGAGTTTAAATATGTTGGTTTCTCCCCTTCAGGTGATATCCCAGCTTTATGACTGCCAATATCTCCATATGTATTGCTATGTGACCCTCTGCCAATTTGAGTCTGATGAGAGAGAGCACAAGTTAGCAATGACATGAACATTATAGAACAAACTAGTGGCAAAAAAAGATACTCCTTAAGTGAGGCTTTACTTCTAACAAGAGAAGAGAAAAACTTTATTTCTGTGGTTACCGATGTATCAATAGCCCACAGTTGGGGGTCAGACAAGCAAGTCCGCACTCTGAAAGGATCACTATGTGAAGGTTCACAGTCCCCATTGATAAAAGGTTTGAGAGACCTAGCTGGATCGTATAAAGCCTCCCATCCTTTGACTGTATATGAAGATGAAGTGTAATTAATAAAAGAGCCCCTTCGGGTGAAAAAAAGAAAATTGTCATGACATATGTTGAATAATAATTCAATGGAGTAGGAAACTTAAATTGTTTAGGATTTGGTATTTGCTAGTTTCTTTAATTATTGTTTAAATAGGTTTTGTAGTTAAATTCATATGAAAATAGGTTTTCTGGTTTCCAGTGAAAGTAGGTTTTGTACTACTGCAAGTATAGGTGTTTCTACTTGTTTCCATTGTGAGAGGATTTATGAGATTATGTGTGAATTACTAGGGGTAACTGCTTCCTTCACTAACTAACACTATCTCTCATTAAGGAGACATTACACAATGATTTGGCTTAGATACATCACAAACAATATGATTTCCTAACCAAAGATGCAGATAAAGCATATACAACTAAAATGACATGTTCAGGTCGGTTTAGTTCAGAGGCACATCGGACCAGATCGAAGGAATGTCTCGTGAAGTTATATAACTGAATTCCTATTTTTTTTTTGAAGACATATCTGCAGCTTGCTGTTTAAAGCAGAACAAAAATTCCAAAATTACTTTTTGCATAAAAGAATTACAAGTTCTCATATTGTACTATCAGTCAAATCTCTGATAGTCAACGAGGAACTTGGATAAAAGGATGGTTTGGTTCCTAGAACATGAGGTGTTAAAAGGACGAGAAGATCAATTTGTTTACAGAACAATACTGAAGGAGACAAGTTATTCTGGATTATATCCAACTACAACAAAGTGTAAGGTAATATGATGCATCCCGAGTACTTCTCAATAAATTTTTAGTGAAGTCTTAAATATTCGATATTGAATTCTCTCAAAGTTAAGATATATGCATTAGGACAAGATGGGAACCATGAAAAATTGTTCAAGTTCTCTCTATAACTGGATTCATTTAACCAATATTGTCCGTGTATCACATATCACTCTATTACGATGACAAAGGATTTAATAGCATCCAGTGGAATTCATCAGAGGAAAAAGAATGGATGTTCATTATAAGTCATGTTGATTGTCTCAGTAAATTGGTAAAGGCAAGAAATTTTTATTGGTTGCACCTAACAGCTTGCCCACAAAGTACTGTTGAATCAGCAGATAAGAATCATAAAGCATCAGCACATTACCTGAACTGGGGTTTATATGAGTATGATAAACACTCCCTGAATTAAGGGCAGTGCAGTTACATAAACTGCTGTAAGTGATCTCTGGAATTAAATTATGCCATAATAATCTTGTGTCTGGTTGCAATTTTTGGCTTTTGTAATAGTAATATCCTTGTAAGTTATGTGGTCATTCATGTTAATTTTATGCCAAATTTAACAAAGAATATTATACATGTATTAGCAATACGTGCATAAGAAGGCATGACAAAATACCAATATGCAAGTGAGATATTCTTGTTAGAAAGATAAAATGTGTGATAAAAAAAAAAAAGGTAAACCATCTTAGTGGATCAACTGAAATAAAGCAACTAATCACATACTTTATACACACAGAATTGTTGATCATGATGAACCAAGACATGGACATGAAGATTAATCCAACACCAAACAACTAGGTGTCAACAAATGATGGCAGCAGTGATCGATCAATCAACAAATTAGTCAAAAGCTAAAATCTTTAGATGTACTCAAAACAGTCCAATAAAAAAAGAGAAAGTGCTAAATGGACACTCAAGTAAATGAATGTACTCACAAGAATGTGAAGAAGGCCATGAGGATGAGTTGGAGGAGAAAGGGGGTTGGACAGACAAACCCCATTTGAGGTGAAGCCTAAAACCCATAGGCAGAAGGTTGCAGGGGTTGTAAGAGAAAAACTCGGAGTTGGATATACAGGACTGTCTTGTCAGACCTGAGCCACTGATTTCCCATCGATTTGTTTTGTGTGGGCTTGCTCTTCCTTCACTAGTTCAGTTCATTATATCCACAATTGGCAAAATTAATTAAGGGTGATAAAAATATTTCAAAACAAAAAGAGAGTGACACAAGTCTTAAAATATTGAGTAGAGGTGATAATTTTAAGATTAGTGTTAATAACACTAATTTTAAAATCCTCAAATTTTATTATTTATAAAAAAATTCCTATACCGTATTTACATAAAGATCCTTACACCATTACCATCGCTCCTCCTCCACATCCTTTTTGTTGCCGCTGCCACCACCACCTTCTCTTCCTCCACTATCACTATCACTACTATTACCACCTCTTCCAGATTCACCACTATTTCCTTCCTCTACATAACTATCGTCTATTTTTCTTCTTTCTCCTCCACCACCGTCGCTATCAATACCAAAACAAATGTCATCTTTTCATTCGACGTCACCACCACCACCACCACCTCCTTTTTCACCATAAATATCAATTTTTCGTGGGCTCCTCCTCCAAACAGATTTTTTTCCAGAAATTAAGTAAGTATCGAAGTTGCTGCAGCAATTTCAATAGTTCCTGCAGCAACTTCGATAGTTGCTGCAACAACTTCAATAATTGTTGTAATACAACAACTAATAGTAGTTGTTGCATCAGTTACCATAGTTGCTGAAGCAACTCTTGTAGTTGCTCAAACAACTCTCGTAGTTGTTAAATTTCCTGAATTATTTCTTCATCATTTTTAAAAGAAATCAAAATATTTTTTTTCAAACTTTTCAATTTTTTTTAAAAAATAGTTCATGAAAATAATAAAAAAGGAAGAAAAACGAAATGAAAAGGGAAAGAAAAAAAAGAAGATAAGATGGAAGAAAAGAAAAATCTAGAGAGAGAAAAAAATAAGAAGAAGAAGATGGGGAGAAAGAAATTTGAAGAGAGAAAGAAAAAAAAAAAAGAAAAATTGAAAGATAAGAAAAGGGGGAAATTCTAAAATTTAAAATTTGGAGTTGAAGGACTTTGAATTTTTTTTAAGGTTTTTAAAAATTACACTTTATACCCTAATTAACTTGATCGCAATTTAATTGAAGTTTTGACCTTAGTTGGTCAAAGTTGTCACCATTTTTAATTTAAAGATTTTTTTGTCACCTCCCACGTAATTTTCTCCATTTTCCATCTATTTTTATTTTTAAAAAATAAATTCATTTTAGTCATTTTTTGATATTTATAGTTCTATCTTTTGAGTTTTCCAACTTCTCTTTAATCATTTCTTTTTGAGTGGAAATCACTTTCCTCCTCCAATTTTATTTTAAAAATCAAATGTATCATTGGACTTGAAATAACAAAATCCTCACCTTATCTAATGTAAAACATCCGCTTAAGATATTTTGTAAGGCTAAATCTTTGTTGCATATTAGAAATAAATTGTAGTCATAAATCAATTTTTTTTTCCTATAACACATAAACTCAAGATATTTCAACATGTTAGAAATAAGAGAAAATACATGATTTCACCCATGAACTTGTCCGCATAACTTACTTTATATCTTAAATTACACGGGTAATTATATACCTCTTAAAAACTTTCAAATGAATTTTATACCATCCCAAAAATATAATACCACTCTCACTACGAATAGTGCAGTTCACACGCGCCATGTTTGAGACATGTCAGCGCCACATAATTATTTTTTAAAAAATAATCCCTCAAACTAATATATATATATATATTCTCTACCTCCCCACCCCCACACTGCCCCCCTCACCCCACCCCACTCCAAACCCCCCTCCCCTTCCTTTTCTTGAATCTGCTATTCCTCCACCCTACCCCACCAAATCCAGCTTTGGCTCCCCCCTCCTCCACACACAACCCAAACCCCCCTTTCTTTTTCTTAAATCTGCAACTCCCTCACCCTCCCTCAAATGCAGCTTCACCAGCTCGCCCTCTCCCCCTCCCCATCTTTTTCTTAATCTGCAACTCTCCCACCCCACCCGCCAAATCCAGTTTCACCGTCTCGACTTCATATGAAAAATAGGAAAAATAATATCATACTCTTATAATTTTTCACAAAAAGTTACACCATTTACTCATGTTTTGTAATCAAACAGAAATTTTTGTTTAACTATTTTAATGCATATGTATTTTCAAAAGGTTATGAATCATAATATTTGCATGTAGTTGAAAATTTAATGTTTGAATTAGTATATTGAAAGTGTGACCACTAGTTGGTGATCTTTCAATTCCTAACCTTTTTTTTAATTGTTACTTAAAAATTTCAATCAAATATGCCGAGTAATTTTCATGGATAGTCACCTATATTTTGAAAATTACCTAGGGAAAATGTATCGTTTCCACCCCAAACTATACCTGAAAAGTCGAAGTCACACCTAAACTATACTAGTGACCTATTACACACCTAAACTATAAAAAAATGAAACTATTTACACCCTGTCAGGCTACCACCACTTGCATGTGGTGTAGTGTTTTACACGCGCTGCCACATCAACACCACGTCAGTAAAAAGTATCACTTTACTATAGTTAAGGTGTGTAATAGGTCACTTATATAGTTTAGGTGTGGATTTGACTTTTCGACTATAGTTTGGGGTGGAAACGATGCCTTTTCCCTTAATGTTTTTAGCCGTTTACTTTTGTTATTTAATAGGCTGGACGCGCCTAAAATAAGTGTAACACACACGCCTTAGAATGGGGTCGCGGGGAGGTAATAATATCACTTTTATATAGTTAAGGTGTATAATAGGTCACTTATATAATTTAGGTGTGGCTTAGACTTTTCATGTATATGGGGTGGAAATGATGCCTTTTCCCAATTACCTACAAATATCACTTTTGTTTTTTTAGGAAAAAAATATCGCTCAACTATCCCTATTTTTCTCAAAATATACTTGATACTTCTAAAATATTTCTTCTCACCTAGTTGACATGCCATGTCATTAATTTTTTTTTTATATATATAATAAATAGATCTATTTAACTTATCAAATTTATTAAACTAAAATTTTATACTATATTTTAAAAAAATAAAACACACATGATATATTTATCATTGAGGAACAATTTAATTATGTACTTTAAATTTTATATTTATTTTATCTTTCTTAAAAAAAGAATATAAATTATATTTATTCTTTATTCGATACAAGAAAAATTATTACATCACATGATAAAAATATCAGATAATCACACAAGTTAAAGGAAAATAATTCGTCTGATTATGTTATGCACATTACTCATCAATGAAGTAGTTAATGTGTAAAGGTTTGAATTATTTTATTTGGTACTTTTTAATTTTTCTAATTTATTTATTTCACCACTTAATAATATTTTTAAAACTCAAGATATTTATATGAATTGGTACTAATTTAATATTTTTTGGTTATTTATTTCATATACTAAAGATCCTTAAAATGTAAAAGAAATAAAAATGACGGCTTTCAGATTTTCATATACGTACTAAATGTACTATTTTTGAAGGAAAGAAAAATTATTTAGTCCTGAAACAAATTAATTTTTTAAAGAAATATTAATAAAATGATCTAATATTATAAATGAATCTTTAAAATAGTACCCAACCAATTATTGCTTGTTTTTTTGTGGGTTTAGGATGAAGAAAAAATATAAATTGGCGTTTAATTATATAATAAGACAAAATATAGTATAATAGAAATAAAAATTAATATGAAAAAACTAAATTAAAAATAATAAATTTTTATTTTCTAAAGTTTTTTGCCTATGTTAACTTTGCAAATTTTTATTTGATTCGTTATGAATTTACTTGGAAAAAATTCTCAAGACGAATCCATTTTTTTGTCAAAAAGATCTTGCTTAAAATTTTGCAGGTGATCTACATGCGAATTAAAATTTTTAGGTGATAATTACCTTTAAGATTTTTCGATCTAATTTTATTTGACAGTAAAAACTTAGATTTTGTCCTTCAAATTTTGTTTGATAGAATAATTTGTAGGTTTTTCATTGAATTAGTTTGGTTGAAAAACTTGTAGAAAATTAGATTACCGGTAAATTCTTTTGCAAATTTTCAATAATTTTTTTTTGTGGAATTTAGATTTTTCTTATAGTTTATAAGACGTAGGTTTGAATAAATGAATTTGAAGAATTAAACATGTTTATTATTAAGAAAATAAGATTTTAACAACATGGCATGCCAAGTAGGAGAGAAGAAGGTTTTTAAAGTGTTAAGTATTTTTTAAGGAAAATAGGGATAGTTGAGTGATATTCTTGTCCTAAAAGAAACAAAAGTGATATTTGTAGGCAATTGTCAAAACATGAGTGACTATCTAGGAAATTACCCACCTAGATGATCATGCATGCTACTGTTTCAAGTTATTCATACTATGTTTGTACTATAAAATTTTTAACATTTTCATAATGAGCACTCAAGAATATTATATCATGCCAAAATACATCAGTTAATATGTTCATGATTACTTCAGATTATGCATGCACTATTATTTTCAGAATTCCATATTTGAGCATAACAATTATCTGTGCATGCACTACACTTCCAACATCAATTAAGTTGGGAGTAGAACTTAGCACCGAGAAAACCTAGGGATGATGGATCACCCTCCAGTATAGGACTGCGACCTTTAGTAGAAGTCCCTAAGTCCTGGAACTGCGTGGCCAGTGTAGGTTATGAGATGTCACCCACCAGTATAGTACTGACACTCTCTTAGGGGTCACCTTCCAGTTTAGAACTGACACCTTAGTTCTTTGGGACATCAGATTAGTGCATCCACACAGCCAGTGTCAGTACCCGTGGCAAGGTACTGACACCCTTCCAACTGGGGTTACAGGTTGGTCCCCGATCATCTCAGATTATGGTATATCAGTTAAATGTTATCTCCCATAGTTTCAGATCAGTATTTAGATTATATCCGTTCAGGTTTGCATGAACAAGTGATTAATTTATCAGTTATACAACTATTCAGTTTACAAATTAATGCACCATATGTTTTACTTGGTCTTGCATTCATTTTACATGTTCTTGATTTCATGCACAATACCTATATGTATTTCAAGACACTCACACATACCTTCTCACCCATAACACACCACTAGCATCAAATGTGGCTTCTTGGTCCTTACCACACACCACTTTGTTTGGAATCTTGTTCAACTTTACATCTTCAAATTGCTTACCCTTGATCTAATAAACAAATGTTGACCTTGTCTCAACACTATCCAATACTTCACCCCACATAGATAACCCAAACTGCATAAACTGTATTGCTAGAGTTTGAATCTCTCTAGCCAAAGGATACCTTGTTACTCTCAAACAAGATAAACTTCCCACACTTACAAATTTCTCGGTTAATGTATCTACCACCATATTGACCTTTTGATGACTTATGTGAGTCCATCACAACAACAAGAACCTGATTTGATACTTGGTTCTTGTATAAAGAAAACTAAGAACAACAAAAATAGAAAAATAATCAGTAGTAAAGTAAGTACACAATATGTTTTTGTGAAAACCTCCTTGATAAAATAGTCAAACCGTGACCTACCCTAGTAGAATTTCACTAACAAATATCTCTTACAAAAGCAATGGTTGGATTACGATCACTCTTTTGTAATAGTATAGTTAACCTCTAAAACCTGTCCCCTTGAGCTAATAAAAATATTGAGCCACACTACAGTTTACAAACTATAGCCTACAACCAACTAACACTAGTCGACATATCTTGGCTTACTCTATCCCAACTATCAACTACCTCTAGTGATACACTTCTTCACAAGAGAAAAATCAAATAATGACACATACACTTGATTCTCACAAAAAGAGTAGGTTTAAAATTTAGCACAATTACAAAGACTCAAACAACAGTGGACTAAGAATAACTATCTTGACTAAGAGCAGGTCTTTTGCTGTAAGAGCTTTGAGCTTGAAGAGAAGTGGCAGTTTTTGCCATAATGAGTGATATTTTTTAGTATATGCTGAAACTAAAATTCTCCTCAAGATGATTGATATATAAGACGATTATTGGGAGAGAAGCTTTCTCATTAGAGGATCTTGAGGAGGACCACTGCAGACCACATCCCAATTTTTTGTTACTACTACTAGACAATATAAAATAACTGGCATATAAGAAAAATCTGTACAACTGCATATTAAGATACTAGGTGATGTACCTGGTCCTTCAACTAGTTTTCATAAACAAACAAACACAATAAGATAAAGGAAAGAACATAATCACACAATTACTTTCATCACCATATAATATACCAAAAGTCCCCCCTTTTACCATGTTCCACCTGACTCCATTCCTAATTCTTTCACATAATAATCTATTTATATTGATAGCACCCAAGCGCACACACAAGTATATGTGGTCTACTAAGTAATATAGTGGCCTTAAAGAAAGCGAATATCGATCCCACATGGACTAGTTCCAATAACTATTCAATTCTAGTTTAACTTCTAAGATTAATCGGTGCAAACATAACCAAGAGAAAGTTTGAAAATTGTAAACTAAAGTTAAAGTAAATAATGTGTAAAGTAAAAGACTAAAGACAATAAATAGAGTAAAGCCCAGGGTTAAAGCACTACGAACAATCATACTACACTATTGAACTTCATTTGTTAATTCGATTATTTTGGCTGTTGATTTGTAGGGTTTATTGCATGATCATGGTTTCCCAACCTCTAAAGTCTACCTAACTTGGACATTATAACTACATCATTGATCAGGGATGTAATAATCCAATTAAGTGCTTAAATCTATCATCCTACATATGAACCATGCAAGGCTTCTAGGTATATCCCTATCCTAGATGCTAATTCAAATTCCTTATTTCATAAAGGAATAAGAACCTTACTTTGTTTATCCCCACGTTCTATCTTCCTATTCCCCCTCCCAATATTACAAGGTTGACAATATATGTATTCTAAGGTTAGCTACTCCTTAAAATAGTTCAAACAATGATAAAAAAACAACAAAATATGATAAGAAAATCAAACTAAATCAATTCAAAATAATAGTAGTCATGTTCTTGGCTTTAACCCTGGAAAGAGGGCGTTTAGCCACTAATCAACATAATCATGATCCAAATACTTGAATACATAATCAAATCTATTAAAAAGCTATAGTTAAAGAGTAAAACCCTAAATAATGTGTTTATCAGCCCCTCTCAATGCTCCCAGACATAAAAAAGTGATTAATAAAGTGTGCCTAAGATCTATTTATACTAGAGAAAATTTTGCCGACATATAAATAGTGGGGGCGTCGCGCCCATGGGAGCACCAAACTCCTGGGGCGTCGCGGGCTTGGCTCCATCGCTGTGGAAGGAGAGACACCTGGTATATTGCACAGGTGTTAATGGGGCATCGCAAGCGCCATATCCTGATATGGCTAGGGCGATGCGGGCATATCGTCTGGATACACTGGAAATTGCTTCCATAATTTTGTCTTAGTGTTCATCATCCATCCTTTCCTTGTGGTGTTATTTGGCCTTCAATTCCAGCGTGTTCAACATCAAAATATCATCAAACTTAACTCCTCAAGCATACTACAACATCAAACACCAAGCATTAGAGTTCAAGACGATACCACGTCAAGAACTACAAGCTAGAAACTCAAATGTAGCACTAGTCTTGACCACCTACGCTTAAACTTATTGTTGACTCTTTGCTCATTTTTATTAAACTTTGCACACTCTAAACAAGTTATTCCTCTAATAAATCCATAATGACATTGGTAACTAACTTGACACATTAGAATTTATCACGATAGACTAGATCAGTACCTAGCTCAAGCTAGTAAAACTAGTTTTCTTGTCTAGGCTCTAAATGATCGATTTGAACCCAAACTTGTTTGAAAACACTTTTAAACATTGTAATCATATCCTTGAACACTTAAATTCTAATTTATATCATCATCAACACAAAAAGTACACGAATTGTCCTAAAAATAAGGCTAAATAGGCTAGGATAACAACACTAGAGTGCATAAATACACCCCACATAATCACCCTGCACTTAAAGCCTTGTTCATTCTCGAACAACTCTTAACTCTAAGCATCATAAGCTGATAAGACTCTACACTTCTACTAAAAGCAAGACACTCAAGTTAGTACTATAGTGAATACACAGAATGCAAGTTTCTACACTAAGCATGTTATGTACACCATTGAGAGTTCAAGAACACTACTTAAAAACATCCTAGACTCAAGAATTAACTCACCTAGTGGGAAAACTCATGCATATTATTCAATAAAAGACATTATAAAAATCATCCACATTCTTCAAACATGTGCCCTCACCACAAGAGAGTTACTCATAAACACTCACTTAAATGCAATTCATAAAACAATGGGTACAAGAATCAAGTTACGCTCACTCTCACAAGGAATTCACAAGTTACATAAGATAAACCATATGCTTGACCTTAGTGTAGTACTCCACTGATATCAGAATGATGAAGCTTAGGATCAAATAGGTCTTTAATGGTTGTAATGTAGGCTAAGGGATGGGTAGGAACTATTTCAAACAAGAATAGTGACTATCTTCCCTAAGAACTTTAATACATCACTTTTGACAATTGAGACCAATCTATAACAACCTATGTACACCACTTTCATCTACCACATCTTTTGTTTTGCCCCATCTCATTAATCTCATTCACATACATTATGGTGGGAGTATACTATGTACATATCATTTAATTTTACCCTTTTTCACACCCATTTTATTCTACACACCCCTATGATAGACACCCTCAACTTAAGTGATTTGCCTTAATTTAGGTGCACAATGTCCAAGGAGGACCAGGGCTAAAACAGCTTCATTGTAACACAATTGGTCTAAAAATGGTAACTTTTCAAGCACAAATTTCTCTTACTCCCAACCACAACACATAATGATTTTTTTAAACACCAATAGCTATTACTTAGGGGCTTCAATTTCACCTTTTCCTTCTTGAATCTCCAACTCCTTAACTAAATTAATTTTACACTAAAGCGCTTAGGAGCTTTGGATCAAATTAAGGTCAATCAAGAAAGGGGATTAGGCTACACATGAGGCTGCCAATGAAAAGACTAAAGGCTCAATGGGGTTTTAACTAAGATTATGTACAAAGGTAGGTCAAAAGAAGGTATAAAATAAAGCTATCAAAGAAATGCCTATATCATCTCCTAAACACACCCTCTTTATTTTGCTTTGCACACACACCAGGCAAGTTCTAGACATCACATTCAACAAGGAATATACAAACACCTTACACACATATGGGACATGCTCAACTCAAGTAGGATCATCATAGACTCTCGACCAAACAATCATATGAATTCAACATTAAGCCAACAAGTACAAGAGTCATAATCTTGAGCCTAGTAGTCTCAAAAGTAGTAATTCACACAATCAACATGCTCTTTACAACTAAAACACTTGCATCATGTAGTCACATATAGAACCAAAAGGAACATCCCACTTATTCCTAACACAAATTTTAAATTTACCCTAAAAATGGGAATTTTATCCTAAAAATAGGAATTTTACCCTAAAAATTAGGATTTCCCCACCCCACACTTAAAAATCTACTTTGTTCCCAAAGTATAATTTAAAAGTAGAGATAGAAACACTTCCTGAGGCCTCTAGGCCTAGCTAGTAGCATCTTTATACATTAAGAGGGTCTGGGGATCCCACACTTAGTCTCTGCCATGCTTCTTAGCTTAGGTTTTATGGTACTCAGACTTCCCATCACCCTGTGACTCAAAAAAACAAAAACTAGCGAAGTAAAAACTAAAAATAGAAAATAAAACATACCTACTTAACTTGGGTTTCATCCCAAGTAGCGCCTGATTTAGTATCGCGACACGACCCAACTATGACTCATCCACATTCTTTCATTTTTTTCCTATACTTGGAGGCCATCTTCTTATTCGTTTCTGACCTCTTGAGTGTGAACTCTCAAGTTCAACAACTTTTTCACAAATAGCCTTTTTTTGGTTAATCAATCTGCATCATGTTAGGCTTAGGTAGTGAAGGCTTGGGCTGCTCAATGAGGACGTCCGAAGAGGTCTTTTATGGAACAGGCTCAACCACCCCATACTTATCCCCTTCAATCCCTGTAATCACGCATAAATCTTTGTACTGGGATAGTGTGTTAAGTGGTTTGTACATTTTAAAAACTGCCTCTTCATCATCCAGTCTCATTGTGAGCATGTCCTCTCTAACATAAATTAAAGCTCCTCTCGTCACCAAGAGTGGATATCCCAAGATGATCAATACTTTTTTATCTGCCTGAAAATCTAAAACAATAAAGTTAGCAGGAATAATAAACTTACACACTTTGATAATAACATCCTTTATCACCACTTTAGGATGGGCTATGATCCCGTTTTCCAGTTGTAGTAGCATAGTGATATGCCCAAATAATACCTCTCTTATGAGAGAGTAAGCAGTCATCATCAAATATATAAACCAACTAGGTTGGGGTCAAATCCCACAGGGAATATGGTGTTAATCAAGGCTATTTGTGCTTGAATCGACTAATAGCTAGCAGTTTCCTTTATTTGGGGGGGGGGTTTATCAATCAATAAATTGTCACTGTTCACTTTATTTTAGCAACTCAAAGTCAATATTTTAATATTTCAAATCAATGATGTAGTAAAACTAGAGTTGTGATCACTATGAGTATTGATGATTATTGAACAATAGTTATAACGTTGGATTCTTATGACATGCAGGAAATAACAAATTATCATTATCGATGATTCATCCAAAGGACTTTCAACCTACTTAGAATCTATATTTCCTAATTTTTTCAAATTTAGGAAAACTTTATATTCAAACTAATTTCATCTCGAGTTGATTAATCTTGTTACAACATTAATCATTAGATGGAAATTTGATGTTTCCAAATCCCCATTGATAATTCCCTTTCTTTAATTGATTTCTTAATTCAAGAAAACCAATGCAAGGATTAATCAATTGTTTGCAACCAACATAAAAAATTCACTACAATAGAATTATCAAGATGTTCCCACAGTCAGTCAAATCTTAGCCAACAATTGAATTAACAAAGCAATACTCATAGATCCCAAAACTCCAGTTATTGGATTTAGTTCCTTATTAAATAGAAAGAGATAACACATATTAGATCCATAATTCAAACAATTAACTTACAAAAGATGGAATTGAAGATTGTTCTCCTTCAAGATCAAACGAGAATCCCAAAAACTAAACTAATACTTTGAAAATTGAATTCAAACTTAAGAGACCAAAATGTAAAAGCTGCTATTTGTGAATAAGTTCAAGATGATAATGAAAACCTAAGTTTTTTTCTAAAAATACCATTAACCTTCTGGATTTGAATTTTAAACTTCAAATTTTCCGCACCATAGCTGACGACTTCACTTGATGGCTTAACAATAAATTGATGACCTATTACTCAAGTCATCAACAACTCTTTCCAACACATGCATTTTGTCTACGGGTGATGACTTCCTCTGATAGCTTATCAACAGGTTGATGACTTATCAGATAAGTCATCAACTCTACTTCTTTAGCATATAGATCTTGTCTATGGTTGATGGCCACCTCTGATGACTCATCAGTAAGTTGATGACTTATCAGACAAGTCGTCAACTTAACTTCTTCAGTATGTAGATTCTGTCTATGGGTGACGGCTTCTTCTGATGACTTATCAACAGGTTGATGACTTATCAGACAAGTCGTCAATTGAAATCTTCAAAACTTAGCTTCATATCTATTTTACCAAAAATGTCCTTCTTAATATAGTTTTCATAGATTTTCATGCATTTTGACTTTCCCTACAAAATTACATAAAATACAATAAAAAATAATAATAGTTACTTAATAACTTACAATTATTTCAAGCTAAAAGCCTTAAATATTCCAACACAAAGTTAGCACATCAACACCCTCAACTTAAAATACTTGATTGTCCTCAAATAACTAACACAATATTATGCATACACTAAGAGCAACGATGTAAGGTGTAGCACTTGTTTTCTTCATTTTGAGCCCATTAAGAAATATGTGATCTTTTTCTACTAAGCAACATCAAGATTCCATACATATCTTTAATGTTCAAACAAACAAACCACTACCTAAGCTTAGAGTATTCAATCAAATGCTTAGCAATTTCCACCTATTAACATTCCCTCACACAAAAGAAAAAAGTTCCTTACTCCACATATTTCTTTGTTTTTTAGGAACTAGAAATCAAAGCTATCACTCTCAGAAAGAAGTTTCAAACTGTATACCTACAATGTCATAAGATTTCCCTCACCATTCCATTTGGTTTATCTAATAGTCAAACTAAGATCACTACAAGGCTTTCTCAGCTTGAAGTGAAGGTTTAAGTGCTGGGAGGGTTGATTTAGGATTAGTGAATTAGCCTCTCTTTATTTACTTGCACCACTTGGCTACAACCAATTATTCCTTTGAATTGTTCTCCCAATCCACTTTTGTATCCTTCTCAACATTCACATTTAGCACTATTTATTTATTATTATTACAAATTTTGTTATATATATATATATATATGCTAACTCTTACAATATATTTTACGCCTTACAATCAACATCCCCTCTACTGTAGCCATACTCAACTTAGGCGATTCACCTTAGTTGATGTGTATAATGTCCAAAGAGAGAATTGGCTAAAACAAGGCTTAGTTATGAACTCAGTGAAAGGTGATCAATTTGTTGAAACAAAAAAATCATTCTAAAGGCTCAAAAAGGGATAAAAATATATATTATATGCCTAAGAGTTGTTTATTTCTGATAAATGGCTTACGTATCAAAAATGGCCTGTGATCACTTCTCAGATGACTACTTGGGATCCTAACAGAATGATTTGGGCAAGTTCTAGATGCATGCACACAATAAAAACATATTCACAAAAAACCTCACTCTCTTATGGAATGGAATTATACGGACATCACCAAATACTCAATTAGAACTCAAGCTCAAGTAGGGAATGCCATATTTGCATACTTTCGTAGACAAAAATGGCTTCTCATGCACCTAACAATCAATCTCACAATAAAAAATTTTGATGGGCACACAATTTTTAAATCACAATTTTCACACTATTAATCTTAGACAATTGCTACTCAGTTACATGCTACTCCTCATGCATCATAACACACGACTATAAATAAATAATAAATCCTAAACATGTCGGTTCCCTAGATAGCGCTCAAGGGAATAGAACACAAACAATACACCCTTGAGGTTGCAAGTACCCCCACCCCCATGAATAAAAATATGCATTGTGCTCAATGCAAATATATCGAATTTTAACAACAAGGGTGAGAAAAAACTGGTATTACCTTAAGCACTTGTATTATGAGCCGCCGACTTTACTGCTGGATCATCAGTGAGAAGTGTATCCTCATTGGAATCAGGGTGCACTGATGCATCGAAAATAGTGGTTGGTGGAGCAAAAAAATCCCTGATAGTTTCAGGAGGTCCACTGGTAGAGGCCCCCACAGCTCGGGCCCTCAATGCATCTTCTAATAGTTCACCATCCTCTTTCAACTTTCTCAATGCTTGTTTCAACTTTTTCTTCTTCTCTTTCCTCTTTGCTCTCTTTTCAAGTCTCCTTTTTTA
Organism: Capsicum pubescens; assembly: GCA_030864215.1. NCBI lineage: Eukaryota > Viridiplantae > Streptophyta > Magnoliopsida > Solanales > Solanaceae > Capsicum > Capsicum pubescens. The sequence goes on along the minus strand of CM061545.1, from coordinate 177,846,451 downwards.
TCACTATCACTTCTCTTTCTTTTGACTTTGTCTTTTTATCCATTGCTTTCCTAGTGATGTCAAACAGTGCAACTTCATCCTCTTCCAATTCTCCCTCAACAGGAACTTGGAATGGCAATATTTGATGGCTCTGCAAATCCATAATATCAGCTCTTGCCTTTTCCAAGGCTTCCTCAAATGTTGCAAGATCAAGTATCGACATCTCTTTTAACTTTTTATTTACTCGATGCTCTATCTCGTCAATGCGTCCATGGTGATTCAGGAAGGGTGAAACAACTGCTTCTATTTTCTTATCGATAATCGACTCAAACTAGTCAACAAACAACCTTAATTCGGCTTTAAACCTTTCTTCTGCTTAACTATCTTCTTGAAATTTTATGGCATCAATACATATTCAGACATTGGTGCTGTGATTATGATATTTTCTTCTTTTTCTGGAATTAGTACAACACCTACAGAAGAAGTAGCCTAAGCAGACTCTGGTAATAGCACCTGCATATTATGCATAGAGCCTGTGGCAGTTGTAGGTATCTGTAATCCCTCTGATAAGACCAGTTATTCTCTATACTTACTTCTTTATCTAGAACCAACATAGGCCTACTCTCATCAAATCTATTAGGATTATGAGTCTTCTTGGCATTGACTTCATTATCTATACCAGTGAGGATTGGAACATGGGTCGCTTCACATAATCTTTTAATCAATCAAGGGAATGGATATGTTGTATCGGGTCATGTTTCCCAAATTTTGATCTTATATGCAATGATTTCTCCAAAGTTCAAGTAGAAATTGGACAAGCATTAGCCTGCACCTTAGCACTCCCTACCAAAATCTTATTTCTTGAGACAACAAAGCCTTAAAAATCCTCATACTTAGATTGTTCAACCATTCCAGCTCCCTATCTTCCATGACCTATGCTAACCAAGGGCGTTGGTTTGCTCGATCAGTCATTCTGTGATAGAACTTAAGAGAGGTAACTGGAGGAATGAAGTCGGGACCATACAAAAACCTGTTGATCATACGGTCAGATAAATCTACCATCTCTTCTAGAACTTATATTTGGTTCATGTTGGGCTTCTCTGTAGCTTTTTGTCCCTTTTTGAACATATTTTCTAAGAATGTTGTGTAGTTGGCATAAAATTCCCTTACCAACATTGGACAATATGTTTTTCCTTCTTTGGTGGTCCATGATAGCTCATAATATCTGAAAGCCCTTTCCAGTTGTGGGTATCTGCTCAACCTGGATGTGATTATTTTAACTTCTTCACATATGGGCCTCTTAATTTTCCTTCTGCCTGTGGGTACCGATCCCTCATGGTAGATATTTGAGGATCCTTTAACCTTTCACCATATGCTGTTTCAAATTCCAGGGTTCTTAATTTTATCACATCACCCCGTATTGAAGTGTCATCTTCTGTTGATTTAGTCAGAAGAAGGTTTCTAAGAGAACAAAAACTCTTTTTATTCAATGCTTTCTTCCTCAACCTCCCTCTCTTCATACTGAGAAAGTGGTTTTGATATATAGAGACTTTGCCGCGTATGGTAGCCTTATTGCTCTACTGCCTCATGTTCACTTTCAGACTCAGTGAATAATCTCCAAGTCAAATTTTCTTTATTCACTCTCTTACGGGCTTTCTTTGACTTTCTTTTTGGGGGCATGATTATATCTACATCAAAAGAAAAAAATCAGTTTGTACCCAAGAATAAACAAATAGAAAGAATTATAATCTTCTACGTACATTCAGCTTCACTTTGGTATCTTAATAAACACATAGGTTTACTCATTAAATTCTTTTCTTTGAACTTAGTGAAACATCATCACTTTCATCATCATTCTATAAAAGGGATCAAACACACTTATCATGTGAATGATGACTTGGTTGATAAGTTGTCACTTAGGTAACAACTTTTCAGCCTTGTCGTCAACCCTTGGAAGAATCAAATCATGCTTCAAAATGATAGGTGATGACTTGGTTGATTAGTCGTCACTTGAGTGATGACTTATCAACCTCGTTGTCAGACTAAAGCAGAATTTAAGATTTTTTTCAACTTAGGTGACGACTTGATTGATAAGGTGTCACTTGAGTGACGTCTTATCAGCCTTTTCGTCCGCCTATAGCAGAATCCTCGGCAATTCAAATGTTTGAGTGATGACTTAATTAATATGTGGTCACTTTCCCGACGACTTATCAACACAGTAATCAACCCAAATAATATTTAACAAACTCATTCATTGCTGATTTACAGGCTAAGAATTCAAACTTGATGCCCAAATTCCAACTTTGTAACCCTAATCATGAGTTCCTAAACAAGATACTTCACCCATTTTGATTCAATAATGCTTGAGAATTGTGGGTGCAAGTGATTTCCACTCAATTAAAGCTAAAATCGTCTACCATAAATGATGAATTTCACAACTTGATGAGAAGTTGTTCATGATCAACGTTTTAGCAATACAAAGTTTTGTTGATTTGGGTGACTCAATCAACTTTGTATTTCTTAAATTTGTCCATAAACCTTTTGTAATCTTTCATGTTTTTAGTTTCATGAAATTCTCATTACGTTCACAAGAGAAAAGCTTTCAGAACATACCTTGAAGTTGGCTCAACCTACACACTTTGCCTTGTGAATACCCAACTTGATCAAGAAACAAAAATCTTCTATATCCTACGCATAGTGAGTTTAGAGAATTTTCACAAAGAAGAAAGACTCTAACACTTATCTAACCTACTTTTGAGAAGATGAAGATAAAATAACGTAGAAGTTGAAAAAGAAAGGACGGAAGATGTGAAGAGTTTGCACTGATGTCAGCGTCTTTTTGGTATTTTCTAATAAATATCTTTTTTTTTTAAAAATAGCTAATGAAGACTAATTAAAGGTTAGAATGTGCAAAAAATAAAAGTGGATGGAAAATAAAATTATTCACAGGAATTTGAAAAGCCAAGGGTTATTGGTTCAGATCGGGTCATGGTTTTGGATTTGGGTCAAAATGACTTACCTGGGCCCAGAATTTAAGTGACGACTTATCAATGGGTTGATATCCCATCACTTTTCTCGTTAGGTTAAGGAAAAATATTGCAATCTTGTGCTTCAACTGATGACAGGGAGTGACGGCTCGTCACTTGGGTGCCGGCTTATCAGCCTTGTCGTCACTCTTATCCAGAATGTGACATCTCTTTTCTTTTATTGACTAATTTAAGTGATAGGCTGTTAACTTGTTGATAACCTATCAACTTGGTCGTCAACTCTATCCCGTGTACACCTCTTTTCTTGCTTCAGTTGACTACTTCAAGTGATGGGTCGTCAATTTGTTGATAGCCCATCAACTTGGTCATCAACTCCATCTATCCTAAACATTGATTCCAACTCTATTACTGCACACTTTAATAAACACATTACTCAAAATGAAACTTTAAAGCAAACAAAATACTTACAACACAAAAAGTTGGGTTGCCTCCCAATAGTGCATGATTAAATATCCTAGCACGACTCAGTTATCTCAACTACTCAAACTTCATCAAGATATACCTTAGATAATAGCTTAGATTTATCTATTGGGATAATATAACTTTTGATTCTTTTTCCATTAACCTTGAACAAACTTCCTTCTTTATTTTCAAGTTACACCACCCCCGATGGAAAGACCTGACTTACTTTGAAGGGTCCCGACCATTTAGACTTTAACTTGCCTGGAAAGAGCTTGAGTTGAGAGTTAAATAGTAGTACCCAATCACCGGAAATATAGTCCCTCTTCTCAATTCATCGATCATGGTACTTCTTTATTCTCTCTTTATATAAGTCATCCCTTTCCTATACACCAAGACGAAATTCATCCATCTCATTCTGCTATCCAAATCTTAATTATATTTCCTCCTTCCATTCTATGTTCAATCGCTTGAGTGCCTACAAAGCTTTGTGTTTCAGCTCAATTAGAAGATGGAATGCTTTGCTGAAAACCAGATGATATGGTGACATCCCAATGAGTGTCTTAAAAGCTGTCTGATATGCTCAGAAAGCATCATTAAGCTTCTGTGACCAGTCACTTCTACTAGCATTCACCATCTTGGACAAGCTTGCTTTGATTTCTCTATTTGATACCTCCACTTGTCCACTAGTTTGTGGGTGGTATGGAGTGTCCACCTTATGCTGCTTCACACCATATTTCACCTGTATTTCTCAGAATATCTTATTGGAAAAGTAAGATCCCCCATCACTTATGATTGTTCGAGGCACCCCAAAGCATGAAAAGATATTTTAAATAGCCTTAACCCATTTGGTCACGTAGTACACATCTACTAAGATATACTTAAGGCCATAGGATCTAAAAAAATGTCACATGAAGTCAATACCCCAAACATCAAATAGTTCAACCTCTATCATCTTTTCTATTGGAATTTTATGATGTTTTGATATTGAACCTTGCCTTTGGCACTGATCATATTTCTTTAAAAACTCATAAGCATACTTAAACAGGGTTGGCTAGTAGTAACCACTTTGAAATACCTTTCTCTCCATACGATCTCCTGCATGATGTCCCCCAACTGGGGAAGTATGGTAGGCTTCCAAAATGCTTAGCATATCAACTTTTGGGATGCACCTTTTGATAATATTGTCAGCACAATGTCTGAATAAGTAGAGCTCATCCCAGTAGTATCTAGTAGACTAATAAGGCACCGTTTCAAGAGCAACTGCTAAAATTTGTTCATCCGAAAAAGCATCATCAATATCAAGCTTCTCAATATTGGACTGATCTCTCTCTAATCTAGATAGGTGATCTGCGACTTAATTTTTACACCCCTTTCAATCTTTGACTCCAAAGTAAAATTCCTGTAACTGCAACACCCATTGAATGAGCCTTGGTTTGGCATCTTTCTTTGCCATCAGATATCTCAAAGCTGCATGGTCTGTAAGGACCACCACCTTGGTCCCTAACAGATATGCCCAAAATTTCTCAAATGCATAAAAAATGGTTAGAAGTTCCTGCTTGGTGACTGTGTAATTTTTCAATGCCATATTCAATGATTTGCTCACATAATAAATGGGATGAAATAGTTTCTCCTTCTTCTGACCAAGAACTGCCGCAAGTGCTACTCCACTCACATCGTATATTATTTTGAATGGTTTAGACCAATCTGGACCAACAATAATAGGGACATCAATCAACTTATCCTTCAAGCATTGGAATGCCTTCATACAATCATCATCAAATAAGAGCTTGGCCTCCTTCTCCAACAATTTGCAAAGTGGATTTGCGATCTTGGAGAAGTCTTTTATGAACCTTCTATAGAATCCTGCGTAACTCAGAAAACTATGAACTCCTTTCACTAAGATAGAAATGGGTAATTTTTTAATAACTTATACCTTAGACCGATCATATTCAATCCCCTTAACTGAATTTTGATGTCCCAGCATAATACATTCCTTCACCATGAAGTGGCATTTCTCCTAATTCAGCATAAGATTGAATTCCTCACACCTCTGTAGTGCCCTGCTTAAATTGACCAAGCATAACTCAAATGAGTCATCCACTATAGAGAAGTTATCTATGAACACTTCCAAAGTGTCCTCAACCATATCCAAGAAAGTCGACATCATGCACCTTTGAATCGTGGCCAGTGCATTGCATAATCCGAACAACATTCACTTGAATGCAAAAGTTCCATATAGGAATGTGAAGGTCATTTTCTCTTGATCCTCTAGGGAAATCGATATTTGATTGTATCTCGAATACCCATCTAAGAAGCCGTACCAACCCCTTACTACCAATAAATCAAGCATTTGACCAATGGAGGGCATTGGGAAGTGATCTTTCAGCGTCTACGAGTTCATCTTCCTGTAGTTTATATAAACTTGCCACCCAGTTACTGGCCTAAGACGAATCAACTCATTTGTTTCATTTTCAACAACAGTAATGCCTCATTTCTTAGGCATACACTGTACTGGACTCTCCCACTTGCTGTCGGAGATTTGGTACACTACCCCAACATCAAGCTACTTTATGATCTTCTTTTTCACCACTTCTTGTATTGGTGGGTTCATCCTACACTGATGTTCAATAATAGGTATACATTATTCCTCCAACTTGATCTTAGGTGTGAAAATGCTCGGTGAAATACATATAATATCAACAAAAGTCCACCCGAAAGCCCTCTTGTATCGCCTAAACATAGAAATATGAGCCTCAACTTACTTCTCCACCAAGTCTGCTGCAATAAGAATTGGTAAGGTGTTTCCACTTCCTAGAAACACATACCATAAATGACATGAAAGCTCTTTTAGTTCCAACACTGGTGGTTCCTCGATAGAAGGTTTGGCCAGTGGTGTTGGATGATTCTTAAGTTCTAAGTCTAGCTTCTTGGGAGCATAAGAATATCACCCCATCCCTGTCAAAGCACACACAATTTAGTCATACTCTTTGATTCCCTCACTGTAGAAGTTCATCAATACTGCAGGTAATGTCTCTACAATAAATCTCTTCTCAATTGGTACTTCTTTCTCATCTTCATAGAACACATCAACGATTGAGAAAACACTTATCTCCTTTTTTTGCTTCATCGACTAACACACATCAAAACTGACCTCTTTATCATTGATCTTGAATTTCTTCTTATTGGTCTACAAGTTAATCAATACACTTTGGGTTGCTAAGAATATTCAACCCAAGATTATGGGTACCTCAAAATCCAACTCACAATCCAGGATTACAAAGTTTGCTGGGAAAAAAAGTTTTCCACCTTAACAAGAACATCATAAAGAATCCCAATTGATATTTTCACCGACCTATCTTCCATTAGAAGCCGTATATTGATGGGTGAAGGATATCCCAAACCCAGATTTTTGAAAACCACCAATGGCATAAGATTTATACTTGCCCCAAGATCAAATAAGGCCTTTGCCAATTTGAATGGTCCGATGGTACATGGAACAGTGAATGCTCTTAGATCTTTCTTCTTACGCACTAACGATCTTATAGAAATGGCACTATAATGATGCAAATTATCCATTGGTTTATATCTCACAGTCCACTTCTTTGTATCAAGTTCCTTCATAAACTTAACATACCCTGACATTTGTTCTAGCCCCTCAACCAAAGGTACATTTATCGTCAACTACTTTAGCATCACCATAAACTTTCTAAATTTAGTCTCATGCACCTTCTTATGCAATCTGTAGGGAAATAGAGGAGGTAATTTTGGTACTCTTATAATAGCCTTCTCTCCCTACTTCCCCTTGTATTTCTCTATATTATTAACTTGCTTTTGGTTGGATGGGTCCTCGATATTTTTGAGCTTTTCGGGCTCTAAAGGATATTCTTCTTCTGCTTCTTCTTCTAACTCCACCACATTATCTATAACAGGCTCGCCCACACAAGTGCCAGGTAACACTTTTTGACTTCTAGTGGTTATAGCTATGTATGAGTTATCATTTATCGGATTCTTCACCATTTCACATGGTAATGTTTCACTCTTCCTCTGTTTGAACACTGCTGATAATTGATTCATTTGTTGCTCCGGTTTCTTAATATATGTAGAGTGTTAGTAAACTAATTGAATAATAGATGACAAATCACTCTTCATCTCCCTCACTCCAACGTCAGTCGACTCTATCTCTTTCAACAACTTAGCCATCATGTCCTCCATTGACTTTTTACCAGAACTTGTAGCAACACTATCACGATTTCTAGGAAGTACATACAATCCACTCCTATCGTTCTTAGTTTTCCAGCCACCTTTGTCATGGTCTCTATAACCAACTTTGTCGTAGTAATTACGACCTTGATTTCCTTGGCTATTGCCTCAGAAATTCCATTGATTATTTAAGTAGTTCTCCTCATCCTCAGAATCTGATTCAACTTCTCTACTTTGAGAACCCATAACTTTCGCCTTTTCTATCTTCCTAGATAGCAAGTGCTTTGTGAGAAAATCTATCTGGGTCTTCATATATACCATATCCTGATCACGTTCTTCTTCTCTCTTACACTATTCAGCTGACATCCCACTAGACACAATATTGGTTGCTACCATAGAATCACTGGTAAGCCAAGCTCTACTTGTCTTAATCATTCTCACAAACATCTCTGAAGCCTTAGTAAGAGAAAGGTTCATGAATGCTCCCCTGCAGCATTGTCCAAAGTTGGCATTGTAATAGAGTTCAAAGCCCTTTTGAATGTTTTTATCAAGTCTCATTAGTCAACTTATGAATAGGATATTGCATCAACTTCTTCTTAAATCTCACCCATGTCTCATGAAGATCTTTATTCAGTAGCTTCCTAAAATTACTAATCTCATCCCTTAACTATAACATTCTGGAAGATGAAAAGAAACTTTTTAGGAAAGCTCCTTTCAATTGCCTCCAGTTTGTTTTAGAGTCGGGGGCCAACTCATTCAACCGCAGTGTTGCCTACCTAGATAGAGACAATGGGAATAGCCATAGACGGATTGTATTCTGCCTCACTCCAAGATTATCAAAGGATTTGCAGTTGTTGATAAAGTTCACCAGATTCATATTCGGGTCATCTCCTGAAAGTCCACCAAATAGCCCCTTGAGGTTTATCAACTGTATCATAGTGCTTGTGATGCTGAACATCACCCCTGGTGCTAATGGTGGTGAAATAATCTCTTTTATGGAACCATCTTCATCTAAATCATCATCATCATCATCATCATCATCATCATCAAGATCAAACTGCACAACAACTTGACGGTTTGCTCTCCCTTTAAATTGCCGATTTTGATTCACTGGTGCAACTATATTCTTTGAACGTCTCCTATTTGAAGAATCAATAAAATCATCATCCCCCAGGTCATTATCATCTGCATTAGCCACCCGACCTGGGTTATCAGTGTTTTGCTGATTGAGTTATGCATTAGCCAAAACAGCTAATCTTTAAGCTTCTTACTAATCACCATTCTACCGATTAATTAAGGTTTTGGGTTGACAGGTAATAATGGTTCTCCTAACCTTCTGGTTCGTGGCATATACAACCAAGAGCCCATAATGATCAAAAATAACAAATAAAAGTAAAATTTAGGAAACTTAACAAAGAGTCAATTATCAAAGATATACTTAATTGATAACCATATTCCCCGGCAACGGCGCCAAAATTTGATACACCCAAATTACACCTCTCTTAGGAGAGAGTAAGCGGTCGTTGTCAGAGATATAATCCAACTAGGTTGGGGTCGAATCCCACATGGAATATGGTGTTAATCAAGGATATTTGTGCTTTAATCGACTAATAGCTAGTAGTTCTTTTAATTGGAGGGGTTTTTTATCAATCAATCAATTTTCACTGTTCACTTTATTTTAGCAACTCAAAGACAATATTTAAATATTTCAAATCAATGATGTAGTAAAACTAGAGTTGTGATCACTATGAGTATTGATGATTATTGAACAATAGTTATAGCGTTGGATTTTTATCATATTTGGGAAACAACAAATTATCATTATCGATGATTCATCCAACCGTCTTTCAGCCTACTTAGAATCTCGATTTCTGAATTCTTTCAAATTTAATAAATCTTTATATTCAAATTGATGTTATCTCGAGTCGATTAATCTTGTTATAACATTAATCATTAGATAGAAATTTGATGTTTCTAAGTCTCCGTTGATAAGTCCCTTCCTTTAATTAATTTCTTAATTCAAGCAAACAAATGCAATGCTTAATCTATTATTTGCATCCAACAAAAAACATTCATTACAATAGAATTATCAAGATGTTCCCACAGTCAGTCGAATCTTACACAACTATTGAATTAATAAAGCAATACTCATAGATCCCACAACTTCAGTTATGGGATTTAGTTCCTCATTAAATATAAAGAGATAGAATATATTAGAACCATAATTCAAACAATTACTTACAAAATATGGAATTGAAGATTGTTCTCTTTCAAGCTCAAATGAGAATTCCAAAAACTAAACCAATACTTCAAAAATTGAATTCAAACTTAAGAGACCAAAATTTAAAAGCTATTGTTTGTGAATAAGTTCAAGATGCCAATGAAAACCTAAGATTTTTCTATAAATAACATTAACCTTTAGGATTTGAATTTCAACTCCACTTCTTTAGTATATAGATCCTGTCTATTGGTGACAGCTTCCTCTGATGACTCATCAGCAAGTTGATGACTTATCAAACAAGTCGTCAACTCAACTTCTTCAATATGTAGATTTTGTCTATGGGTGACAACTTCATCTGATGACTTACCGATAGGTTGACGACTTATCAGACAAGTCATCAACATAAATCTTCAAGACTTAGGTTCATATATGTTTCACAAAAAATGTCCTTCTTAATATAGTTTTCATAGATTTTCATGCTTCTTGACTTTCCATGCAAGATCACTTAAAATACAATAATAAACAATAATAGTTACTTAATAACTTACAGTTATTTTAAGTTAAAAGCCTTAAATATGCAAACACAAATTTAGCTCATCAATACCTTCAACTTAAAACACTTGCTTATCCTCAAATAACTAACACAATATTATGCACCCACTAAGAACAACGATGCAAAGAGTAACACTTGTTTTTCTTCATTTTGAGACTATAAATAAACATGTGATATTTTTCTACTAAGCAACATCACGATTCCATACATATCTTTAAAGTTCAAACAAACAAACCACTACCTAAGCTTAGAGTATTCAATCAAATGCTTAGAAATTTCCACCTATTCACATTCCCTCTGTAACAACCCAATTTACCGAACTAGAATGCTACACGGTACTCATGATCCCAAAGGACCACAAGCTAACCCATGACTGATATCTGCACCTGTATACTGCATAAGATAACATAATAATGCAGAAACATGCACTAAAAGTGCATAAGGTTCGATCATGAACATAACTGAATAACGTAACATCTGTGTGGGGTAATAGAATACCCAAAACAAAATTGAAGTCTAAAACATGATAGTCTATATCTAGTCTGTATCTAGTCTAAAAGCCTCTATTGTCTAAAGAATCTGAATAAGGAGTTGATGGGACATGTCCCCAACTAACTCCAACTAATAAGCTAATCAATGAGATACTAGAAAATCATTATGTCCTCGAAGGATGAGGACTCACTTCAACTCTGACTGCTGAATCTGGAATCTACTACTGATCTGGAACTCGTGTCTCTAAACCTATGGTGTAACATAAAAAGAAAGCTCCATAGCGCGAATGCGTTAGTACATATGTATCGAGTATACATGTGAGGTAGGCTATATGTAATGGTTCACATGCATGAATAATGCTAACTGACTGTTTAACATGAATATGAGAATACATGCATAAATACGTAACTGTAACTGACAACGTGATTTCGTGATTTCTGAGTCTGTATACTGATAACGTGACATGCTAGTAACTGATATGACTAATAACATGAAGGAATATATCTGAATAATACAGATAACATGGATGACCGTATCTGAAAGTCCTGAATCTGATGAAACTATCTGAGTTCCGTACTATATTTGAGTTTCCTATATCTGACAGTCCTGAAATCTAAAGAACTATCTGAGTTCTATTACTGAAACTGATTGACTGTATCTGACAGTCCTGATTCTGTAACATAAAACCATGGGAAGTATCTAACCGACATGACCCAAAGGTGCTATAATAGCTAAGCTGGGGTCCAATCTATGCCCTGATTGGAAGGGTGTCAATACCGCGCCAATGGTAAGGACAACATGTGAGTAACCCTCATATAATAGGTAACTCTAGTGAGAACGGTGGAAACCCTCACATAACAGGTTAAGCCACCTCATCTACCCTCATATAGAAGGCTACGGTGTCTCAACCTATGCTGGCTACATAGTTCTGGAATACAAGGATTGCTTCTAGGAATCACACCCTCGTATAACAGGTGAGTCCCCATCCTTGGGTTCACTCGGTTCTAATTCCTACTCCCATCTGAATGTACACTGAACATGATATACTAAACTGAACTGAGTTACTGAATTTTTGTGGCTGACAGAATACTACTGATATCTGACAACTGACTGAGTCATGAGATCATGGAGATTTTTCCTGAGTCATAAGACTATCTGAAGTCTAAGAGTTCATAGCTTGACTGAGAGTATCGTGAAAACATGAAATGGCTCTAAGCATACAACTAATATTTTGGGTATAAGTACCCCCGGGACTCGATAGAAAAAAACTGACATAGTATGATTTACTTGAAGACTTGACTAACATCATAATACATACTACATTCATAGAAACCTTTCATCAAACGTGTAATAGGCATAAACTTGTACATACATGGGGATTTCATGATATCATACTAGTTAGACAATTTTCCTTCATCTAGGTATTTAAACAAACATATTGTAGGCATAGTACATGTAAAGCACATTCTACTACAATTAAATATCATGGTTCAATCTAATTTCATCATTCAAGGGCTTAGTCATAGGGTTGCATGAATCTATGGCTATAGTAATTAAACCCACATAGAAATTATCAACAATCATGGAGTAGAATCCAATTTCACATTTATCCACATAAACATGAGCAACCAGATTATGAAAACATGAAGAAAATCCATAACTTAAGTTTTAGAAAAGGATTCTTGGACTTCATGGACGAAAGGGGTCCATGAATGAATACTATGCATACCGTAGATCGTGATTTTGTGAAGATTGATGGTGAAACCTTCCTGAATTTGAATCCCCAATGGAAACCCTAGTTACTTCTTAAGATAAACTTGAGAGAAAATAATATATTTTGGGTGAAAAGTGGCTGAATCACGTGTTAAAGGGATTATATATGGGTAGGAAGTTGACCCTTTTAACCCTGGACACATCATTAAATTTTTAGTAAAATTTCCTGAATTGGGCCCTTGGCGTGATGCGGCGCTATCGCGCCGTGTCACTGGAAATTGATAATTGGGAAACGACACGATGGCATGATGCGGAGCTATCTCATTGCCACCTTGTCTATGACCTGGAAGTTTGGCACGACGTGTCAGTATTGTGGAGAAACACTGGAAATTGACAATTTCCAGTTGAGCTATCTTCGCGACACGCTGAAGGCTTAGGTCAAACACTATCTCACTAAAAAGGCTCTAACTTTTCGCCCGGGTGTTGAATTTGGGCGAATTATATATCGATGGAAAGCTTATTCAATTTCCCACGTGACAAAAAGTGAAAATTATGGAAATACCACGTGTATAAGAATAAATTCTTATTTCAAAGAAAGTTCTAACATCCTTGAGATAATTTTTGAGCTAAGAAAAAACACAGGTAATACACCCTCACACAAAAGAAAGAAGTTCCTTAATCCACATATTTCTTTGTTCTTTTAGGAACTAGACATCAAATATCTCACTCCCAGAACAAAGTTTCAAATGGTGTACCTACAATGCCATAAGATTTCCCTCACCATTCTGTTTGGTTCATCTTGTAGTCAGACTAAGATCACTATAGGTATTTCTCGACTTGAAGTGAAGGCTTAAGTGCTTAGAGGGTAAATTTAGGATTAGTGAATTAGACTCTTTTTGTTCACTTGCACCACTTGGCTACAACCACTTATTCCTTTGCATTCTTCTCCCAATCAACTTTTATATCCTTCTCAACATTCACATTTTGCACTATTTATTTACTATTATTACAAATTTTATATATATATATGGATATATATATGTTAACTCTAAAAACATCTTTTTCTCCTTACAATCAACATCCCCTCTACTGTAGCCACCTTTAACTTAGACGATTCACCTAAGTTGATGTGTAAAATGTCCAAAGAGAGAACTGGCTAAAACAAGGCTTAGTTATGAACTTAGTGAAAGGTGATCAATTTGTTAAAACAAAAAGTTCATTCTAGAGTCTCAAAAAGGGATAAAAAAGGATATATTATATGTCTAAGGGTTATTTATTTTGGCTAAATGGCTTACGTATCAAAAATGGCCTGTGATCACTTCTCAGATAACTACTTGGGATCCTAACAAAATGATTTGGGCAAGTTCTAGATGCATGCACATAATAATAACATATTCACAGAAAAACCTCACTCTCTTATGGAATGAAATTGTACGGACATCACCAAATACTTAATCAAAACTTAAGCTCAAACAGGGAATGCCGTATTTGCATACTTTCATAGATAAAAATGGTTTCTCATGCACCTAGCAATCAATCTCACAATAAAATATTTTAATGGACACACAATATTTAAATCACAATTTTCACACTTTCAATCTTAGACAGTTGCTACTCAGTCACATGCTACTCCTCATGCATACATAACACACGGTTACAAATAAACAATGGGTCCTAAACATGTCGTTTCCCTAGATAACGCTCAAGGGTATAGAACATAGACAATACACCATTGAGGTTGCAAGTACCCCCACCCTTAAAAACAAAAACATGCATTGTACTCAATGCAAATTTATCGAATTATAACAACAAGGGTGAGGAAAAACTTGCAGCGCCTTAAGCACTTTTATCATGAGCCACCGACTTTGCTGCTGCATCATTAGCGGGAAGGGAATCCTCAGTGACATCAGGGTGTACTGATTCATCTACAATAGTGGTTGGTGGAGTAAAAAACTCCCAAAAGTCTCAGGAGGTCCTTTGGCAGAGGCTCCCAAATCTTGAGCCCAAAATGCTTTTTCTAATGGTTCACCATCCGCTTTCAACTTTCTCAATGCTTTTTCCATATTTTTATTCTCCTCTTTCCTCTTTGATCTCTTTTCAAGTCTTTTTTTTATCTCTGTCATTTCACTTTCGTTTGACTTTGTCTTTTTTATCCACTGGTTTCCCAGTGATGTCAAATAGTGCAACGTCATTATTTTCTGATTCTCCCTCAATAGGAACTTGGAATGGAAACATTTGATGGCTCTACAAAGCCGTAATATTATCTCTTTTCTTTTCTAAGGCTTTCTTAAATGCTGCAAGATAAGGTACCAATATCTTTTTCAGCCGTTCATTCACTCGATGTTCCATCTCGTCAATACATCGTTGGAGATTTAGGAAGGGTGCAACAACTGCTTTTATTTTCTTATCGACAACCGACTTAAACTGGTCAGCAAACAACCTCAAATGGACGCCCCTTTAAGACCCCAAAAAATGGACAAATTTCTGCTTAACTATCTTCTTGAAATTTTATGGCGTCAATACATATTTAGACAATAGTGATGTGATTATGACATTTTCTTCTTTTTATGGAACTGGTACAACACCTACAGAAGAAGTAGCCTGAACAAACTCTGTAACGGCAGCTGCACATTTTGCATAGAGCTTTTGGCATTTGCAGGTGTCTGCACTCCCTCTGATAATACCGGTAACTCTCAACACTTACTCCTTTATCTAGAACCAGCATAGGCCTAATCTCATCAAATATGTTAGGATTGTGAGTCTTCTTGGCCTTGACTTCATTATCTATACTAGTGAGGATTAGAACATGGGCCGCTTCATATAATCTTGTAATCAAACAAGGGAATGGGTATGTTATATCGTGTCGTGTTTCTCAAATTTTGATCTCATCTGCATTGATTTCCCTAAAGTTCAAGTGTAAATATGATAGTAAACTTTCTACAATCACCGCTCTATCCTCACCCAAGATATTATCTCCCATAGTGGGCATCAACTTGCACCTTACCACTCCCCACCAAAATCTTGTTTCTTGAGAAAACAAAGCCTTAAAATCCTCATACTTGGATTATTCAACCATTCTGACTCCCCATCTGCTATGACCTGTGCCTACCAAGGGCGTTGATTTTCTCGATCAGTCATTCTGTGATAGAACTTTAGAAAGGTAACTTGAGGAATAAATTTGAGACCATACAAAAACCTGTTGATCATATGGTCAGATAAATCTACCATTACTTCTTGAACTGATATCTAATTCATGTTGGGTTTCTCTATAGCTTTTCTCCCCTTTTGCACATGTTTTTCAAGAATGTTGTGTAGTTGGCATAAAATTCCCTTACAAACGTTGGAAAGTATGTTTTACCTTCTTTGGTGGTCCATGATAGCTCATAATATCTAAAAGCCCTTTCCAGTTATGGGTATCTGCTAAACCTGGATGTGATTATTTTAACTTCTTCACATATGGGCCTCTTAATTTTCCTTCTTCTTGTGGGTACCAATCCCTCATGGTAGATTTTTTAGGCTCCTTTAACCTTCAACCATATGCTATTTTGAATGCCAGGGTTCTTACTTTTTATCATATCACCCCGTATTAAAGTGTCTTCTTCTATTGGTTTCTTAGAAGAAGGTTTCTCAGAGGATAAAGAATCTTCTTTATAAATGCTTTCTTCCCCAACCTCCCTCTATTCTGACTGGGGATGAGGTTCTGATATATGGAGACTTTGCCATGTACGGTTGCCTTGTTGCTCTACTGCATAATGTTCACTTTCAGACTCAGTGAATAATCCTCGAGTCAAATTTTCTTTGTTCACTCTCTTACTGGCTTTCTTTGACTTTCCTTTTGGAGGCATGATTATATCTACATCAAAAGAAAAGAATCCATTTGTACCCAAGAATAAACAAATAAAAGGAATTATAATCTTCTATGTACATTCATCTTTACTTTGGTATCTTAATAAACACATTGGTTTTCTCATCAAATTCTTTTCATTGAACTTAGTGAAACATCATCACTTTCATCATCATTCTATAAAAGGGACCAAACACACTTATCAAGTGGGTGATGACTCAATGATAAGTTGTCACTTAGGTGACGACTTATCATCCTTGTCGTCAGCCCTTGGCAGAATTAAATAATACTTCAAAATGATAGGTGATGACATGGTAGATTAGTCATCACTTGAGTGATGAATTATTAGCCTCATCATAAGCCTAAAGCAGAATTTAAGATTTTTTACAACTTAGGTGACGACTTGGTTGATAAGTCATTACTTGAGTGACGACTTATCAGCCTTGTCATCAGCCTAAAGCAGAATCCTCAGCAATTCAAATGTTTGAGTGATGACTCTATTGATAAGTGGTCACTTGCATGACGACTTATCAACATAGTAATTGACCTAAATCATATTTAACAAACTAATTCATTACTGATTTACAGGCTAAGAATTTAAACTTGATGCCCAATTTCCAACTTTGTAACCCCAATCATGAGTTCCCAAATAAGATACTTCACCAATTTTAATTCAATAATGCTTGAGAATTGTGGGTGAAAGTGATTTCAACTCAATTAAAGATAAAATCTTCTACCAACAATGATGAATTTCACAATTTGACGAGAAGTTGTTCATGAGTAACTTTTTAGCAATACAAAGTTTTGTTGATTTGGGTGACCCCATAAACTTTGTGTTGCTTAAATTTGTCCATAAACCTTTTGTAATCTTTAATTTTTTCAGTTGTATGAAATTATTATTACATTCACTAGAGAAAAGCTTTCAGAACATACCTTGAAGTCCACTGAAACTATACACTTTGCCTTGTGAATACCCAACTTGATCAGGAAACAAAAAACTTCTGTATCCTATGCTTAGTGAGTTTAGAGAATTTTTACAAAGAAGAAATCCTATAACACTTATCTAACTTACTTTTGAGTAGATGAAGATAAAATAATGTAGAAGTTGAAAAGGAAAGGATGGGAGATGTGAAGAGTTTGCACTGATGTCGGCGTCTTTTTGGTATTTTCTAATAAATATTTTTTTAAATGGATAATAAAGACTAATTAGAGGTTAAAATGTACCAAAAATAAAAGTGGGGGAAAAAGAAAATTATTCATAGGAATTTGAAAAGCCAAGGGTTATTGGTTCAGATCGGGTCATGGTTTTGGATTTGGGTCAAAATGACTTACCTGGGCCAAGAATTTAAGTGATGGCTTATCAATGGGTTGATAGATCATCACTTTGCTCATAAGGTTAAGGCAAAATGTTGCAATCTTGTGCTTCAACTGACGACAAAGAGTGATATCTCGTCACTTGGGTGCCGGCTTATCAACCTTGTCGCCACCTTTATCTAGAATGTGACATCTCTTTTATTTGATTGATGACTTCAAGTGATAGGTCTTCAACTTATTGATAACCTATCAACTTGGTCATCAACTCTATCCAGTGTACAATTCTTTCCTTGCTTCAGTGGATGACTTCAAGTGATGGGTCATCAACTTGTTGATAGCCCATCAACTTGGTCGTCAACTCTATCTATCCTAAAAATTGATTCCAACACTATTACTATACACTTAAATAAACACATTCCTCAAAATGAAACTTTAAACAAAAAAAAATACTTACAACATAATAAGTTGGGTTGCCCCTTAATAGTGCATGATTTAATGTCAGGGTATGACTCGGTAATCTCAACTACTCAAGATACACCTTAGACAATATCTTAGCTTCATCCATTGGGACAATATAGAATTTGATTCTTTTCCCATTAAACTTAAACAAACTTCCTTCTTTATTTTCAAGTTACACCACCTCGATGACTTTGAAGGGTCCCGACCATTTGGAAAGAGTTTGAGTTGAGAGTTAAACAATAATACCCAATCACTGGCACAAAAATCCCACATCTCAATTCTTTGATCATGGTACTTTTTCATTCTCTTTTTATACAAGTCAATCCTTTCATATGAACCAAGATGAAATTCATCCATCTCATTCAGCTATCCTAATCTTAATTCTGCTGCCACCTTCCAGTCCATGTTCAATTTCTTGAGTGCCTGCAAAGCATTGTGTTCCAACTAAATTGGAAGATGGCATGCTTTTTCAAAAACCAGCAGATATGGCGACATCCTAATGAGTGTCTTAAAAGCTGTTCGATATGCTCAGAAAGCATCATTGAGCTTCCGTGACCAGTCACTTCTACTAGAATTCACCGTCTTGGCCAAGATTTCTTTGATTTTCCCTATTTAAGACCTCTACTTGTCCACTAGTTTGTGGGTGGTATGGAGTGACCACCTTATGCTGCTTCAGACCATATTTCACCAATATTTCCCAAAATATCTTGTTGCAAAATTGAGATCCCCCATCACTTATGATTGTCTGAGGCACCCTAAAGCGTGAAAATATATTCTTCTTTAGGAATTTTCCCACTCTTTTACCTTCATTTTTAGCTGTAAGACCCCACAAATTTCCCTTATAGTTTGAGCCATGAGCATGCCAAGTGAAGTGTAATTCTGGTCCTAAAATATTGAGAAGTGACTTACCAAGTGATTCGTGTTTCAACCATATATAATTTTCTTAAATTTAACTTTTTTTCATATAGAGAATTGAATTAGCTTTTCAAAGATACCAATTTTGTCCAAATCTGGCATCGGGGTGAGAAGTTATGGCCGTTTTACTGAGAGTTGTCTGAACCGCCCAAGTGCGATGGACGATCTGACGGACTGTCGAGTCTGTGACGGAACGTCACAACCAAGGAAGTAACTCCCTTTCTTTGCCCAAGTGCGATGGCCTGGACGATGGACCGTCAAGGCTGCGATGGACCATCGCTGAGATCATCGCAACTGAGACAGTGTGGTCTCATCCTGGACAACGTGCGACGAACGATTTGATGGACTGTCAAGACTGTGATGGACCGTCTCTTCGACCATCACACCAAGGTAGTGTGTTCTTTTTCTGACCTACATGCGACGGACGATCCGACGGACCGTCAAACTAGCGATAGATCATCGCTTCGGCTGTTGCAGCCCCCTTTCAGAATTTTTAACTCGTTTTAATAAGGGATTTTCGGTCTTCTCCACTCTTTTATCAACCATATATATTCCAAACAAAGAAAATGGCTTCATTCATCATCCAAAACACAAGAGAGCTAGGGTTTCTCCCTCAAGATCAAATCTAAAACCCTTCTCTAAGAAATCCAAGAAATCACCATAGATTCAATAAATTGAGTTGAGATTTGTGTTCCCCAAGTACAAAGGTTGCAAGAACCCTCTCTCAAGATTAAGAAGAAGAGTTTAAAGCAAGCTTGTTCATCCAATTTCATTTTGAACATGGGTAATCCTTTCACCCTTGTGCCCAAAGGCTTATTTAAACTACAATTTTCTGCAACTTATGAGATTTTACATGAAATTGAATTAGGGGTTTTCACCCATTGTTATTGGTTGCAAGGTTTTGATGTTTCCCATGAATTGACAGTCTAATGGCATAATTTTTTTACATGTTTTCTTGAGAAATTGAAGCTCGGTTTATACCTCATGATTTTAATCCTTGAGAAGTTAATAGTTGCAATGTTTGAGATATTGAAGTATATGAGTATGTTGAGATTTTGAGATAAATTTCTGTAAATTCCAGATTTCTACATGAATTATGAATCTATATGCTATCTATTATGCATTATGATAAGTTTTAACTTAAGGTTGAATTATGGGTCATTATGCCCTACTTGAGACTTGTAATTTTATGAAATATTATGCTATAAGAACCCATGATTTGAGTATTTTGAGATTATTGAGAAATATTTTAACCTAATGGCCATAGAGTTTTGAAATCCACTCTACCACATGAGATTACAAATTTGATTGTTGGGTTGTTATGAACCATGAGATTATTTTGAAAGTGGATTTTCATGAGATGAGCGAGATAAACTAAAGGAAGTAGTATTTAGCACCAAGTTAGGTAAGTTACCACGTTTCTTACCCCAGAACTACGTGCCACTATAGGTTTGAGATTTTGGGCCTGAGGCCGAGATGATTAAGCCTGAGGCCGAGATAAGTGATCACTGAATTAAGTTTATACTCTTTGGCAAGAGTATGAAGCCTCTCCCCAACATGAGTTTTTTTCCTTAGGAGGACAAGATGTTGGACTCCATGTAGCTCGCATGGTTTAGGTCGGTTAAGAGAACCTCCCTAAACTAAAGTATTTTCCATTGAGATAAAATATTTTCCCTAAAGCTTTGAGAGGAGATATTTTCTACAGTGAACGAATTGTTTTTGAGTATTTTTCAAAGAAGGAAGTAGTTTTCTCTACTAATAATAGTTGATCATCAGTTTTTAAACCAAAGTCATATGATTCCAAGTTCCAAATGTTTGAGTTCAAAAGAGTTGTAAGTTCTTGAGCAATAAAGAAGTTTTACTCTCCATAAGACATATGCATGAGTTGAAAGTATTTTTTAAAGCTTCCTTCATCCTATATGTAATGAGAATAAGAGGAGAGCATAAATTTTAAAGCTAAAGTATAATGACTCACGTGATTTGTGTTACATGCTTCATTCTACATGATTTATGAGCTTTACATTTTAGACTTATTCAAGCCATGTGAGTCATTCCTATTTGCATGCACTATTTGATTAAAGAGTATTGATATTGTTTTATGTAATTTCATACACCCCTATATACTCAGTAAATTCCCAAGTGCTGATCCACAAATTTTAAAGCCAAAGTATAATGACTCACGTCTATGTGCTACATTGTCTTATAATGTAGGTTCAGGTGCTCAGTCCCAATCTCATCAGTGATTCTCGAGTACCTTCATCTACATTTCTACAGTGGTGGGTCCTCATGGTTCGAGGACCTATCTTCAAATATTTTAGTATTCGAGTGTTTATGTTATTACTTTCAGTTTAGTTTTAGTCAGTTGGGGACCTATCCTAATGGCTCTCGAGTTTATGGAGTAGTAGAGGCTTTGTCAGACTAGTTTTTAGACTGTGGTTGTGTTGAGATTTCCAGTATTGTGGTTGTTTAGACCGACTATTACCTTTGTATTTCCTTTTATTTGATATGACAGTGCCAGTGTTTTGTATATTCCTTCTTGAATGAGTTATTTTGAGAAGTGATAGGCTCAAAGGGTTATCTTGGGGCTACTTGTAGCCCTAAACACCGTGTGACATACTGGGAGGTGATTTTGGGTCGTTACAAACTTGGTATCAGAGCCTAAGGTTTTAAAGGAGTCCTAGGGAGTCTGACAAGCCATGTTGAGTAGAGTCTTGATCATCGGTGTGTAGCACGCCACATCTATGAGCAAGAGGCTACAAGATGTTTTAGGAAAAAATTATTTCTTTCTTTTAAGATTCCATCGTGCCTGTAGTTTTCCCTCTCATCTAGTAATTCATGCTCTCTTATTTCAGAAAATGCTTCTCCAAAGAGCAAATGCCCGCAGAAATGATGCTGAGAAACCCCCACCTATTGATCCTTTGAATGAGACTGTCTCATGTTGAGTTTTGGACAGCCTTTCAGGCATTAGCCCAAGCATTCACCACTAATGTTTAGACTAATAACCAGGCCGTAGTTCCAAATCAGCAGGGCGGTAATGTAACTGCTTCTAGGATCTGTGATTTTATGCGGATGAATCCGCTAGAGTTTTATGGGTCCATGGAAGGTGAGGACCCACAGTTATACCTTGAGGAGGTGAGAAGAATCACGTAGGTAATGCATGTTTCTGAGGAAGAATGTGTTGAGTTAGTGTCTTACAGGTTGAAGGACATAGCTTATGATTGGGTTGTATCGTGAAGGAAGGGTAGAGGTGAGGATACTGCTCCTATTACTTGGTAGGTATTCCAAGATGTATTCTTGGACAGGTTCTTTTTGCTTGAGATGAGGGAATCAAAGATTGAGGAGTTTATGAACTTGAGGCAGGGCTCCATGACTGTTAAGGAGTACTGCTGAAGTTCAACCAGTTGGCCAAGTATGCTCCTGATTTGATTTCTGACACTCGAGCTAGTATGAGCAAGTTTATGACAAGTGTTTCTGGTTTAGTGCTAAAAGAGTGTAGGACTGCGATGCTGCATAGGGATATAGATCTATCTAGGTTGATAATGCATACACAATAGATAAAGGTGGATAGTATTAGAAAGAGAGACAAAGTGAGGGGTAATAAGAGGGCTAGATCTGAGCAGCATGAGTATAGTAGCCTAGGTTCCATGGAGGAAACCGCCCTCAGTTTCAGAGACGTCTGTCTATTCTAGCCCCTTCATCAGCTAGTGCTCTTGCTCCTAGAGGCAGGCAAGATCAAGGGAGCAGGTCTTTTAAGTCTAGGTCGCAGAATAGTGTTAGTAACAGGCCCCATTATCCTCCTTGTTCTAAGTGTGGTAGGGATCATTTCGATGAGTGTTTCGCAGATTTTAGGGGTTGTTTTTGTTGTGGAAAATAGGGCCACAAACTTAGAGATTGTCCGCATGCTAGGTAGGGGACCAGAGATGCCCTACCTTAGGCACAATCTACTAGTACACCAGCTCTTGTCTCTTGTCCCGCCCCTGTTCAGGGCGCTTCATCTAGCACTGCTGGCGGTCAATGCCAGAATAAATTCTATGCCTTACCATCCCATCAAGAGCGGAACGACTCTCCTGATGTTGCTACTGGCATGCTCCACGACTTGTTTTTTGATGTTTATATATTGTTGAACCCTGGGTCAAGTCTCTCCTATGTGACCCCACTTGTGGCTGTGAATTTCAAAATGAGTCCCAAAAAGATTCCTGAACCTTTCCTAGTCTCCACACCAGTAGGGGAGTCAGTTGTTGCTAAACAAGTGTATAGAGATTATCCTGTTACTATTGTTTATAGAGTCATACTTGCTGATTTGATAGAGTTGACATGGTAGATTTGGAACTTATTCTGTGTATGGATTGGCTTTATTCTTGTTATGTATCTATAGACTGTCGTACCCATGTGGTCAAGTTTTAGTTCCCTGATGAGACAGTTTTTGAGTGGTCCGGGAGTTTGGCATCATACAAGAGTCATTTTATCTCCTATCTCAAAGCCAAAAAGTTAATATCCAAGGGTTGCATCTATCACCTAGTTAGAGTCAAAGACACTAAGTCCGAGGCTGCAACTATTCAGTCAGTCGATATTGTTAATGAGTTTCCAGATGTATTTTTGAAAGATATCCCAGGCGTACCTCCCGATAAAAAGATAGAATTTGGGATTGACCTTCTTCCCGACACTCGTCCCATTTCTATTTTGCCATATCGTATGGCACCTGCTGAGCTTAAGGAGTTGAAAGAGAAACTCAAAGATCTTTTAGACAAAGATATCATAAGGCCCCGTATTTCTCTTTGGGGCGCACCTATTCTAATCGTACGGAAGAAAGATGATTCTTTGTTTATGTGCATTGACTATCTTCAGGTTAACAAGGTCACAGTCAAAAATAAGTATCCTCTTTCGAGAATTGATGACCTGTTTGATCAGTTGCAAGGTGCAAATTATTTCACTAAGATAGACCTTAGATTCGGCTATCATCAACTTAAAGTGAGGGAATGTAATATTCCAAAGACAGCCTTCCGAACCCGCTATGGTCACTTTGAGTTTCTAGTCATGTCTTTCGGTCTAACCAATGCCCCAACAACTTTTATGGACCTCATGAATTGAGTGTTCGAGCAATATCTTGATATGTTTGTCTAGTGTTCATAGATGACATCCTTGTCTACTCCTGCAATGAGAATGATCATGCATATCACCTTAGAATTATCTTGCAAACTCTTAGAGGTTACCAGTTGTTCGCCAAATTCAGTAAGTGGGAATTTTGGCTAAGGTCTGTAGCCTTTCTAGGTTATATTGTTTCAGCCGAAGGTATTAGAGTTGATCCCCAAAAGACAGAAGCTGTAAGAAATTATTATAGACCTACCTCTCCATCTGACATTTTCTTAGGTCTAGCGGGCTACTACCACCATTTTTTTGAAGGTTTCTCTTCTATTGCGTCTCTCATGACCCGGTTGACCCAAAAGAAAGTTAGGTTCCAGTAGTCAGATTCCTGTGAGAAGTGTTTTCACGAGTTGAAGACTCGACTTACTTCAGCCCCTGTTCTGACTTTGCCTGATGGTACAAATGGTTTTATGGTGTATTATGATGCCTCTAGAATTGGTTTGGGTTGTGTGTTGATGCAAAAAGGTAAGGTTATAGCCTATGCCTCTAGACAGTTAAAGCCACATGATAAGAATAACCTAACCCATGATCTTGAGTTAGCTGCTATGGTCTTTTCTTTGAAAATCTGGATACACTATCTTTATGGTGTTCATGTTGATGTGTTTACTGACCATAAGAGCCTGCAGAATGTGTTTACTCAAAGAGAGTTGAATCTTAGGCAGATGAGGTGGTTAGAGTTGTTAAAAGACTATGATATAAGTGTGTTTTATCACCTGGGCAAGGCCAATGTAGTGGCGGATTCCCTTAGTAAATTGTCTATGGGTAGTATTTCTCATGTTGAGGAAGGTAAGAAAGAGTTAGCTCGTGATGTGCATTGTCTGGATAGATTGGGTGTTAGGTTGCTTGATTCAGCTGAGGGAAGTACTTTAGTGCAAAGTAGTTCCGAATCCTCTTTAGTTTTGGAAGTGAAGAAGAAGCAAGATAGAGATCCTAGTTTGGTCAGACTGAAGGAGGCAGTTAAGGACCAAAAGGTAGAGGTTTTCTCCCAAGGGGGAGATAGCGTATTGAGATTGCAGGGTAGATTATGCGTTTTGTGTGTTGATGATCTGAGGCAGAAGATTATGGATGAAGCGCATGGCATGCAGTATTCTACTCATCCGGCACTACCAAGATGTACCGCGACTTGCGGGAAATCTATTGATGGAATAGTATAAAGAAGGATCTAGATGAGTTTGTAGCAAAGTGTGAAACATGCCAATAGGTTAAGGTAGACCAACAAAGACCTGGTGGTGTGAATCAAGAGTTTGGTATACCCACTTGGAAGTGGAAGGTGGTGAATATAGACTTTGTGATCGGGTTACCTCTTTCGTGTCATCATCATGATTCTATTTGGGTTGTTGTAGACAGGCTGACTAAGTTCGTACACTTCTTGCCCGTGCATACATCTTATACAGCTGAAGATTATGCTAGATTATATATACGGGAGTTAGTCAGGCTGCACAGAGTTCCCTCGTCTATCATTTCGGATAGGGGTACTCAATTTACTTCTCAGTTTTGGAGGGAGTTTCAATAGGGTCTTGGTACCCAAGTTCTTTTGAGTTCTGCTTTTCATCCGCAGGCAGATGGTTAGGCTGAGAGGACCATTCAAACTCTAGAAGATATGTTGAGGGCGTGTGCTCTTAATTTCAAATGTAGTTGGGATGAGCATTTTCCATTGATAGAGTTCACCTATAACAGTAGTTACCATGCTAGCATTGGGATGGCACTATTTGAGGCCTTGAATGGTAGGATATGTAGATCACCCATAGGTTGGTTTGAACTCGGTGAAGCTGACGTAATTGGGCCTGATATAGTGTTTGAAGTTATGGAGAAAGTTAAGTTGATTAGAGAGAGGTTAAAGACATCTTAAAGTCATCAAAAGTTATATGCCGATGTAAGGACAAGAGATCTTGAGTTTGAAGTGGGTGATTTGGTGTACTTGAAGATTCCCCCCATAAAAGGGGTGAAGAGGTTTGGTAAAAGAGGAAAACTTAGTCCCCGTTATGTTGGCCCGTATAGAGTTTAGAGCCGTGTTGGTAAAGTAGCCTATGAGGTTGATTTGCCTGCAGAGTTGTAAGTCGTTTATCTTATTTTTCATGTCTCCATGCTTAAGAAACATATTGGTGATTCCGTTGTGGTAGATCCTTCAGAAAGTGCTGATATTCAGAACAATCTTTCATTCGATGAGATTCTGGTTGAGATCCTAGATTTTCAGATCCGTAGACTGAGGAACAAAGAGGTTCCCTGGGTTAAATTGTTGTGGCAGAACCAGTCCGTTGAGGGCGCTACTTGGGAGGCAGAAGTAGACATGTGAGCCAAGTACCCGCACCTTTTTTCTGCGAGCTCAGATCGATCCAAAGGTATTATTCTTCCTTAATTCAATCCTTCTAATCTAAAGTTCAGCTATATATCTATTCTTGTATGAGTTCTTGTAATTTCTGAGGTATTCAAGAGTTTGAGAGATTTTGAGCCGTTTAGCGAATTACTTCAGCTATGTGTACTCTTTTTTCCTGTGTTTCTAGATTAACTAGCGACATTAAGGAGGAGATATTGTAAGACCCCGCAAAGTTTCCTTGTAGTTTGAGCCTTGAGCGTGTTAAGTGAAGTGTAATTCCGGCCCTAAAAGATTGAGAAGTGAATTCCAAAGTGATTGGTGTTTCAACCATATATAATTTTCTTAAATTTGACTTTTTTGTCATATAGTGAATTGGATTAGCTTTCCAATAATACCAATTTCGTCCAAATCTGGCATCGGGGTGAGAAGTTATGGACATTTTACTGAGAGTTGTCGGAACTGCCCAGGGGCGACGGATGATCCGACGGACCATCAAGTCTGTAACGGACCTTCGCTTGGACCGTTGCAACCAAGGAAGTAACTCCCTTTCCTGGCCCAAATGCAATAGCCAGGACGACGGACTGTCAAGGCTGCGACGGACCGTCGCCACTGAGGTAGTGTGGTCTCATCTTGGCCAACGTAGGACGGATGATCCGAAAGACCGTAAAGACTACGACATACCGTCGCTTCGACTGTCACACCAAGGTAGTGTGTTCTTTTTCTGACCGACGTGCGATGGACGATCCGATGGACCGTCAGACTAGCGATGGACTGTTGCTTTGACCGTCACAGCCCCCGTTCAAAATTTTTAACTCGTTTTAAAAAGGGCTTTTCGGTCATCTCCACTCTTTTATCAACCAGATATATACCAAATAAAGAAAATGGCTTCATTCATCATCCAAAACACAAGAGAGCTAGGGTTTCTCCCTCAAGATCAAATCTAAAACCTTTTTCCAAGAAATCCAAGAACTAACAATAGATTCTACAAATTGAATTGAGATTTGAGTTCCCCAAGTTCAAGGGTTGCAAGAACCCTCTCTCAAGAGTAAGAAGAAGAGTTTAAAGTAAGCTTGTTCATCCAATTTCATAATCTAAGGTAAGTGTGATTTTGAACATGGGTAATCCTTTCACCCTTATGCCCAAAGTCTTATTTAAACTACAATTTTCTGCAACTTATAAGATTTTACATAAAATTGAATTAGGGGTTTTCACCCATTGTTATTAGTTGCAAGCTTTTGTTGTTTCCCATGAATTGAGAGTCTAATGACATGATTTTTTTTACATGTTTTCTTGAGAAATTAAAGCTGGGTTTATACCTCATGATTTTAATCCTTGAGAAATTAATAGTTGCAATTTTTGAGATATTGAAGTATATGAGTATGTTGAGATTTTGAGATAAATTTCTGTAAATTCTAGATTTCTACATGAATTATGAATCTATATGCTATCTATTATACATTATGATGAGTTTTAACTTGAGATTGAATTATGGGTCATTAAGCCCAACTTGAGACGTGCAATTTTATGAACTATTGTGCTATAAGCACCCATAATTTGAGTATTTTGAGATTATTGAGAAATGTTTTGACCTAATGACCAAGAGTTTTGAAATTCACTCTACCACATGAGATTACAGATTTGATTGTTGGGTTGTTATGAACCATGAGATTATTTTGAAAGTGGATTTTCATGAGATGAGCGAGATAAACTAAAAGGAGTAGTATTTAGCACCGATTTAGGTAAGTTACCATGTTTCTTACCCCAGAACTACGTGCCACCATAGGTTTGAGATTTTAGGCCTGAAGCCGAGATGATTGGGCCTAAGGCCGAGATAAGTGATCACTGAATTGAGGTTATACTCATTGGTAAGAGTATGACACCTCTCCCCAATGTGAGGTTTCTTCCTTAGGAGGAAAAGACGTTGGACTCCATGTAGCTCACATGGTTTATGCCGGTTAAGAGAACCTCCCTAAGCTAAGGTATTTTCTATTGAGATAGAATATTTTCCCTAAAGCTTTGAGATGAGATATTTTCTAAAGTGAACGAATTGGTTTTGTGTATATTCCAAAGAAGGAAGTAGTTTTCTCTACTAATAAGAGTTGATCATTAGTTTTTAAACCAAAGTCATATGATTCCGAGTTCCAAGTGTTTGAGTTCAAAAGAGTTATAAGTTTTTGAGAAATAAAGAAGTTTTACTCTCCATGAGACATATGCATGAGTTGAAAGTATTGTTTATAGCTTCCTTCATCCTATGAGTAATGAGAATAAGAGGAGAGCACAAGTTTTAAAGCCAAAGTATAATGACTCACGAGATTTGTGTTACATACTTCATTCTACATGATTTATGAGCTTTACATTTTAGACTTATTCAAGCCATGCGGGTCATTCCTATTTACATGCATGATTTGATTAAAGAGTATTGATATTGTTTTATGTAATTGCATACACCCCCATATACTCAGTACATTCCCAAGTGCTGATCCACATATACATCTATGTGCTACATTATCTTATAATGTAGGTTCAGGTGCTCAGTCCCAGTCTCGCCAGTGATTCTCGAGTACCTTCGCCTACATTTCTACAGTGGTGGGTCCTCATGATTCGAGGATCTATCTTCAAACATTCCAGTATTCGAGTGTTTATGTTATTACTTTTAGTTTAGTTTTAGTCAGTTGGGGACCTATCCTAATGGCTCTCGAGTTCATGGAGTAGTAGAGGCTTTGTCAGACTAGTTATCAGGCTGTGGTTGTGTTGAGATTTCTAGTATTGTGGTCGTTTGGACCGAGTATTACCTTCGTATTTCCTTTTATTTGATATGACAGTGCCAGTGTTTTGTATATTCCTTCTTAAATGAGTTATTTTGAGAAGTGATAGGCTCAAAGGGTCACCTTGGGGCTACTTGTAG
Source organism: Capsicum pubescens (assembly GCA_030864215.1). Taxonomy (NCBI): domain Eukaryota; kingdom Viridiplantae; phylum Streptophyta; class Magnoliopsida; order Solanales; family Solanaceae; genus Capsicum; species Capsicum pubescens. Next base: position 177,816,951 of record CM061545.1, on the reverse strand, counting down.
CCCTAAGCACCGTGTGTCGTCCCGAGAGGTGATTTGGGTCATTACATTAGCTAAAACAATGTCCTCAACCCATTTGGTCACCTAGTACACAACTACTAAGATATACTTAAGACCATAGGATCTCACAAAAGATCACATGAAGTCAATATCCTAGACATCAAATAGTTCAACCTCCATTATCTTTGCCATTGGCATTTTATGATGTTTTGAGGTTGAACCTTGCCTTTGGAACTGATCACATTTCTTCACAAACTCATAAGTATCCTTAAACAGGGTTGTCCATTAGTAACCAATTCGCAATACCTTTCTTGCCATACGATCGCCTGCATGATGCCCCCCAACTAGGGAAGTATGGTAGGCTTCCAAAATGCTTAGAATATCAACTTTTGGGATGCACCTTCTGATAATGTTGTCTACACAATGTCTAAATAAGTAGGGCTCATCCCAGTAGTATCTAGTAGTATCACGGAGAAACTTCTTCTTCTGATGAAAAGATAAGTTTTCCAGAATAATGTCTCTCACAACAAAGTTCACAAAGTCAGCATACCAAGACACCATTTCAAGAGCAGCTTCTAAAATTTGTTCATCCGGAAAAGCATCGTCAATATCAAGCTTCTCAATATTGGATCGATCTCTCTCTAATCTAGATAGGTGATCTACGATTTAATTTTTACACCCCTTTTAATCTTTAACTTCAAAGTCAAATTCATGCAGTAGCAATACCCATTGAATGAGCCTTGGTTTGGCGTCTTTCTTCACCGTCAGATATCTCAATGCCACATGGTCTGTACGGACCACCACCTTGGTCCCTAATAGATATGACCGGAATTTCTCGAATGCATAAAAAATGGCTAGAAGTTTCTGCTCGGTCGCTGTGTAATTTTTTGTGCCCCATTCAGTGCTTTGCCCACATAATAAATGGGATGATATAGTCTCCTTCTTCTGACCAAGAACTACCGCAAGTGATACTTCACTCAAATAGCATATTATTTCGAATGGTTTATACCAATCTGGAGCCATAATAATAGGGGTATCAATCAACTTCTCCTTTAGTCATTGGAATGCCTTCATACAATCATCATCAAATAAGAACTTGGCCTCCTTCTCCAACAATTTTCAAAGTGGATTTGCAATCTTGGAGAAGTCTTTTATGAACCTTCGGTAGAATCTTGCGTAACCCAGAAAACTACGAACTCCTTTTCACTGAGATAAGATGGTGTAGTTTCTTAATAACTTCTACCTTATCCCGACCATATTCAATCCCTTTAGATGAAATTTTATGTCCCAACACTATACCTTCCTTCACCATGAAGTGGTATTTTTCACAATTCAACACAAGATTGAATTCCTCATACCTCTATAGTGCGTTACTTAAATTGACCAAGCATAACTCAAATGAGTCACCCACTACACTCACTACAGAGAAGTCATACATGAACACTTCCAAAGTGTCCTCAACCATATACGAGAAAATCAACATTATGCATCTTTGAAACGTGGCCAGTACATTGCATAATCCGAATGACATTCACTTGAATGTAAGAGTTCCATATGGGCATGTGAAGGTCATTTTCTCTTAATCCTCCAGGGAAATCGAGATTTGATTGTATATCGAATACCTATATAAGAAGCAGTACCAACCCCTTCCTACTAATCGATCAAGCATTTGATCCTTGAAGAACATTGGGAAGTGATCTTTAAGCGTCCACGAGTTTAGCTTCCTGTAGTCCATATAAACTCGTCACCCAGTCACTGGCCAAAGAGGAATCATCTCATTCTTTGCATTTGCAACAACATTTATGACTCCTTTATTAGGCACACACTGTACTGGACTCACCCACTTTCTATTGGAGATTTGGTACACTACTCCTGTGTCAATCCACTTTATGATCTCCTTTTTCACCACTTCTTGTATTAGTGGGTTCAACCTATGTTGATGTTTAATTGTAGGTATACATTCTTCCTCCAGATGGATCTTATGTGTGAAAATACCCGGTGGAATACATATAATACAATAAAAGCCCACCCGATAGCCCTCTTGTATTACCTAAGCACAGAAATAAAAGCATCAACTTGCTTCTCCACCAGGTCTGCTGCAATAATAACCGGTAAGGTGTTTCCATTGCATAAAAACACGTAACATAAATGAACTGGAAGCTCCATTAGATCCAACACCAGTTGTTCCTCGATAGAAGGTTTGGCCGGTGGTGTTGGATGATTCTTAAGGTCCAAGTCTAGCTTCTTGAGGGCATAAGAATATGACCCCATCCCTGTCAAAGCACACACGATTTTTCCATACTCTTTGATTCCCTCACTATTGAAGTTCATCAATGCTGCAGCTAATATCTCTACAAAAAATCTCTCCTCAACCGGTACTTCTTGCTTATTTTCATAAAACACATCAACGATTGAGAAGAAACTCATCTTTTTTTTTCTTTATCGACTGACAAATATCAAAACTGACCTCTTTATCATTGAGCCTAAATTTCATCTCATTGGTCTACAAGTCAATAAATACACTTCAGGTTGCTAAGAACGTTCTACCCAAGATTATGGGTACCTCAAAATCCACCTCGGAATCCAGGATTACAAAGTCCACTGGGAAAATAAAGTTGGCCACCTTAACAAGAACATCCTAAAGAATCCCAACCGACATTTTCACCGATCTATCTGCCATTAGAAGCTGCATATTGGTGGGTGTAGAATCTCCCAAACCCAGCTTCTTGAAAACCACCAATGGCATAAGATTTATACTTTCCCCACGATCACACAGGGCCTTTGCAAAATTGAATGATCCAATGGTACATGGAATAGTGAATGCTCCCGGATCCGCCTTCTTATGCACTCGTGATCTTATAGTAATGGCGCTACAATGATGCAAATTATCCACTAGTTCATAGATCATAGTCCACTTCTTTGTCATAAGATCCTTTATAAACTTAGCATAGCCTGACATTTATTCTAGCACCTCAACTAAAGGTACATTTATTGTCATCTGATTTAGCATGACCATAAACTTGCTAAATTTAGTCTCATCGGTCTTCTTCTGTAATCTGTAGGGAAATAAAAGAGGTAATTTTGGTAATCTTGTAATAGCCTTCTCTCCCTCCTTGCCCTTGTCTTTCTCCATATCATTAACTTGATTTTGTTTGGATGGGTCCTCAATATTTTTGAGCTTTTTGGACTCCACTGGATGTTCTTATTCTGTTTTCTCTTCTAACTATGCCACATTATCTATAATATATTTGCCCACACAAGTTCCAGGTAAAACTTTACCACTTCTAGTGGTATTAGCCATGAATGAGTTATCATTCCTCATTCTGTACTGTATCACTCGATAATGTTCCACTCATCCTCTGATTGAACTCTGCCAATAGTTGATTCATTTGTTGCTCGATTTGCTTAACAGATGTAGAGTGTGAGTCAACTAATTGACTCATAGATGAAAAATCACTCTTCATCTCCCTCACTCCAGCGTCAGTAAACTCTATCCCTTTTATCAACTTAGCCATCATGTCCTCCATCGATATCTTACAAGAACTTGTAGCAGCATTGTTACAATTTCCAGGAAGTACATACAATCCACTCCTATCATTCTTATTTTTCCAACCACCTTTGTCACGATCTCTATAACTAGCTTTATCATAGTAATTTCGACCTTGATTCCCTTAGTTATTGCCTCAGAAACCCCCCTGATTAGTTGAGTAGTTCACCTCCTCCTCTGAATCTGATACAACTTCCCTACTTTGAGACCCCACAACTTTCACCTTTTCTGTCTTCTCGGATAGCAAATGCTTTGTAAGAAAATCCATATGGGTCTTCATATATGCCATATCCTTATCACGTTCTTTTTCTCTCCTGCATTATTCAATTGACATCCCACTAAAAACAGTATTAATATCATTGAATCCCTGGTATACTGACCTCTACTTATCTTAGTCATTCTCTCCAACATCTCTGCAACCTCAATAAAAGTAAGGTCCATGAATGCTCTCCCTGCAACATTGTCAAAAGTTGGCTTTGTAATAGAGTTCAAAGCCCTCTAGAATTTTTTTATAAAGTGCTCATCAATCATCTTGTGATTAGGGAAATGCATCAACTTCTTCCTGAATCTCACCCATGTCTCATGAAGAGCTTTGTTCGGCTTCTGCCTGAAATTACTTATCTCATCCCTCAATTGTAACATTATGGAAGGAAAAAAGAACATTTCTAGGAAATCTCCTTTATATTGCCTCTAGTTTGTTATAGAGTCGGGGGCCAACTCATTCAACTATAGTGTTACCTCCCTAGACAAAGACAATGGGAATAGCTGAAGATGGATTGCATTCTACCCTACTCCAGGATTATCAAAGGATTTGTAGATGTTGATAAAGTTCACCAGATGTATATTCGGGTCATCTCCTAGAAGTCCACCAAATAGCCCCTTGAGGTTTATCAACTGTATCATAGTGCTTTAAATGGCCGATTTTGATTTACTAATGTAGCTATAATCTCTAAACGTCTCCTATTTATAGAATCAATCAAATCATCATCCCCAATTCATTATCATCTGCATTAGCCACCCGTCCTGGGTTATCAGTGTTTTGCTGATTGAGTTGTGCATTATCCAAAGCGGTTAATCTTTCAGCTTCTTGATTATCAACCATTCTCCCAATTAATTGAGGTTCTGGGTTGATAGTTAATAATGGTTCTCCTAACCTTTTGGTTCATGGAATATACAACAAAGATCCCATAATGATAAAAAATAACAAATAAAAGTAAAATTTAGAAAACTTAACAAAGAGTCAATTATCACAGATATACTTAATTGACAACTGTATTCCCCGACAATAGCGCCAAAATTTGATGCACCCAAATTACACCTGTCTTATGAGAGAGTAAGCAGTTGTCGTCAAATATATAACCCAACTAGGTTGGGGTCAAATACCACAGGGAATATGGTGTTAATCAAGGCTATTTGTGCTTTAATCGACTAATAGCTAGTAGTTTCCTTTAATTGGAGGTTTTTTTTTTTATCAATCACTCAATTGTCACTGTTCACTTTATTTTAGCAACTCAAAGACAATATTTTTATATTCCAAATCAATGATGTAGTAAAACTAGAGTTGTGATCACTATGAGTATTGATGCTTATTGAACAATAGTTATAGCGTTTGATTCTTATGACATGCGGGAAATAACAAATTATCATTATTGATGATTCATCCAAGCGTCTTTCAACCTACTTAGAATCTAGATTTCCTAGTTCTTTCAAATTTAGGAAAACCTTATATTCAAACTAATTTCATCTCGAGTTGATTAATCTTGTTACAACATTATCATTAGATGGAAATTTGATGTTTCTAAATCCCCGTTGATAATTCCCTTACTTTAATTGATTTCTTATTTCAAGGAAATAAATGCAAGGCTTAATCTATTGTTTGCAACCAACAAAAAACATTCATTACAATAGAATTATCAAGATGTTCCCACAGTCAGTCGAATCTTAGCTAATTATTGAATTAATAAAGCAAAACTCATAGATCCCACAACTCCAGTTATGGGATTTAGTTCCTCATTAAATATAAAGAGATAGAATATATTAGATCCATAATTCAAACAATTACTTACAAAATATGGAATTGAAGATTGTTCTCCTTCAAGCTCAAATGAGAATCCCAAAGTCTAAACCAATACTTCAAAAATTGAATTCAAACTTAAGAGACCAAAATTTAAAAGCTATTGTTTGTGAATAAGTTCAAGATGCCAATGAAAACCTAAGATTTTTCTATAAATACCATTAACTTTTAGGATTTGAATTTCAACTCCACTTCTTTAGCATATAAATCCTGTTTATGGGTGACGACTTCCTCTGATGACTCTTCAACAAGTTGACGACTTATCAAACAAGTCATCAACTTAACTTCTTCAATATGTAGATTCTGTCTATGGGTGATAACTTTCTGTGATGACTTATCAATACGTTGACGACTTATCAAACAAGTTTTGAAGTGAAATCTTCAAAACTTAGCTTGATATCTATTTCACCAAAAATGTCCTTCTTAATATAGTTTTCATAGATTTTCATGCATCTTGACTTTTCCTGCAAAATCACATAAAATACAATAAAAGAACAACAATAGTAACTTAATAACTTACAATTATTTAAAGCTAAAAGCCTTAAATGCGCCAACACAAAGTTAGCACATCAACACCATCAACTTAAAACACTTGCCTGTCCTCAAATATCTAACACAGTATTATGCACCCACTAAGAGCAACAATGCAAAGGGTAGCACTTGTTTTCTTCATTTTAAGCCAATTCAGAAACATGTGATCTTTTTCTATAAAGCAACATTAAGAGTCCATACATATCTTTAAACCTCAAATAAACAAACCACTACCTAAGCATAGAGTATTCAATCAAATGCTTAGTAATTTCCACCTATTCACTTTCCCTCTCACAAAAGAAAATAGTTCCTTACTCCAAATATTTCTTTGTTGTTTTAGGACCTAGACATCAAATATCTCACTCTCAGAACGACGTTTAAAACTGTGTACCTACAATGCCATAAGATTGCCCTCACCATTATTTTTGGTTCATCTAGAAGTCAGACTAAGATCAGAGCAGGGCTTTCTCATCTTGAAGTGAAGGGTTATGTGTTGGGATGGTCGATTTAGGATTAGTGACTTAGCCTCTATTTGTTCACTTGCACCACTTGGGTAGAACCACTTATTCTATTTTATTCTTCTCCTAATCAACTTTTATATCCTTCTCAGCATTTATATTAGCACCAGTTATTTACTATTATTACAAATTATATATATATATATATATATCTCACAATATCTTTTGAACCTTACAATCAACATCTCTTCTATTGTGGCCACCCTCAACTTAGGTGATTCGCCTAAGTTAATGTGTAAAATGTCTAAAGAGAGAACTGGCTAAAACAGGGCTTAGTTATAAACTCAGTGAATGGTGATCAATTTGTTGAAACAAAAAAATCATTCTAAAGGCTAAAAAAGGGATAAAAAGGATATATTCTATGCCTAAGGGTTGTTTATTTTGGCTAAATGGATTACGTATCAAAAATGGCCTATGGTCACTTCTCAGATGACTACTTGGGATCCTAACAGAATGATTTGGGCAAGTTCTAGATGCATGCATACAATAAGAACATATTCACAAAAAAACCTCACTCTCTTATGGAATGGAATTGTACGAACATCACCAAATACTTAAGCAAAACCCAAGCTCAAGCAGGGAATGCTATATTTGCATACTTTCATATACAAAAATGGTTTCCCATGCACCTTGCAATCAATCTCACAATTAAATTTTTTGACGGGCACACAATTTTTAAATAACAATTTTCACATTTCAAATATTAGACAATTGCTACTCAGTCACATGCTACTCCGCATGCATACATAGCATACGGCTACAGACAAACAATAAATCCTAAATATGTCGGTTCTTTAGATAGCGCTCAAGGGTATAGAATACAAATAATAAACCCTTTAGGTTGCAAGTACCCCTACCCCTACGAACAAAAATATGCATTGTACTTAATGCAAATATATCGAATTATAACAACAAGGGTGAGGAAATACCAGCAGCACCTTAAGCACTTGAACATAAGCCACTGACTTTGCTACTGTATCATCAGTGGAAAGAGTATCCTCAGTGGCATCAGGGTGCACTGATGTATCTACAACAGTGGTTGGTGGAGTTAAGAACTCCCCTACAGTCTCAGAAGGTCCACTAGTAGAGGATCCCATAGCTCGGGCCCTCAATGCTTCTTCGAATGGTTTACCATCCGCTTTCGACTTCCTTAATGCTTTTTTCAGCTTTTTCTTCTCCTCTTTCCCCTTTGCTCTCTTTTCAAGTTTCCTTTTTTATCACTGTCACTTCTCTTTCTTTTGACTTTGTCCTTTTTTTAACTGGTTTCCCAGTGATGTTAAATAATGCAACTTTATTTTCTTCCAATTCTCCCTCAACAGGAATTTGGAATGACAATATTTGATGGCTATGCAAAGCCGTAATATCAACTTTTGCCTTTCCCAAGGCTACCTCAAATGCTGCAAGATTAGGTACCAATATCTCTTTCAGTCTTTCATTCACTTGATTCTCTATCTCATCAATACATCCATGGAGATTCAGGAAGGGTGCAAAAACTTCTTTTATTTTCTTATCGGCAATTGGTTCAAACTGGTCTGCAAACAACCTTAACTAGGCTTTAAACCTTGTCCTCTACTTAACTATATTCTTAAAATTGTATAGCGTCAATACATATTTAGACACCAGTGTTGTGATTATGACATTTTCTTCTTTTTATGGAACTAGTAAAAAACCTACAAAAAAAGTAGCCTGAGCATACTCTGGTAATGGCAGCTGCACATTTTGCATAGAGCCTATGGTAGTTGTAGGTGTCTGCACTCCCTCTGATAAGACCGGTCACTCTCCATACTTACTCCTTTATCTAGAACCAACATAGGCCTACTCTCATCAAATCTATTAGGATTGTGAGTCTTCTTAGCCTTGACTTCATTATCTATACTAGTGAGGATTAGAACATAGGCCGCTTCGCATAATCTTGTAATCAAACAAGGGAATGGATATGTTGTATCGGGTCATGTTTCTCAAATTTTGATCTCATCTGCAATGATTTCCCTAAAGTTCAAGTGGAAATTGGATAATAAAATTTCTATGAGCACCGGTCTATCCTCACCCAAGATACTATCTCCCACAGTGGGCATCATCCTGCTCCTTACCACTCCTCACCAAAATCTTGCTTCTTAATACAAGAAAGCCTTAAAAATCCTCTTACTTGGATTGTTTAACCATTTTGGTTCCCCATCTACAATGACTTGTGCCAGTTAAGGGCGTTGATTTGCCCGATCAGTCATTTTATGATAGAACTTTAGAGAGGTAACCGGAGGAACGAAGTTGGGACCACTTCTTGTATTAGTGGGTTCAGCCTACACTGATGTTCAATTGTAGGTATACATTCTTCCTCCAACTGGATCTTATGTGTGTAAATGCTCGATGGAGTACATATAATATCAATAAAAATCCACCCAATAGCCCATTTGTATCGCTTAAGCACAGAAATAAGAGTATCAACTTGCTTCTCCGCCAGGTCTGCTACAATAATAACTGGTAAGGTGTTTCCACTGTCTAGAAACACATATCATAAATAACCTAGAAGCTCCTTTAGATCCAACACCGGTGGTTCCTCGATAGAAAGTTTGACCGGTGGTGTTGGACGATTCTTAAGGTCCAAGTCTAGCTTCTTGGGGGCACAAGAATATGACCCCATCCCTGTCAAAGAACACACAGTTTCATCATACTCTTCGATTCCCTCACTGTCAAAGTTAATCAATACTGCAGCTAATGTCTCTACAACAAATCTTTACTCAACTAATACTTCTTGCTCATCTTCATAGAACACCTCAACGATCGAGAAAACACTCATCTCCTTTTCTTGCTTCATCGACTGAAAAATATTAAAACTGACCTCTTTATCATTGAGCTTGGATTTTATCTCATTGGTTTACAAGTCAATCAATACACTTCAGGTTGCTAAGAACATTGTACCCAAGATTATGGGTACCTCTAAACCCACCTCGCAATCCAGGATTACAAAGTTCATTGGGAAAATTAAGTTGTCCACCTTAACAAGAACATCTTAAAGAATCCCAACCGATATTTTCACCGATCTATCTTCCATTAAAAGCCGCATATTGGTGGGTGTAGGATCTCCCAAAACCAGCTTCTTGAAAATGACCAATAGCATAAGATTTATACTTGCCTCAAATCAATGGGGCCCTTGAAAAATTGAATGATCCGATGGTACATAGAATATTGAATGCTCCCGAATCCACTTTCTTCAGCACTAACTATTTTACAATAATGGCGCTACAATGATGCAAATTATCCACCGGTTCATAGCTCACAGTCCACTTCTTTGTTACAAGATCCTTCATAAACTTAGCATAGCCTGGCATTTGTTCTAGCACCTCAACAAAAGGATCATTTACTGTCAACTTCTTTAGCATGGCCATAAACTTACTAAATTTAGTCTCATCCATCTTTTTCTGCAATCTATAGGGAAATGGAGGAGGTAATTTTGGTACTCTTATAATAGCCTTCTCTCCTACTTTCCCCTTGTCTTTCCATATCATTAACTTGCTTTTGTTTGGATGGGTCCTCAATATTTTTGAGCTTTTCAGGCTTCACTGGATGTTCTTCATCTTCTTTCGCTTCAAACTTCACCACATCATCTACAACATATTTTCCCACACAAGTGCCAGGTAACACTTTACCACTTCTAGTTGTAATAGCCACGCATGAGTTATCATTCCTTGTATTCTGCACAGTGTCACTCAGTAATGTTCCACTCTTCCTTTGATTGAACTCTGCCGACAGTTGATTTATTTGTTGCTCGAGTTTCTTAATAGATGTAGAGCGTGAGTAAATTAATTGACTCATAGTTGACAAATCACTCTTCATCTCCCTCACTCCAACATCAGTTGACTCTATCCCTTTCAAAAACTTAGCCATCATGTCCTCCATTGACATCTTACCAGAACTTGTAGCAGCATTGTCATAGTTTCCAGGAAGTATATACAATCCACTCCTATCATTCTTATTTTTCCAGCCATCTTTGTCACGGTCTCTATAACTAGATTTGTCATAGTAATTTCGACCTTGATTCCCTTGGCTATTGACTTGGAAACCCCCTTGATTATTTAAGTAGTTTTTCTCCTCCTCAGAATTAAATTCAACTTCCCTACTTTGAGACCCTACAACTTTCACCTTTTCTGTCTTCTCGGATAGCAAATGCTTTGTGATCAAATCCACCTGGGTCTTAATTTGTGCAATATCTGATTGTATTCTTCTTCTCTCCTACATTGTTCAGCTAACATCCCACTAAACACTATATTGCTTTCTACCACAGAATCCCTAGTATGCCAAGATCTACTTATCTATGTCATTCTCTCCAACATCTCTATAGCCTCAATAAAAGTAAGGTCCATGAATGCTCCCCCTGCAACATTGTCCAAAGTTGACTTTGTAATAGAGTTCAAATCCATGTAGAATGTTTTTATCAAGTGCTTATAGTCATATTGTGATTAAGGCATTGCATCAACTTCTTCTTAAATCTTACCCATGTTTTATAAAGAACTTTATTCGGTAGCTGCCAAAAATTACTAATCTCATCTCTCAACTGTAATATTCTGGAAGGAGGAAAGAACCTTTCTAAGAAAGATACTTTCAGTTGCCTCCAGTTTGTTATAGAGTCAGGGGCCAACTCATTCAACCATAGTGTTTCTTCGCTAGATAGAGACAATGGGAATAGCCACAGACAGATTGCATTCTGCCCCACTCCAAGATTATCAAAGGATTTGCAGGTATTGATAAAGTTCACCAGATACATATTCGAGTCATCTCCTGGAAGTCCACCAAATAGACATTTGAGGTTTATAACAAATATTAAATCCATAATTCAAATAATTAACTTACAAAATATGGAATTGAAGATTGTTCTCCTTTAAGCTCAAACGAGAATCCTAAAAACTAAACCAATACTTCAAAAATTGAATTCAAACTTAAGAGACAAAAATGTGAAAGCTATTGTTTGTGAATAAGTTCAAGATGCCAATGAAAACCTAAAATTTTTCTATAAATACCATTAACCTTCAAGATTTGAATTTCAAACTCCAAATTTTTTGCACCATAGTTGATGACTTCACTTGACGACAGCTTATCAGCAAATTGATGACCTATCACTCAAGTCGGCAACAACTCTTACTAACATATGCATTCTGTCTATGGGTGATGACTTCCTTTAATAACTTATCAACAGGTTGACGACTTATTAGACAAGTCATTATCTCTACTTCTTCAGCATATAAATCCTGTCTATGGGTGATGGCTTCCTCTGATGACTCATCAACAAGTTGATGACTTATAAAAAAAGTCATCAACTCAACTTCTTCATCATGTAGATTCTATCTATGGGTGATGGCTTCCTCTGATGACTGATAAATAGGTTGATGACTTATCAGACAAGTCGTCAACTAAAATCTTTAAATCTTAACTTCATATCTGTTTCATTAAAAATGTCCTTCTTGATATAGTTTTCATAGGTTTTCATGAATCTTGACTTTCCCTGCAAAATCACATGAAATACAATAAAAAACAACAATAGTTACTTAATAACTTACAATTATTTCTAGCTAAAAGCCTTAAATGTGACAACACAAAGTTAGGACATCACACAGAGCTCGATATCGTCTTCCCCAAGCTCAAAGTATTGAATAAGGAGAGGGGCATCAAGTTGATGCTTTCCCCTAAATTAATAAGTGCATGGACTACATCGCTATTGCCAATTTGAATTAACCCAGGGTCTTTGAGCTTTTTGGGCATGTTTTACATCACCACAGAGCTACACTCCTTAGTGAGTACTACCGCTTCTACATCCTTGGCTTGATTTTATTAGATACCACATCCCTCAATTACTTTGCATACTTGGGTATTCCCTGCAAAACATCTAAAAGAGGTAAATTAATGTGAAGCTCTCTGAACGTGTCTAAGAACTTCTTGAAGCATGCATCCTCCTTCAGTTTTCTCAGCACTTATGAGAAAGGTAGCGGTGGACTCTTATATATCGGTTCTGCAACTTTCTTTTTTTGAGTACTCAGACTTGCTCGAATTTTTAGCAATTTTATCTATGACCAGTTGGGGAGCTTTCTCTACATCTACATTCTTAATTTTCTCTGGAAGTTATTTATTAAGCTATTTACCACTCCTCAAAGTGATTTCCATAACTTGTTTAGGAGGTTTAGTATCACTTGGCAAACCACCTTGAGGCCGGGTGTTCTGTGCTGCCGCTATCTGACCCACCTGTAACTCCAAGCTCCTTGTAGACACTTTCTGGCTCTTTATGTCAGGTGCTAATTATGCTTGAGCATCTAAAATTTATTTCATCATCTTTTCCAGATTTTTATTTGTGTCCTAAATAATTTGAGCTTATGGTTGCTAAAACTGTTGCAGCTGGGTGTTCCATTATTGATTTAGTGGCTGAGTCTGCCACTTCATGTTGTAGGCATTCCTATAGTTCTTCCTTTGATCATTGCTCACATGCATACAGATTCATGATTGGAGGCACACGTATCTGCTGAATGCCCACTATTTCCACACACCACGCACCAAGTCCTTATCTTCTAAATTGCATTCACTGCGGCTGCATGCTATGTAGCACCCAATGTCATGGTGCTGAGCTATGTAGTTAACTAATTTTGTAATGCAGCAATTTGAGAAGATATTGCGGTAAACTGGTCCACCTCCAACACACCTGCAATCTTCTTTGTATCATTCCATGAGTCTAAATGCCACTCGAGATTCCCTTGACCAATGTGGTTCAACAAAGTATACAACTCATCATACATTAACTCCAAAGCTTGACCACCTGCAGATGAATCTAGCAAAATTTTTATGTTATGGTCAGGTGCCTCTACAAAAGTATGAGCTAATAAATCATTAGACTATTGATGGTGTGGATAGTCCCGAAGAAGAACTTTGAATCACTCCCAAGCATGATATAAATTCTCCCCTGGCTTCTGTTTAAAGCACACAATCTCACTGCGAAGTCTCGCAGTCTTGCTAGACAGAAAAAATCAAATGAGAAATTTCCAGTCTAAGTCATCCCATGTTGTGATTGACTTTGCCGGCTTAACATTTAACAACTTTTTTGCTTACACCATAGTGAGAAGGGGAGTAGTGTCAGCATTAGATAATAAGTTGACACACTCGTAGGGATAAATGTGTCATTGATCTACAAAAAGTTTTGCAGGTGTACTTTTAGATCTTCATGTGAAAGACCGGTAAACTATCCACTGTTGATCAAAAGTTGCACTATATCGTGTTTCAACTCAAAATTACCTCTAGCAGTTGGTTTCGGTAAAAGGGAGGTCAAATTTGTTGGAAGTGGGATTGCCACTTCTGGAATTGTCTGCTGGGTTGCTTGTTCTTCATCCATGAGAGAAGAATGGTCTTGATCTTCTTCTATTTGCGGAATTTGTGGGAGAAGGATTGCTTCTCTCCTTCATTAATAGAAGTGTTGCTCAGGTTAGGGACTTGGTTCAACCAATTCCCTATCCCTTGCCAGTTTACTAGCCTAAGAATGTGTTTCCTGCAAATACAAAACCAAGACCAAGCGTAAAGAACCAAAGAAATCTAAAAAGTAATACTAAAACAAAAATAGTTGCCAAATTACAGGTCCCCATCAATGGCGCCAAAAACTCGACAGTGCCCAAGCACACACGCAAGTGTACGTGGTCTACCAAGTAATATAGTGGCGTTATAGAAAGCCGAATATCGATATCACAGGGACTAGTTCCAACAACTATTCAATTATAGTTTAACTTTTAAGATTAATCGGTGCAAGCATAACAAAGAGAGAGTATGAAAATTGTAAACTAAAGTTAAAGTAAAAAGTACGTAGAGTAAAGGACTAAAGACAGTCAATAGAGTAAAGCCCAGGGTTAAAGAACTATGAACAATCATACTACGCTATTGAACTACATTTATTAAATCGCTTATCGTGGTTGTTTATTTTTAGGGTTTATCGTATGATCATGGTCTCCCGACCTCTAATCATCTACCTAACTTAGACATTACAACTACATCATTGAGCGGGGATGTATTAATCCAATTAAGTGCTTTAATCTATCATCCTACATATGAACCAAGAAAGGCTTCTAGGTACATCCTTGTCCTAGATGCTAATTCAAATTCCTTATTTCATAAAGGAATAAGAACCTTACTTTGTTTATCCCCACGTTTTATCTTCCTATTCCCTCTCCCAAGATCACAAGGTTGACAATATATTTATTCTAAGGTTAGATACTCCTTAAAATAGTTCAAATAAGGATAAACAAACAACCAAAAATGATAAGAAAATCAAATGAAATAAATTCAAAATGATAGTTGTCATGTTCTTGGTTTTGACTCCGGAAAAGGGGTATTTAGCCACTAATCGATATAATCATGATCCAAATACTTGAATGCATAATAAAATCTATTAAAAGGCTATAGTCAAAGAGTAAAAACCCTAAATAACTGTAATACCCCAAACTTTCTTTAAGTCAAATCTAGTCTCCAGAAGAGTTAGTGATGACTTCCTAAATGATTAAAGTTTAAATTAGATAGAATTTCCCTAATTTTGACTTTTTATCATGCGTTAAATTGAATGATCTTTCCAATGATACCAATTTTGTCCAAATATGGTATCAAAGTAAAGAGTTATGGACGTTTTACAGAGAACTATCGAAACTGCCAAGAAGCGACGGTCAGGCCGATAGACCATCAAGCTAGCAACAGATCGTCACCCTAGCCATTGTGACTAAGGAAGTGAACCCAACTTTTGGTTAAGTTTGATGGCTAGGACCGACGGACCATTGATCTAGTGATGGAACTTCGTCCAAACCATCGCAGATGAGGCAGAAAGTTCAGGTTCTGGCCAAATGCGATAGTCAGGACCGATAGACCATCGATCCAGCAACGGACCATTGCCCAAACCATCGCCACTTATGATTAGTGAATTTAAGCCATTTTTAAAAGGGTATTTGGGTCTTTTTCCACCCGTTTTAACCCCTAATTATACCAGACCAGAGCTCATAACTTCATTTTTTATCTATAACACCAAATTAGGGTTTCTCTCAAAGATCAATCCCCCAAAACAAGAAACCCTAGGTGTTTAATTCCAAGTTAATAATTCAAGCTTTCCTTCACCAATCTTCAAGAAATCATCCACCTAGGTATGTCAAGTGTTGATTTATGGGTTTCTTTCACCCATGAAGCTCAAGAAACCCTATTTGAAATATAAACTTTGGATTCCATGGTATGAATTGAATTATATCCATGTTTATGTTGTTGTTTGATTTCCAAGGTGAAGTCTTTAATAACTATCATGAAAATATGGTAGTATGTGGTTGAAATTCTTGCATTGAAAGTGTAAAATGTTGCCTTGATGTATTATTTCAGTATTCATGCCTAAGCCTAAAGATATGCATCCAAGGTGTTTGATAAGATGCCTAAGAGAATAGGAATTATGCCTTATGACTCATTTGTGACCACAGTTGATGAAGCCATGTTTTTTACTTATGTTCGAATAACTCCCACGTTATTGTTATGATTTGTAATGGATTGACGTGAGATTAGGATTATGAAATTATGATATATTTACATGCATTCCTATTCATGTGTAAGCTTATAGCATGCGAATACTTCATGAAAATCCCCAATGATTGTACTATGAATTGTTGACTATGGTCATGTGTCAAGAAGTGTTATGTCTTGTCAGTTTCATGCTATCGAGTCGTGGGGGTACTTTAACTCAACAATTTAGCTGTGTGCCTAGAGCCAGTGTCATGTTTTCCTGATACTCTTAGTCAAGCCATGATTCATAGAACTCAATTAGTCATGTGACTCAGGAAAACCCAGTAAACTCAGTAATCTCAGAAATTCAGTAATCTCAGTAGTATTTTGTCAGTCAAAGGAATTCAGTGAGCTCAATCCAGTCAATTCAATATAATTAATTCAGTGTCTAATCAGATGGGAGTAGGATTCAGCACCGAGTAAGCCCAAGGATGGAAATGCTCCTATGAGTAGAGGGTGTGATTCTTAGAAGCAATCCTTGCACTTCAGAACTACGTAGCCAGCGTAGGTTGAGACATCTAAACTGTTATATGAGGGTTGATAAAGGTGACTTAACCTGTTAGATGAGGGTCCAACCATTCTCCTTTGAGTACCTGTTAGATGAGAGATTACTCATAGCTTTTCCTTACCAGTGGCGCGGTATTGTAATGACCCAAAATCATCTCCCGGGATGTCACACGGTGTTTAAGGCTAAAAGTAGCCCCAAGCTAACCTTTAGAGCCAGTTTCTACCAATAACACTCAATTCAAGATGAAATAGACTTAAGACTCGCATAGTCATATCATATGAAAGGAAAAACGGGAAAGATACTCGGTCCATATGACCACAATACAGAGAAACCTCAACAAAACAACAATACCGAAACCTCAACACATCACAAGTATGATACTAGTATGATAAAACCTCTACGAATTGAAAACTAGAGAGCCATTCGGACAGGTCCCCAACTGACTCAAAATGAACTGAAGATAAAACATAGTCTCTCAAATACAGAAAATATCTGAAGATCGGTCCTCACACCATGAGGACTCACCACTGCAGAAAACATAGGCAAGGTACTCGAAGAATCACGGATGAGGCTGGGAATGAGCACCTGAACCTATATTATAAGACAATGTAGCACATAGACATATATGTGAATCAGTACTTTGGAATGTACTGAGTATGCGGGGGTGAATGCATATGTATAAAAAAAGTACCGATCTTCTTCAATCAAATCATGTATGAAAAATGAGATGACTCACATGGCTTGAACAAGTATAAAATATAAAACTCATAAATTATGTAGAATGAGGCATGCAACACAAATCTCGTGAGTCATCGCTCTTTAACCTTAAAAATCAGAAATCTTCTCTTATTCTTAATACCCAAAGGCTAAGTGACTTTGAACAATACTTTCAACTCATGCATATGTCTCATGGAGAGTAAAACCTCTTCAATGCTCAACATTTCATAATTATTTAGAACTCATATACTTGGAATTCGGAATTATATGACTTGGAAACATATTTGAAGGGATTTCATTCACCTTAGGAAAATATCTCATTTCAAGCTTTAGGAAAATCATTCTATCTCAAATGGAAAAGTATTCTAGATCAAGGAAATAACTTATCTCAAAGCTTTATGAAAAGTACTATATCAAGGGAAGATACTTTCATTTAGGGAAATAGCCCACTTCAAGGGATGAACTTTAATTAGGGAACAACTTTGCAATTCCACTATTTAGGAAAATAACTCATAGGAAGGGAAAATAAGTATCAAATTTCGAAGTTTAAAAGGGCAAGAGAGGTTATCGTAACCGACATAAACCATGGGAGCTACATGGAGTCCAATGTTTTGTCCTTCTAAGAAGGAGACCCCACGTTGGGAAAGAGCGTCATACTCTTTCCAGGGAGTATAACCTAGGTCTAGTGATCACTACATGATACTCGGCCTCAGGCCCAACATAATCATCACAAAACTCGGCCTCAGTCCCAACCTACGGTGGCACGCAGTTTTGGGGTAATAAACCATAGTAACGTACCCGCTCAGTGCTAAATACTATCCCTTTAGATTATCTAAGCTCACCTTATAAAAATCCACTTTTAGAATAATATCATGGTACCACGAACCCAATAATCAAATCGATAATCTCATATGATGAAGTGGATTTCAAATCTTTCGGACCATTAGGTCAATTCATTTCTCAATCATCTCACAATACTCAAAACATGGGTGCTTATAGCACAAGTGTTCATATTTTCACAAGTCTCAAATAGGTCTTACTAACCCATAGTTCAATCTCAAGTTAAAGCTTATCAAAAGCATAATATATAAAGCATATAGATTCATAAATCGTGTAGAAATCTGGGAATTTCAGCAATATATCTCAAAATCTCAATTTAGTCATATGCTTAACCACCTCAAACATTGCAAATATTAGCTTATTAAGGAGTAAAATCATGGGGTTTATACCCAGCTGTAAACACTCAAGAAAACATGTAGAAATTATGCCATTTAACTCTCAATTTATGGGAAATATCAAGGTAATGCATTCCATAATAATGGGTGAAACCCCCCAATTCAAATTCATGTAAAGACCCCATAGATTTCAGCAAAATCATGATGTAAATAAGCTTTTTTGGCACAAGGGTGAAAGGGCTACCCTTGTTCAAAACCCCACATACCTTGAATTAGAAGCTTTGGATGAACTCTCACTTTTGGAACTCTATTCGTACTCTTGAATGAGGGTTCTTGAGGCCCTTGACTTGGAAACCTTGAATCTTGACTCAATTTAGAAAATCCATGGTGGATTCTTGAGATTCTTGGAAGAGGTTTTGTATACTTAGGGTTTTTGATGAGAGAAAACTTGAGAAAAACCTCATAGGATGCTTGCAAATGACTTTGATTTGGTGTTTGCACCATTTTATAGGCTTAGAAAAAGTTCAAAATACCCCTTTTAACATCTGTACGAAGCTAGAAAAATTGAACTGGGAATCAAATTTAAGGGGTCACCGCAACGCTCCACTTATCGCGGTGGCTCACTGGAAATTTACAATTGGCAATATGGGAGTCCCCGCGATGCGGAGCCATCGTATTTTTCTACTTGTTAGAATCTGGAACCTTAGCGTTACGTGCCAACATTGTGGAGTTCCACTGGAATTTGACAATTATCTAATCAACCCTCTCCACGATGCGCCAAGAACAAAAATGACGTAGTTTTACGACTAGGTCTTAAATTAGCCATAATTTCTTACCCGGGTATCGGATTTGGGAAAATTCTATATTGATGGAAAGCTTATCAAATTTCCCAAGCGATAAAAAGTTAAAATTAGGGAAATTATATATGGTTAAGAAAATACTCACTTAGGAAAACTCTTCTCAATCTTTTAGGGCCGGAATTATGCCTCACTCGACACACCCTAAGGCTCAAACTACGAGGAAACTTTGGGGGACCTTACAAGTATTGACACCTTGGGAATATTCATCCTTGAATGTCGTAAGTTAGTCTAGGAATATAGGAGAAATAGAGTACACATAGCTGAAACAATTACTAAACGGTTTACGATCTTTCTAAACTTATGAATACTCCGAAAAATGCAAGAACTCATACAATGATAGATGCATAGCTGAACTTTAGATTAGAAGAGCTGAATCAAGGAATAATATTACCTACAGATTGATCTGAACTAGAGGATAAGAGATGCGGGTACTTGGCTCGCATGTCTGCTTCTGCCTCCCAAGTAGCACCCTCAACAGACTGGTTCCGCCACAAAACTTTGACCAAGGGAACTTCTTTGTTCCTCATCCTATGGACTTGAAAGTCTAGAATCTCAACAAGAATTTCATCGAAGGAAATACTATCCTGAATCTCAGCACTCTCTGAAGGATCAACCACAACAGAATCACCAATATGCTTCTTGAGCATGGAGACATGAAAGATAGGATGAACGGCTGACAATTATGAGGGAAACTCAACCTTATAGGCCACTTTACCAACACGGCTCAAGACTCTATACAGGCCAACGTAAAAAGGACTCGGCTTTCCCTTCTTACCAAACCTTTTCACCTCTTTCATGGGTGAAATCTTCAAGTACACCAAATCACCTACCTTAAACTCAAGATCTCTACTCCTCACATCGGCATAAGACTTTTGACGACTTTAAGCCATCTTCAACCTCTCTCTAATCAACTTAACTTTCTCCATAACTTCAAATACTGCATCGGGCCCAATTGCGGCAGCTTCACCCACTTTAAACCAACCTATGGGTGATCTACACCTCCTACCATACAAGTCCTTGAATGGTGCCATCTCAATGCTAGCATGGAAACTATTGTTATAGGAAAACTCAATCAATGGCAAATGCTCATCCCAACTACCTTTGAAATCAAGGGCACACGCTCTCAACATATCCTCCAAGGTCTGAATGGTCCTCTCAGCCTAAAAATCTATTTGCAGGTGAAATGCGGAACTCAAAAGAACTTAGGTACCAAGAACCTATTGAAACACCCTCCAAAACTGGGAAGTAAATTGAGTACCCCTATCTAAAATGATAGACAAGGGAGCTCCATGTAGCCTAACCAACTCCCAAATATACAATCTAGCATAATCCTCAGCTGTATAAGACATATGCACGGGTAAGAAGTGTGCGGACTTAGTCATCCTATCCACAACAA
Organism: Capsicum pubescens; assembly: GCA_030864215.1. Classification (NCBI taxonomy): domain Eukaryota; kingdom Viridiplantae; phylum Streptophyta; class Magnoliopsida; order Solanales; family Solanaceae; genus Capsicum; species Capsicum pubescens. Next base: position 177,796,085 of record CM061545.1, on the reverse strand, counting down.
CCCAAATAGAATCAAAATGACGGCGCAAAAGAGGTAACCCGATCACGAAGTTCATATTCACCATCTCTCACTTCCAAGTGGGTATACCAAACTTTTGAATCATACGTCTCGGCCTTTGGTGCTCTACCTTAACCTGTTGATAGTGCACCTCGCGATAAACTCGGCTATATCCTTCTTCATACCATTCCACGAATAGAATTCCTGTAAATTGCAGTACATCTTGGTAGTGCCGGGATGAATGGAATAACGTGCGCCATACGCTTCAGCCATAATCCTCTGCCTCAATTCATCAACACACGGGACACACAACCTACCATGCAATCTCAACACACCATCTCTTCTTTGGGAGAAAACCTCTACCTTTTGGTCCTTAACTAACTCCTTTAATTTGACCAAACTAGGGTCTCTATCTTGCTTCTTCTTCACTTCTGAAACTAAAGAGGATTCGGAACTACTCTACATCAACATACTCCCCTTTACTGAATCAAGTAATCTAACTCCCAACCTAGCCAGACAGTGCACATCATGAGCTAACTCTCTCTTACCCTCCTCTATATGCGCTACAATACCCATAGATAATCTACTAAGGGCGTCTGCCACTACATTGGCCTTGCTCGGGTGATACAACACACTCATATCATAATCTTTAAAAAACTCCAACCACCTCCTCTGCCTAAGATTCAGCTTTTTCTAGATAAACACATACTGCAGGATCTTATGATCAGTAAATACATCAACGTGGACACCATAAAGATAGTGTCTCCAGATTTTCAAAGCAAAGATCACAACAGCTAACTCAAGGTCATAGGTTAGGTAGTTCTTTTTATGCGGCTTCAACTGTCTATAGGCATAGGCTATAAACTTACCTTTATGCATCAACACACAACCTAAACCAACTCTAGAGGCATCACAATACACCACAAAACCATCAGTACCATCAGGCAAAGTCAACACAGGGGCTGAAGTGAGTCGACTCTTCAACTCCTAAAAACTCTTCTTACAAGAATCAAACCACTAGAATTTAACTTTATTTTGGGTCAACCGGGTCATACGAGATGCAATGGAAGAGAAACCCTCAACCAAACGACGATAATAGCCAGCTAGACCCAAGAAACTCCTAATGTCGAATGGAGAGATATGTCTAGGCTAATTTTTCATAGCTTTCATCTTTAGGGGATCGACTCTAATACCTTCGGCCAACACAATATGACCCAAAAAGGAAACAAAACTTAGCCAAAATTCACACTTACTAAATTTGGCAAACAAATGGTGATCTCTAAGAGTTTGCAAGATAATTCTAAGATGATTCGCATGGTCATTTTCATCACGGGAGTACACAAGGATATCATCTATGAATACAATGACAAACATATCAAGGTACTGCTTGAACACTCAATTCATGAGGTGCATGAAGGCTACCGGGGCATTGGTTAGCCCGAAAGACATAACTAAAAACTAAAAGTGACTATAGCAGGTTTGGAAGGCCATTTTTGGAATATCACATTCCCTCACCTTAAGTTGATGATAGCCGAATCTAAGGTCTGTCTTGGAGAAATAACTTGCACCTTGTAACTGATCAAACAGGTCATCAATTTTCAGAAAAGGATACTTGTTTTTTATTGTGACCTAATTCAGTTGACGGTAGTCAATGTACATACGCAAAGATCCATCTTTTTTTCGCACAAATAAAATGGGTACGCCCTAAGGAGAAATACTGGTTCTAATGAAACCTTTATCTAAGAGATCTTTGAGTTGCTCCTTCAACTCCTTAAGCTCTGTGGGTACCATATGGTATGGAGGAATAGAAATAGGTCGAGTGTCGGGAAGAAGGTTAATTCTGAACTCCATCTCTCTTTTGGGAGGTACCCCTGGGAGATCTTTCGAAAAGACATCTGGAAATTCATTAACAATATCGACTAACTGAATAGTTGGAGCCTCAAATTGAGTGTCTTTGACTCTAACTAGGTGGTAAATGCAATCTTTGGATATTAGTTTTCTGGTTTTGATATAGTAGATAAAATGACTTTTGGGAGATACCGAACTCCCGGACCACTTAATCACTGGTTCATCAAGAAAATGGAACTTGACCATACGGGTACGACAATCTATAGATGCATAGCCAGAATGAACCCAATCCATACCCAGAAAAAGGTCAAAATCTACCATGTCTAACTCTATTAAATCAGCGGGTACGACTCTATGATGCACAGTAACAGGGAAACCTCTATACACTTATTTAGCAACAACTTACTCTCCGACTGGAGTAGAAACTAGGAAAGACTCGGGAATCTTTTTGGGACTCATTTAGAAATTCACAGCTATAAGTGGGGTCACATAAGAGAGATTTGACCCGGGGTCCAACAACACATAAACATTAAGACAAAAGACATAGAGCATACTAATAACAACATCAGGAGAGTCCTCATGCTCCCGACGGGGTGGCAAGGCATAGAACCTGTTCTGGTGCTGATCGTCAGCAGTGCTAGAAGAAGCGCCCTGAGCAGGGGCGGGATGGAGTATCGAAGCTGGTGCACTAATAGCCTGTTCCTGAGGTCGGGCATCTCTGTTCCCCTATCTAGTATGGGGATAATCTCTAAGTCTGTGGCCCTTCTTGCCACAACCAAAACAACCCCTCACATCCCCGAAATACTCCCCAAGATAATTCCTACCATATTTAGCATAAGAAGGATAACGGGGCCTGTTGCCAATACTATTCTACGACCCAGTCATGAAAGACCTTCTCCCTTGCTCCGGCCTACCTCTAGGTATGGGAGAACTAGATGATAAAGGCACTGGAATAGACGGTCATCTCTGAAACTGGGGGCGGTTCCCTCCATGGAATCTATGCTGGCTAAACTCATGCTGCTCAGATCTAGCCCTCTTGCTACCCCTCATCCTATCTCTTTCTCTAAGCTTATCTACCTCTATCTATTGGGCATGCATCATCAACCTATCCAGAGCCATATCCTTATGCAACATTGTAGCCCTACACTCCTTCAGTACCATCCCAGAAACACCAGTCATAAACTTACTCATACTAGCCCGAGTGTCAGAAATCAAATCTTTAACTTCAAGTAGTACTCCTTAATAGTCATCGAGCCCTGCTTAAAAAACATGAACTCCTCAATCTTTGCCTCCCTCATCTCAAGCGGAAAGAGCTAGTACAAGAAAGCATCTTGGAATACTTGCCAAGTCATATAAGCGGCATTCTCACCTCTACCCTTCTTCCATGATACAACCCAATCATAAGCAATGTCCTTCAGTCTATAGGATGACAACACAAAACTTTCTTCTTTCGAAACCTACATCACATCAGTGATCTTCCTCACCCCCTCTAAGTACAACTGGGGGTTCTCGTCAGCCTTGGACCCATAGAACTTAGGAGGATTCATCCGCATAAAGTCATAAATCCTAGCTGTAACAACATCACCACCCTGTTGATTAGCAACTGGGGCCTGGTTATTGGCCCGAACATTTATGGTGACCGATTGGGCTAACGCCTAAAAGGCCGCCCTAAACTCAGCATGGGACATCGTGTCATTCAAAGGATCAACAGTTAAGGGTTTCTCATCATGGTTTCCATGGATATTCACTCTTCGAGGAGGCATTTTTTGAAAATAAAAGAGCACGGATCATTAGATAAGAGGGACAACTGTAGGAACGATAGAATCTAAAAGAAGAAACAAATTTTCCTAGAACATCTCATAGCCTCTTGCTCATAGATGTGGTGTGCTACACACCGATGATCAAGAATCTACTCAACGCGGCTTGTCAGACTCCCTAGGACTCCTTAGAAACCTTAGGCTCTGATACCAAATATGTAACGACCCAAAATCATCTCTCGACATCACATGGTGCTTAAGGCTACAAGTATCCCCAAGCTAACCCTTAGAGCTGGTTTCTACCAATAACACTAAATTCAAGATGAAATAGACTCAACACTTGCATAGTCATATCACATGAAAGGAAATACGGGAAAGATACTTGGTCCATATGACCACAATAAAGAGAAACCTCAACAAAACCACAATACCAAACCCTCAACACATCACAAGTATGATACTAGTCTAATAAAACCTCTACAAATCAAAAACTAGAGAGCCGTTGGGACAGGTCCCCAACTGACTCAAAATGAACTGAAGATAAAACATAGTCTCTCAAATACAGAAAATATCTGAAGATTGGTCCTCGAACCATGAGGACTCACCACTGCAGAAAACGTAGGCAAGGTACTCGAAGAATCATGGATAAGGCTGGGACTGAGCACCTGAACCTACATTATAAGACAATGTAGAACATAGACATATATGTGAATCAATACTTTGGAATGTACTGAGTATGCAGGGGTGAATGCATATGTATAAAAATAGTATCGATCTTCTTCAATCAAATCATGTATGCAAAATGAGTCAACTCACATGGCTTGAATAAGTACAAAATATAAAGATCATAAATTATGTAGAATGAGGCATGCAACACAAATCTCGTGAGTCAATGCTTTTTAACTTTACAAATTAGAAATCTTCTTTTTTTCTTAATACCCAAAGGCTAAGGGACTTTGAACAATACTTTCAACTCATGCATATGTCTTATGGAGAGTAAAACCTCTTCAATGCTCAATATTTCATAATTATTTAGAACTCATATACTTGGAATTCAGAATCATATGACTTGGAAACATATTTGAAGGCATTTCATTCACCTTAGGAAAATATCTCATTAAGATTTAAGAAAATCATTTTATCTCAAATGGAAAAGTATTATAGCTCAAGGAAATAACCTATCTCAAAGCTTTATGAAAAGTACTATATCAAGGGAAATATTTTTATTTAGGGAAATAGCCCATCTCAAGGAAGCACTTTAATTAGGGAACAACTTTGCAATTCTATCATTTAGGAATATAACTCATAGAAAGGGAAAATAAGTATCTAATTTCGAAGTTTAAAAGGGCAAGGGAGGTTTTCGTAACCGACATAAACTATGCGAGCTACATGGATTCCAACATTTTGTCCTCCAAAGAAGGAGACCCCACGTTGGGGAGGAGTGTCATACTCTTACCAGGAAGTATAACCTAGGTCTAGTGATCACTAAACAAAACTCGGCCTCAGGCCCAGTCATAATCATCATGAAACTCGGCCACAGGCCCAACCTACGATGGCACATAGTTCTAGGGTAAGAAAACGTAGTAACTTACCCGCTCGGTGCTAAATACTACTCCCTTTAAATTATCTGCGCTCATCTCATAAAAATCCACTTTTAGAATAATATCATGGTTCACCACGAACCCAATAATCAAATCGATAATCTCATATGATGAAGTGGATTTCAAAGCTTTTGGACCATAGGTCAATTCATTTCTCAATCATCTCACAATACTCCAAACATGGGTTCTTATAGCACAAGAGTTCATAAGTTCACAAGTTACTATCCCATAGTTCAATCTCAAGTTAAAGCTTATCAAAAGCATAATATATAAAGCATATAGATTCATAAATCATGTAAAAATCTGGGAATTTCAGCAATATATATCAAAATCTCAATTTATTCATATGCTTCACCACCTCAAACATTGCAAATATTATCTTATCAAGGAGTAAAATCATGGGGTTTATACCCAACTGTAAACACTCAAGAAAACATGTAGAAATCATGCCATTTGACTCTCAATTTATGGGAAATATCAAGGTAATGCATTTCATAATAATGGGTGAAAACCCCCAATTCAAATTCATGTAAAAACCCCATAGATTTCAGCAAAATCATGATGTAAATAAGCATTTTGGGCACAAGGGTGAAAGGGTTACCTTTGTTCAAAACCCCACATACCTTGAATTAGAAGCTTTGGATGAACTCTCACTTTTGAAACTCTATTCGTACTCTTGAATGAGGGTTCTTAAGGTCCTTGACTTGGGAACCTTGAATCTTGACTCAATTTAGAAAATCCATGGTGGATTCTTGAGATTCTTGGATAAGGTTTTGGATACTAAGGGTTTTTTATGAGAGAAAACTTGAGAAAAACCTCATAGGATGCTTACAAATGACTTTGATTTGGTATTTGCACGGTTTTATAGGCTTGAAAAAAGTCCAAAATACCCCTTTTAATATCTGTAAGAAGTTGGAAAAATTGAACTTGGAACCCGATTTAAGGGGTCACCGCGACGCGCCACTTTTCGTGGTGGCTCACTGGAAATTGACAATTGGCAATATGGGAGTCACCGCGATGCGGAGCCATCGTATTTTCCCACTGGTTGAGACCTGGAACCTTAGCGTGAGGCGCTAACATCACGAAGTTCCATTGGAATTTGACAATTGTCAAATCGACCCTCTCCGCGACGCGCTTAGCACTAAAATGACGCAGTTTTATGACTAGGTCTTAAATTAGCCATAACTTCTTACCCGGGTATTGGATTTGGGAAAATATTATGTCGATGGAAAACTTATAAAATTTACCAAGTGCTAAGAAGTAAAAATTAGAGAAATTCTATATGGTTAACATAATACTCACTTATGAAGCTACTTCTCAATCTTTTAGGGCCGAAATCACGCCTCACTCAACACGCCTTAAGGCTCAAACTATTAGGGAACTTTGCGGGACCTTACAGGTATTGATACCCTTCCAATTGGGGTTACAGATTAGGCCCCAACTCAATTATATTATCTTATTTAGGGCATGTCATTTAGATGACTACTTCCCACAGTTACAGTTTCAGTCTTAGTCTCAGTAATAGAACTCAGATAGTTCTACAGAATTTAGGACTATCAAATACAGTCACCCAGTTCAGTACGGAACTCAGCTAGTTCTATCAGAAATAGGACTGTCAGACACAGTCATTCAGATAATAGTATATTAGTTATACGAACTTATGTTATCAGTATTTAGAATTAGTGATGTCATGATCTCAGTCACAATTCACGTATTCATGCATGTATTCTCTTGTTCATATTATTCAGTCAGTTAGTATTGTTCATGCATATAAACCCCTTGCATTCAGCCTACCTCACTTGCATACTAGTACATTCAATCATACTGATGCATTTACGCTATGGTGTTTTTATACCATAGGTTCAAAAGCACGAGCTCCAGAGCATCCTTAGTATATCAGACGTTCAGTAGCCAGACTAACAGTAAGTCCTAATCATTCAAGGATAGAATGATTATTTTATTACTTTATTATTTTAGTATTTCGGAGTTAGTTGGGGACATGTCCCATCAACTCTATAATTTTTGACAATTTTGAGGCTTCAAGATTATAGCATGTTCAGACAGTTATTTCAGTTTTGTTTTGGCTATTGATATACCATATTTCCAGATGTTATGTTTTATTAGATATTTAAACCTTATGGCCTTTCAGCCTTTTCAGCATTTATACAATAAATTATCCAGTGCCTAGTTACAAATATCAGTCATGGGTTAGCTTGTGGTCCTTCAGGGTCATGAGCATCGTGTAGCGTTTCGGGTACCAGATTTGGGGTATTGCAATAAAATGTTTAGCATCCCCTCTCAATGCTCCCAGATGTCAAAAAGTGATTAACAAAGTGTGTATAATATCTATTTATACTAGAGGGACTTTTGCCGATATGTAAATGGATAGGGCGTCGCGCCCATAGGAGCACCGAACTGCCTCGGGTATCACAGTTTTGTCTCCACCATTGTAGAAGGGGTGCCGTCTGGTCTATTTCAACAGTGTGAATGGGAAGTAGAGGGCTCCAAGATTTCAATGGATGGGGCGATACGGGCATATCGCCCGCACACACTGGAAATTACATCCAAAATTTTGTCTAAGTGTTCATCATCCATCTTTGCCTTGTGGTGTTATTTTCCCTTCAATTTGAGCTTGTTCAAAATCAAAATATCATAAACCTTAACTCCTCAAGCATCCTAAAACATCAAGCACCAAGCATTAGAGTTCAACACAAAGCCACATCAACAACTACAAGTTAGAAACTCAAACGAAGCACTAGTCTCGACCACTTACACTTAAACTTATTGTTGACTCTTGGATCATTTTAATTAAACTTTGAACACTCTAAACAAGTTTTTACTCTCATAAATCCACAATAATGACATTGGGAATTCATTTGACACATTAGATTTAATCACGATAGACTAGACCAATACCTAGATCAAGCTAGTAAAACTAGTTTTCTCATCTAGACTCTAAGAAATCAATTTGAACCCAAACTTGTTTGAAAACACTTTTAAACTTTGTAATCACATCCTTGAACACTTAAATGCTTATTTATATCATAATAAACACAAAAGGAATACGAATTGTCCTAACAACACTAGAGTGCATAAATACACCCCATACTAAAAGCCTTATTTATCCTCGAACAACTCTTAACTCTAAGCCTCATAAGTTGAGGAGACTCTAAACTTTTACTACAAGAAAGACACTCAGGTTAGTACTATAGAGGATACACAAAATGCAAGTTTCTACACTAAGCATGTTATGTAAACCATTGAGCGTTCAAGAACACTACTTGAAAACATCCTATCCTCAAGAATTGACTCACTTAGTCGGCAAACTCATGCATATTATTCAATAAAATGCATCATACAAATCATCCAAATTCATCAAACATGTGCCCTCACCACAAGAGAGTTACCCATAACCACTCACTTAAATGTAATTCATAACAAAATGGGTGCAAGAATCAAATTATGCTTACTCTCACAAGGAATTCACAAGTTACACAAGATGAACCATATGCTTGCCCTTAGTGTAGTACTCTACTAATATCAAAATGATGAAGCTTAGGATCAAATAGTTTTTTAATGGTTGTAATGTTGGCTTAGGGAAGGGTAGGAACTATTTCGGACAATAACAGTGACTATATTCCTTAAGCGCTTTAATACGTCACTGTTGACAATTGAGACCAATCTCTAACAACCCATGTACACTACTTTCATCTACCACATCTTCTATTTTGCCCCATCTCATTAAGCTAAATCACATACCTTATGGTGGGAGTATACTATGTACATATAATTTTATATTGCCCTTTTTCACACCCATTTTATGCTACGCACACCTATGATAGCCACCCTAAACTTAAGTGATTTTTCTTAATTGAGGTGCACAATGTCCAAGGAGGACTAGGGCCAAAACAACTTCATTGAAATACAACTGGGCTAAAAATGGGAACTTTTCAAGCACAAATTTCTCTAACTCCCAACCACAACACATAATGATTTTTCTTAAACACAAATAACTATTACTTAGGGGCTTCAATTTCACATATTCCTTATTGAATCTCCAACTCCTTAACTCAATTAATTTTACACTAAAATGCTTAGGAGCCTTGTATCAAATTAAGGTCAATCAAGGAAGGGGATTAAGCTTGACATAAGGTTGCCAAAGAAAAGGCTAAAGGCTCAATACGGTTTTAACTAAGATTATTCATAAGGTTAGGTCAAAAGAAGGTATAAAACAAAGCTATCAAAGAAATACCTATATCATCTCCTAAACCCACACTCTTTATTTCACTTTGCACACACCAGAAAAGTTCTAGACATCATATGTAACAAGGAATATACAAATACCTCACACACACATGGCAGATGCTCAACTCAAGTAGTAGCATCATAGACTCTCGATCAAATAATCACATGAATTAAATATTAAGCCAAAAAGTACAAGAGTCATAATCATGAGCCTAGTAGTCTCAAAATTAGTAATTCACACAATCAACATGCTCTTTACAACCAAAATACTTGCATCATGCAACCACATATAATACTAACAGGAACATCCTACTTATTTCTGACACAAAAATTTTAAATTTACCCTAAAAATGGTAATTTCCCCATCCCACAGTTAGAATTCATCATGATAAACTAGATCAATACCTAGCTCAAGCTAGTAAAACTAGTTTTCTCTTCTAGACTCTAAATGATTGATTTAAACTCAAACTTATTTGAAATTTTTTTTAAACATTGTAATCACATCGTTGAACACATAAATACTTATTTATATCATCATCAACACATAAAGCACATGAATTTTCCTCAAAATAAGGCTAAATAGGCTAGGATAACAACACTTGAGTATATAAATACACCCCACATCATATATATATGGAGAAAATGAGAGGGAAAGACTTGAATGTTTATTATTAGTCAAGGTTAGAAAGCCTGTTATGCCACTATTTTTATGCCACCAATCTTCTTGCAATGAGTATAACTAACAGTTTTATTGTTGATACCTAGAAAGTTCACTGACTAATTATAATGATCTAAAGGTTATTTACTCAATTTGTATTAATTTTTGGTGTTTTTATCCTTCCTATAGTGGCTACATGTTATTTATGACTTTCTAAATTATTGGTTTGGTGATCAGATAGTTCATTTGTATTTTAGACTCATTTTTCTATTTTGGAGCATTCGTTGTTTATGATTTCATATTGAACCAAAAATCCTATTAGATGACCTAGGATAATAATTTTGAAAGTGCCATCAGCTCTAGAATGATAATTTTAGGCTAGGGGACCCTTGGTTCAGGTCCCGAGGCTTTCAGACTTATTCTGGGCTATTGGCCGGATTTTATGAAAAATGGAACTATAGGTTTAGACCACACATTAGTCAAAAATCTCTCAAATTAAAGTTTCTATAATTTGATTGGATCCAGAGTGTGTTTTAAATCAAATTTCACTACTGGATCATGTTCATAAGGTTGCAGATAAGTTCCAAGGGTAAAAAACAAGTATTGATTTTGCTGGTGCTGGTGTGTTCGCAAAAGAAAACAATTGACCTGGTCACTTAAGAGATATTTTGGTCACTTAAGTGACATTTTGAACCTCAGATCAGGTCTCTTAATCAATCAAAATGCCACTTAAGTGACCATCATACAGTATAAGACCCCATATTCTTATTTTTGACATTTTAAGGGATATGAAGCTTCAATTTTTACAATATTTAATGTGTTTTTCTCATATAATCTTTGGGTATCAGTTTAGAACTATATTTTGCCCATTTACCAATAACTTCTATTTTATTTTTCATAAATTTCACTAAAGTTGAGAATTAAATTCCTATTTTCACCATTTTTAGGGATTGGGAGCTCGGGTTTGGGCGATTCCAAAGGAGTTTTCTAGATTTATTCCATAGGAAAGTTTTATAATCTTATAATTATCATTTTCTCTAAATTTTATCTTCAAAACAACTTCAAATTCTTGATTTCAAAATGGATTTTGGGAGTTTTTGCCAGTAAAGCTTGAAAATAGTTTCTCTTTGATTTATAACCTCATTTTTAACTCATTTTTGCATGGATTTTTAGATATAGACTCCTATGAGAATGGGAAATATATTTTAAGAAATAAAATTATTATTTTACCTTTTTTATATTTTACAACCCATTTTTAAGGTCTGTTTTTAGATCTGTCTTGAAAATAGAAATATAGGACTCATTTACTTTTATTGACCTATAGATTTTGATTTTGATAGCATAATGGCATTTTGAGATCATGGTATGAAGAGAGATGATTTTGATAGCATAATGGCATTTCTACTCTTCTTCATGAAATAGTGTATTTTATATATTGCATGTTAGATATGAACGTTAGGATGCCATATTAGGTAAAACACCATGACTTAGCTTACTTTATGAGTTGGAGGCTAGAGGGTAACTGACCCATAAGGTTAAATACTTATTATACTTCTATAATCCTATTACCTTCTTTATAGATAGAGTTAATTCATAGAATGGTTATTATATTATTCTATATATGGGGTAGTAGATTTAGGTTTGAAAGCATGAATAGTATGATTAGTCTTATTTGGACTATTAAGGCTACCTTGGAATGGTAATTTAGGTGGAATTGACTTAATTTCTCATGTTCTAGGTGGAATTTCTATCTTAGTGCTAATTATGGCTTATTTAATATCTAGAAGTGAATTTAGATACCTTAGAATTGCCTAGGATAAAAGCTCATCTAAAATAGATTTTGAGGATTTAAAGTGGGCCCCTCGACCTACCTTAGGCCAAGATTTAGATTCGTACGACGTCCTGTTAGACATAGTTGAGACTAATGAACCTTTAGTATAGTGTTTAATATATTACATAGTGGATTGTGATGTTTCACCCCCAGATTATGATGTTATGGTTATGTCAGATATCTATATATTTGGGATTAAGGCCATGATTATGATATTGTAGTTATTTTGGACATATTATTGGGCCCAAGTCCTTGTTATGATATTGGTTGGATTCGGAAAAAGTTTATCCTTATAAAGGACGTGGTCATAGTTTGTATACATATTGACACTTATAATGGTATTGTGTGGATATTGGTGATGAAATGTATACATTCGGTACATCCATGATCACTTAGATAGTAAATGATATGATTCCAATTAAAAATATAATATACTAATCTTTTTCTAAAAAGGAATTTATTCCTATTTTTTACTTTTAAAATGGGTTTTCTCATAATGGGAATTGTACAATTTTAATGAATAACTTATGAGACTTCAAGACTAATAATTATGATCTTAGATATTTGATTGAAGTAGATTCTGGTCCAAAGTTTTACTAATACTATTTACCTTATCGAGGGAGATTTCTACCCTTTCTACACTCCTATGATGATTTAGTCTCAGAGTTTACCCCAGCTAATGGATTTATAGATTTTACACTCTTTTATCCATGGTTCTATCCATGCACTTATATACATATATCTACAGTACTTAAAGAATAGTTGATTGATGATGGAATTGATAATGTGAGTTTAAGTGCAAGTCTAACAATTGATGATGATATAGATGATGTGAGTTCTGATTTAAGTATGGTGATTAATGATGATATTAATGATGTGAGTTCCAATTTAAGTTCGGTGATTAATGATGTATTGATGATGTGAGTTTCGGTTCAAGTATGGTGATTGATGATGATAGTAAGATGTGAGGTGCAGTTCAAGTCTAGGATTGATGATTATATTAATGATATGAGTTTATACACTGGATTATTTTTTGGCATTCATATTGGTTATGGTATTGTGGATTATATCTTGGCATTTATTCTTGCATGCATATTTCTCACCAATATGCCCAATATCTATTATACTTATGGGTGGTTCATAGGTATAGGTATGAGTGCTACTCGCAGTATATTGTATGGAGCTTGTATTTATCAGCCTTATGAGGGTTGCATAGATATAGACTTGGACTGTTATTTGCTGAGTATTGATTGAACCTTCTAAGCCTAAGACAATGGTGGTTTTATAAAAGGACTAGTTAGGTATTGTTTGTTCAGACTAGTCGATTACCTTGTATTATTATTGATATTTTTATTATAGTTTGTTTGTGACAAGTTGATTCTTAGATTAGTGTTGAGATTTGAGGTATAATTATGATCCTTCCATCTCACGGTTATATTATTAGTATGATTATTCAAGGTTAGACATTATGGATTTAGACCCTGATATCCTGATCGCCCGTTTTGTTCAATTTTTTATTATGGATAATTATCTCATGTATAGATGTACGGATTAGTGACCCTGATTATATTAACACTAGTTTCTACTATTATTAGAAGGCCTATAGATACTAATGTGATTACTTAGCTAGTACACTTGAGTTAGACTTGTTATGTATATGTATCTATCTACAATAGTTATGGTATTACCATATATCCCTACCTTCTTTCAGTTACTTATATTGTATATCCATTACTTGGCCTTGTATGATACTATACATATCCTTCTTCTGCTCTTTATTTGTAATGGCCCAGGCTTTTGTCCCTTTAAATTTATTTGTGTTCAGATCTCACTACCTTGACTACAACTCACCCTATGACTCAAAGGGTGTCTTGGCGGTGAGGTAAACCTAGTCATAATGGTTCTTGGGTTTCTATATTAGGTATGACTTGGACATGAGTCGTAAAGATTTATGACGAGTCATTAGGGGTGGAATCATAACCAAATCAGAAATTAAGTGGCTAAGTTTTCTGTTAGTACAAGTGTCTCACTAGGAGCCGTAAGGACTTATACGAGTTGTTGGGAGTGTTTACCCAATTGAGATCTGTGTTGACTACGACTGGACCCTATAAGTTGTAGGGTCTTATTACGAGTGGCACCAATTGAGTCGTAGGGTAAACAGTGTATGGGGGTCCTAGATACTATCTTTGTTATGACTCATGGTGATGAGTCGTAAGGAGTGGCTATGAGTCAATAGTCAACCCGTAGTCAATGGTGACATTTTTTCAGCTTTTAAGTTAAGGGCATTTTGGATATTTCCTCTCATACCAAATTAAAACCCACGTATTATAACCCCTTTAGGGTATTGTTAGCACTCAGAAACAAACCTAAGCAACTTCTCAAACACTCCAAAAGGCTCTATAAATTCCCTCAAGCCAGTCAAGCTAGGGTTTCATCAAGTTGGTCATCTAATGGCCCAAGGGTTGATTTCTCTCCAAATCTCTTGGTGTTTAAGGCATGTTACTTTTACATCATTGTTAATTTATTAAAAACACATGTTTTAAAGTATTGTTCATGAGATATTCATGCTTTTTTATAATAAGGGTTGGGGGTTTTTAATGCTTGATCTTGAATAATATTTTCTTGTGGCTTACATGTGATCAATCATGTTTTAATTATCGTTTTGAACTTGTGGGTGCATGGGTATGGTGAATGAATATGCGAATTGTGATTTTTCTAAACTAGTGACTTTTGAAGTGGTTATGACCCCAACTCCATAATTTGAAATTGATTTTAATTATGAGAAATATGGGAATTTGTAAAATTGAACCATGGGGGTTGTGAATTTTCCCAAGTGATGTAATTGTTTTTGCATATTATTTTACCTTGAAAGTGTAGTTGGTATGACGATACAAATAATTTATGCCTTGATATGAAAGATATTTCAATGAATGGGAATGTGTGATACTTGTTTTAATTGGGCTTTAGTAATGGTTGTGTAGCTGATTCATGAAAATGGAGGTCCAAGTGACTGATACTGGAAACTGCATTTGCCAATGCGAGGGTTAAAGTAACCAGTGAGGTTTGATTCCCCCTCATTATTATTTAATAATTAGGGAAGTTCAAGTCCCCCATAAACCATTACATGATCGGGTGCTTAAGTCACCTTAGTATATGATTGGGAGGTTCAAGTCCCTCATGCATATATATATATATATATGATATTTCTCTAGTTTGTGAGACTATATGGGGCTGGCTTGACCAGGGGGTGATAGCTGGGGACCATATAACCGTGGGAACTACTATATGATGATTGAGCTACACAATCCAGGCTAAAGTTTAAAACTGCATATTAGGCCTTGTTCCCTATCCCAGCATGTGATATATATATATATATATGTATTTGATTATATGCATTGATTTTTAAATGATTTAAAACTATTGATTCTGGGATTATGTTATCCTTATCCATGCATATTATGCTAGCATTAACCCCACTAACCATCTTCGGATGTTGTATCGCCATGCGATGCAGGAATTTTTCATACTTCTACTCCTCCTGCACAGTGATTCAAATTTGGGATCAGTTTGTGAGTTGACATTGAAATAGTGAGCTTTCATACATCAGAAGTCTACATTTCATGTTTTGTTTCCTTATATCTCATACTGTCTAGACTTATTTTTGGCTATATTGATGTTCAGTGATGGTAGTGGCTTTGTTGGATTACTGTGGATTTGGGTGATATTGGTCGGTTGTTGGTTATTAATTATAGAAGTATATTTTATTCACTAAATTTATCTTGTTATATTTTTGGAATTCATATGATAGGGGTGATATTTTAGTGGTTGTTTAGGTGCAAGAGGGTAATCTCCGATCCCCGATGGACTTGAGATACCCGTCACAGCCAGGACCTGGTTGGGGTTGAGACAAAGATAGTATCAGAGCCTAGGTTTAGTGTCATTGGGTTTCCAACAAAGCCATGTCAAATAGAGTCTGTTTTATGGATGTGTAGCGCGATACACTTATAATGGAGAGGCTATGAGGAATTTTGGAATGATTCACTTTCTTGCCGTTCTATTTCAAGCTATAGAGTCTAAGATCTCGAATATCTCTAATTCCTATTTATCATCCTTTCAGGTCATGCCTCCAAGAAGATCTAATATTTGTGGGAACTCTTCTATCCTATTTAAGGACAATGTGGACAGAACTCATCCTTTTCTAGGAGTTAAGATATGGTCTAGGTCACTTCTACTGATTGCCCTAATGGAGATCTACCGGTTCCCCCTATCCCCCCTCAGGCACCTCGAGCTGATGTGTCTAATGTTGAGTTTTTCCAATTGATTCATTTGTTTACCCAGTTAGTCGCCTCCCACACTGAGTGCATTACTTCTGTTCCTCCATAATTTGAGGCCACTAGGGTAGGAAAATTTATAAGGTTGAGTCCTTCTATTTTCACTGGTTCCAAAGTTGAGGAAAATCATCAAAACATTATTGATGAAATGGAAAATATTTTTCGTGTGACGTATACCACTAATGTGAATGGTGTGGAGTTCATCGTTTACCAACTAAAGGATGTGCTAAATCATTGGTAAGAGGAGTGGGACCAGTCTAGGGACGATGATGCTGAGTTAGCTCTGCGGGATGATTTCTCTAGTGCTTTCCTTGAACGCTTCTTTCTTTAGGAGTTGAGGGAGGCAAAGGTTGAGAATTTGTAAATGAGAAGCAAGGCAAGATGTCAGTAAAGGACTATACCTTGAAGTTCCATTAGTTGTCACGTTATGCTCTTGAATTGGTGTCTAACATAAGGGTTAGAATGAGGAAGTTCACTTCGAGGTTATCTCGTGAGTTGATTTTAGAGAGAAAGGTTGCCTTGTTGAATAAGGATACATACATCTTTAGACTCATGGTTTATATAAAACAAATGGAGAAATAAAAGTAGAAATAAGTGGAGATAAGTAAAAGACAGAGTAAGAAGTTTTGGTATTCGAATTAGGGTGGAGGTCAGCAACAGAGTGATAGAGATGGTGGAAAATAGTCTAAGAAGAAGTGAGACAATTATGGTTCCTACTCTATGACTAGTTCTCTTTATTCGAAGCCTTCAAGTGATCGTTGTTCTTAGTGTGATATTGGGTTTAGAGCACCAGGAAACCAGTTGTAGGCTAGTGGAGCTTAGTCAGCTCCATCGTATCCTCTTTGTTGGTTTTTTGATCAGGTGGATCATGTTTTTTGCAAAGATGGGAGGAACAAGTGCTTCAAATATGGTTATATTGGTCATATGCAGATGGAATGTCCTTATAAGGTTGATTTTGGAGAAAATAAGATGCCTATTGTTCCTTTATCCACTCCTGCACCAAAGGGTGCTACTTCTTATTCTGGCTAAGGTAGTTTTCAGAACCGTCTGTATGCTCTTACCACTCGCCAGGATTCTGAGGCATCCCTCTATGTTGTTAATGGTACGCTTAAACTCTTTTCTTGTGATGTATAATGTCTACTTGATCTCGGGTCTAATATCTCTTATGTGACCCCTTATGTGGCAATCTATTTTGGGTTTGATCCTGACGGTATTCTTGATCTTTTTTTGTTGTCCACCCAGGTGGGTGCCTCCACTGTAGTTAGAAGGGTTTATAGGGGTTGTGTGATGATGGTTAATTTTAGGGAGACCTTGGTGGATTGTCATAAACTGAACTAGGGCATGTCCATGATAGGTATCTCAAGTCCTACGTGGATCAGATATTACCCCCTGTACCTAACCAAACATAACACACCACACCCCATGGTCGGCTGAATTTCGAACATATACTATGAAAAAGGATTATCAATTTAAGTACATTATAATAAGTCTATAACAGAAAACAAAACCAACCGATACAAGTATCAATGCCAATACCAATACCAATACCAATACCAGTATTAATACCGACACTGCCCATGCCCGCAGTAGTCCAACAAAGCCTCTAATAAAAACCAAAGAATATCCAGTCGAGACATTCCCCCGACCATAGCCAAAACCAAGACCAAAGGAATAGTAAAGTCACAAGGAAATCCATAGCATGAAATGGAGTTCTCCAAGGTATGGAAGCTCACCACTTTATTCTGACTTAAAAAGTGTCCCCGGATTACCTAGTCAATGAGCAGGAGGAGTGAAAGTATAACTAATTCCTACATCGTGTGGGGATATAATGTCCAAAGATGGTTGGAGGGTGAATTCTAGTATGAAACTCAGGGATAAGGGTAATATAATGATATGATCAATGATTTAAAATCAATCAAAACCATTACACATACTCAAATACACAAACATAAATATATATATATATATACACACACACACAGAAACACACACATATTTATATATATCACATGTCATGATAGGGAACAAGGCTTAACATACTTTTTAAAATTTAAGCCTAGATTAGATAGCTTAATCGTCATATAATAGTACCCACGGGCTATATGGGTCCCATCTCTCACCCACTGGTTGGGCCCCAGTACGTATAGCCATACGAACCGGAGAATAATCTCCTATATATGTACACGGGTGACTCAAATCCTCCATTATATATCAAGGTGACTTAAGCACCCGATCACATAATGATTTAGAGAGGACTTGAACCTCCTTGATAATGAAATAATAATATGGGGGACTCAAACCTCACTGGTCACTTTGACCCCCGCATCAACGAACACTGTTTCCAATATCGATCACTCGGACCTCCACTTTAATGACTCAGCTAATAGACCATTGTTATAGCCCAATTAAAATAATTGTCACACATTCCTATTCAATGAACCACAATAAAATTTTAGGCATACATTGTTGGTATCGTCATACCAACTACACTTGCAAGTCAACACATCATGCTATACAATTTTCATTATCTTGGGGAGAACAACTCCCTTTATTCATTAATACACATTGGGAACACCAACTCCCTTTGTTCATTAAATCATACCATTGTATTTCAAATACCTTTTTATGTCATGCAATAATTCAAGACTAATTCAATTCTGTGATTTCCCACAGTTCTCATAACTAAAACAAATTTTTAGTTTTTGGGGTTGGGGACATAACCACTTCAAAAGTCACAAGTTTGGGAAAATCACAATTCCCTTGGACCATGAGTCATAACAAAGATAATGACTAGGACCCCCATACACTGCCCACTTTACGACTCTACCAAACCATTCTTAATAAGATCTTACGACTCGTAGGGTCTAGTCATGAGAAACACAGAACCCAAATGAATTAAATAATGGACTTCCTACAATATAAACCTACGACTCATAACGTATCCTCACGGCTCATAGTGAGCCACTCGTACTCAGAGTAGAACTTTTCCACTAAGTTTCTAATTTGGTTACTACCAGGGTCTTACGACTCGTAACCACATCTCACGACTCATCAACACATGTCATGACCTAGGATGTTATTCCAAAGCTCAAGAATTTTCAAGGGCCAAAATCCAAAGTGTTTCATGGATCTAATAAAGTTGGATATGTAGACTTTGACGTGATTTTGGGGATAGATTGGTTATATTTTTTCTATGAGTCTCTTGATTGTCGGACCCGAAGGGTCAGTTTCTTTTTCTGAAATAAGCCGGTAAACAAATGGTAAGGTTGTTCCCTAGTCCCTACTAAAAGGTTTATCTCGTATCTTAGAGACCTAAAATTGGTTTCCAAAGGGTGCCACTATTACTTAGTACATGTTAAATATTCTAGAGATGAAGGTCCTTCTTTGTAGACTATCCCTGTGGTATGTTAATTCATTGATGTGTTCCCTAATGATCTTTCTGGTTTACTTCCCAATTGGTAAATTGATATTGGGATTGATCTTCTTCCAGACACTAATCCTATTTCTATCCCTTTTTACAGAATGGCTCCAGTTGAGTTAAAGGAACTTAAAGAGCAGTTGAAAGATCTTCTCGACAAGGGTTTTATCCATCCTAGTGTGTCTCTGTGAGGTGCTCCCATTCACTTCGTGCATAAGAAGGATAGTTCCCTTTTGATGTGAATTGATTACCGCTAATTAAACAAAGTAACCACGAAGAATAAGTGTCCACTTTAGAGAATTGGTGACCTCTTTGATCAGCTTCAGGGTTCAAAGTTCTTTTCAAAGATTGATCTTTGGTCTGGGTACCATCAGTTGAAGATTAAGGAGGCGAATATCCCTAAAACTTCTTTTCGAACACAATGTTGTCATTTTGAGTTTTTGCTGATGTCCTTTGATTTGACCAATGCCCCGACCACATTTACGGACCTCATGAATTAGGTTTTATATCAGTTCTTAGACTTGTTTGTTATTGTCTTTATTAATGATATTTTGATGTATTCCAAGAGTGAGGCGTATCATGCCGATCACCTCTGCCTTGTGTTGCATACCCTTAAAGAGCAATAGTTATATGCTAAGTTCTCTAAGTATGAGTTCTGTTTGAATTCTTTGACTTATTTGGGTCATGTTGTTTATAGTAAAGGGATCATGGTGGATCCATGGAAGGTTGCAGTGGTTAAGAAGTTGCCTAGACCCATGAATCTATCCGATATTCAGAGCATTTTATGTTTAGTCGGCTACAATAAAAAGTTTATGGAGAGTTTCTCTTTTATTGTTGCCCTATTGACTAAGTTGACTAAGAAAAAGGTGAAATTCATATAGTTTGATGCTTATGAGGGTAGTTTCGATAAGCTGAAGGATAAGTTAGCTTCAACTCTAGTCTTGACTCTACCTGAGGGTACTGATGGTTTTGTTGTGTATTGTGATGAGTCCTGGGTAGGGCTGGGTTGTATGTTGATGTAGCATGGAAAGGTGGTTTCTTATGCTTCTAGGCAGTTGATATTTCATGAGAAGAATTATCCTACCCATGACTTGGAATTTTTAGCTGTGGTATTTGCATTGAAGATTTGGCGATGTTATTTGTATGGGGTTCATGTTGATATCTTTTTAGATCATAAAATCCTACAGTACGTGTTCACTTAGAAAGATCTAAATCTCAGGCAAAGAATATGGCTTGAGCTACTCAAGAACAATAATATGAGTCTTCACTATTATCCAGGTAAAGCTAACGTGGTTGCTGATGCTTTTAGAAGGTTGTCTATGGGAATCTTGTCTCATGTGGATGAGGAGATACAAGATTTTGTAAAGGATATTCACTGTTTAGACAATTTTGGAGTTCATATATTAGATTCCAAGGATGGTAGTGTGATTGTTCTAGAGGTGGCGATGCCATTTCTTGGTGCTAAAGCAAAGGAGAAAAAAGTGTTTGATCCTATCCTAATGCACATCAAGAATGATGTAAGTAGGAAGAAAGTGATGGTTTTTGAGATTGGTGGTGAGGGTATCTTGAGGTACCAAGGAAGACTATATGATGGTTTTTGAGATTAATGGTGAGGGTATCTTGAGGTACCAAGGCAGACTATATGTTCTCGATTGGCGGTGATGGTATCTTGATGTACCATGATGTTAAAAAGATTTATTTCTGGAAAAATATGTAGAGGGATAGGGCTAATTTTACAGCTAAGTGCATGGTGTGTCAACAAGTGAAAGTAGAGCACTTGGGGCCCGGTGGGTTGACTCAAGAGATTGAACTGCCGATGTGGAAATGGGAGATAATTACTATGAATTTTTTCACTGGTATTCTACAGTCTCGCCAGCAATTTGATTTGATTTGGGTCATCATGGATAGAATGACTAAGTTTGCTCAGTTCTTACCAGCGAGGACTAATTTTTCTTCTGAGGATTATGCCAATATTTTCATCGAGGAGATTGTGAAGTTGCATGGTACTCCAGTTTCCATCATTTTTGATTGGTGTACTCATTTATTATCTCACTTTAGAGGTCATTCCAGTAAGGTTTGGGGACTAAGGTGACCTTTAGTATCTCTTTCCACCCGCAGATGGATAGGCAAAAAGAAAGGATAATTTAGGTCCTTGAAGATATACTTTGATCTTGTGTATTTGATTTTGGGGGTGGTTGGGTTTACCACCTACCTCGAATAGAATTTTCCTACAATAACAGTTATAACTCTAGCATTGGTATGACTCCATTTAAAGCCTTATATAGTAGGAGGTGTAGATCTCCAATTGGGTAGTTTGAGGTTGGTGAAAATAAGTTGTTCGATCCTGATTTAGTTCACCAAGCCATAGAAAAGGTGATGGTGATTCGGGATAGACTTAAGGCCCCCCAAAATTTCCAAAAGTTCTATGTGGATATAAGTCCAAAAAGGTTGGAGTTCAGTGTTGGTTATTGAGTGTTTTTGAAGGTGTCCCCCTATGAAGGGAGTGATGGAATTTGGTAAAAAGGGGAAGATCAGTCCCTGTTATGTTGGTCCGTACGTGGTTTTGAAGAGGGTTGGTAATGTCGCATATGAATTGGAGTTTCCCTCTAGTTTGAACTCCATTCATCAAGTGTTTCATGTTTCTATGTTGAGAAAGTATGTGGGTGATCTCTCGACTATTTTTCCTTTAGAGAAGGTGGGTATCTTGGATTCCTTGTCTTATGAGGAAGTCCCGATTGAGATTTTAGATCGGCAAGTCCGTCGGTTGTGGGACAAGGATGTGGCATTGGTAAAGGTTCATTAGAGGAACCAGAAGGTTGAGAAAGTTACGTGGGAAGCCGAGGTGGACCTGAAGTCCAAGTATCTGTTCTTGTTTCCCGTTTTGGATAATCGTGCTTGAGGTATGAGTACTCCTTAGCATCCTTATTTTCTAACTTTGTTAAAGGAAATTGTGATTTCCTTGGTATATTTGTTTTCTATATTTGTTAAAGTTACAAGTAGAGGTATGTGGATGTCAAATCGTGCTAATAAATGCCTTTTCCTATCTTTCGAGGATGAATAATCCTAAGGGGGAATATGTAACGCCCCAGGTTTTTGGCCATTGCAAATTTTCTGAATCCTTAGCTCACTACCTTGACTACGATTCACCCTACGAGTTGTAGGGTGTCTTGACGGGTCAGGTGACCATAGTCATAGGGTGTCCAGTGAATGGTGCTTGAGTTTCTGTCTTGGGTACGACTTTGGGACACGAGTCATAAAGACTCATAATGAGTCGTTGGCGTAGAATCGTAACCAAATAAAAAATTAAGTGGCGAAGTTCTGCTCTGAGTACGAGTGGCTCACTAGGAGCCATAAGGACTTGTTATGAGTTGTTGGGTATAAATAGTAGGATGTATAGTATTCACCCAATTAGGTTCTATGTTGACTATAACTGGACCCTACGAGTCGTAGGGTCTCATAACGAGTGGTAACATTTGAGTTGTAGGGTCAATAGTGTGTGGGGGTCCAAGAGACTGTCTTGGTTACGACTCTTAGTGTGACACGTCCTGAACTTTAGGCCATGTCATATGAACACCTCAAGCTCACATAAACCGAAGGTTGTCGTAATAACCCAAACTAATCATCAGCAATCATTCACAAGGTTCGTGTGGATCTCGACCATACGGTAAGAATAGCGGAAATATAAGACTAAAAGTCAATGCTAGAAAACATCTACCATTTCATTAATAACAACAGTCTAGACAATATGTCCAAGTCTACAGTTATCCATAAAACCTCTAAACAATCGAGTCAACGATATGTCGGGACATGCCCCCAACATAGCCAAGTACGACCCTATACAAGTCTATGACATAGGGTAAAATGACTATGAAAGGTAGGTATTCCAGAGAATGGAAGCTCACCACTTCAAGGTCAATGAGTGAATCCTCTCGAACACCTGATCACAGCATAGAAGAAGAAGAAAATGCTTCTGCGCCTACGTCGCGTGCGGACGTAGCGTCCGGAGATGATTAGCGGTTGAAGTGCTAGCATGTAACTCAAGGATAAGGATAAAGTAATATAATCATTCAATCAAAAAGTCAATATATCATGTTCAATCATATTCGCACATTTATCCTTGCACATAGATATATCACATGCTACTAAGTTACCAAGACTTAATAATATTCTCGAATACTTCAATCATAAGACACAAAGTAGAGAACTCTGAAACTCCACACTAAGGTTCATACCATCATTATTAGGCATAAGACTAGCAACATTCATAAATCATTAGGCATGGTACTTCATGCATGGTTACACTTCAACAAGCAAAGGGACTACAACCACATAGTTATCTTATTGAAACAAGGGCTCTACCCATATACCACAATCACTTAGGCGTGGAGCTTTAATAACATAATCACATATTCATCTAGACATGGAACTCTAATCATATTTAATCGGCTATGGAGCTTTAATCACGACTTGGAACTTTAATCATGAGCCATTATATTTGATTGGCTGTAGAACTTTAATCCAGAGTTGGAACTTTAATCATGATCCATCATATTTGATTGGCTATGGAACTTTCATGCCGAGTTGGAATTTAATCTCAAGCCATCATATTTGATTGTCTATGGAACTTTAATCTCGAGTTGGAACTTTAGATCCATTAATTTAGGCATGTTCACTTACACAATTCATATCGCATTTAAGGGCTTTAGATCACTTAACCAATTCAACATTATACATGACCACATGGTTCCCATGGGAGCCTTCATTGCCCAACTATTTCAATAAGTTGATTCCTTCATTCAATTCGTCATACCATTCAATTGGTGGTCATCAAGACCTACACAGGCAATTCACATGTCATTAACAACATTATATCAACTTTTCACCTTACTTGGTTCCATACATAATTCAAGTTCAAACTTGGGGGATTGAACCCCCTTCTTAGTTATCATCCAATGTGGTCATAGATAAGAAAATTACATGGATAAAACCCCCAACACAATACCAATTAACAAACATTCATACAAAAAGGGCCATTTCCTCATTTAAGCCACAAGCTAAACTATTACATGCTTAAAAAGGTTCTTATCAACCATTCCCAAGCAATTAAAATCATTATGACTCAATACATATGGCCAACAAGGGCTTAACCAACCATCTACAATTGTTTACAGCCATTTAGACATCATTATGATTCATTTATGATCCCTAGACCATTCCCTAGATACACATTTGGTGTTCACAAGACCATTTAACTACTCCTCACATTCATAGGCCACATGCCTTGATTTAACACATCATTCATTACATTTACGGTCACTAAGACCCACACAAGATTTTACATTTCACTAACACGCTTACACCACCTTCTCACCACATTTAGGCTCAACACACACAATAAGTTAATTTTTTTTTATGTTTAGGGTTTCTACCCCTCGTTAGCCATTAACCCAACAATGTCATAATTAAGCAATACATGGCTTACAATACCTTTAACACCATCATTATCTATCATTTATACCCATTAGGAAATTTCTCTAGCTCTATACGTTACCAACATGTTACTAGACAATTCACTTAGATATTTTTACGAACACCTTGTGTGCACACTTATAACAAGGTCATTTTCATGGTAGATATCGTCAAGACTAGAGTTACTCAAGACCCTTATGTTATAAAACTTACAAAAAGCATCCACATATGCAGTCTATCATCAATAACATGTATTAACACAAGTATAAGCAAGAATCATCATTATTCATTGTTAGGTAGCAAAATACTTTTCATTTGTTTCTAAACCACCATGTACACTTACTAATCCAAGTGTTAAATACATGAGTTTTAGAGTTTTTTAAATAGGGGAAGAGATACAAGCCTTAAAAAAGATGACACACCAACAATCTTGACTTATTCTTTACCCTAGAACAATACTCTTGAAACCTTAGCCACCAATCTTGCTCCAAGAAGTTATTTAGATAGTTTGGAATGTTTGAGTCTTGTAAATGAAAAATTAGGAGGCTACAATGCATTATATAGTGCAAGGACATAGGGTTTTAGACAAGGGATATGACCAAAAGGTCCTTAATAAAAATCCGGAAAGTTCACCAATGCTGGGGTACGGCTCCCCCATACGATTCATATGGCAACCGTGATCTAGGGTACGAGTGGTACCCTAAATCGTACCCTTGGCTCCTCCTCGGTCAAACACACTTGTTAGGGTACGACTAGGAACCCTTGAGTCATATCCAAAGGGTAATACTCATGACCTAACTCGTATAGACGACCCGTAACCAAAACAGTCCACTCTACTCTATGTTAGGTCTTCACTCCATATGACCATGAAGTATACGACTCGTAAGCATGGTTACCACCAAGGGATGTCCTTATCGTATGGAGAATAGTATATTACCCTAAGATACTATCTAGGATACGAAAGGGAAGGGCATGGTGGGTATGATTCTTGACCTAGGGTAAGACTCAAGCACCCCCAACCGTATCCACTCCAGAGACGCAAAAAGGTTGTTGTTTTCCAAATGGTCCAAGGTCTAGTTGTTTCAAATCTCTTCCACATTGATAGGTAAGTATAGATACAAGTTAACACCTAAACATACACCAAAGAAACCTTCACACAAGTTAGAAAAAATACGTAATAAGGATACCACACAACACATATCATGATCATTACCATTCAACCAAAAATTTTGAAAGGCCACATTCTCAGGTGTTTTATTTTCCCCCACTTAGGATCATTCATCCGCGAATGATGGGTAGGGGAAAGAATGAACACAAATCAACACATTAGCACACTTAAAAATCAACCTTTGAATAAATTTAGGACCAAGCACACGGGAACACTATAACACAACACAACACTTATCGTGACCATCATTAATCAAATACTTCATTCCATTGTTCTTGGGACTTCAATCATTACTTATTCAACACTTGCTCATTCCACAACTTAGGGACTCCAACCCATTGACTTTCAAAGATACTAAGAAACTAAAATAATAAGAGACTTTACTCCCTCATCTATCAACGATATGAACCAATTAAAAGTATTAGAGACTTACCCATCGTAATAAAACACACATCATTTCATAGCATTTGGGATTTTAACCCATGGTCTAGAAAGACATCAATCCATTCACACATTGGGGACTTTAATTCATTGTATAACAAAGGCATAAAAAAATCTCAATAATTGGAGACTTCACTCCACTGTCTTATCAAGGACATAATAAAATATAAGGAGATTAACACATACCCCCATCACAAGCTTTCGAAATGGGAAACAAATGTGGGTACTTGGACTTCAAATCTTATTCCGCCTCCCAAGTAGCTTCCTAGAACTTTCAGATCCTCCATATAACCTTAAACGAAGCCACTTCTATTGTTCACAATCAGCAAACTTACCGATCTAAGATTCTTACCAGAATTTTCTCATAGGACAAGGAGTCCGAGATACCAACACCTTCCAAGGGAACAACCCAGGAAGGATCACCCATACTTCCACAATATAGACACATGGAAAACCGGGTGAATTGAGTTCATACTAAGAGGCAACTCAAACTCATAGGCAACATTGCCAACCCTCTTCACAATCAACTAGGGACCAAAATAGCGGGGACTAAGCTTCCCCATTTTTCCAGATTGCATTGCTCCCATTATGGGAGACACGACAACAAAGGTACATAGTGCTTCATAGTATCCGCCTGGGTCACAAATGGGACTCATCCCGACACAACCTACCAACGGAGGAGTCCTTAGGTACGGACACCCAAAAGACGCACCATTGCATACCTTATGTGGAGTCCAACATGATCTCTTTTCTAAAGATAGATAACATGAACAAGAAGAGACACAACTTCTAAAAAAAACTCACCCTTGAAGAACTTGGCATACAAATGATGATCCTTAAGGTTTGTAACCCGGGGTGGAGGTGATCTACATGAACCGCCTCCCTTTATGAATACAATGAGAAATCATCAACGAAGATAATGACAAACATGCCCAAGAATGAATGGATGACCTTATTCAACAAGACCATGAATTCCGCTGAGGTATTGGTCAACTTGAAGGACATGACAAGAAACTCATTAACCCCGGGGATGGGTTCTAGAAGAGGCCCCCTCACCCCGCCCCCGAGTTAGTATCTTTAACTCAAACCAAAATTACAAACACCTTTTTGGTATTAACTTTCAAACTTTAAGATAAGAAATAAACCTTCCCTTAGGCACTAAGGAACAACCTTCCCAAACAATGACCAACTCATTAGGGAAATTAAACACGACCCTACGGGTCTGACAATCCAAGAAAGTATAGCTAGAGTACAACCGATATATTTTGAGGATGACATCTAAATCGACCATATCCCACTCGACCAAGTCTACAAGAGTGTCCCTACCACCAATAAATACCACACATCCCATATAGACTCGTGTGACAGTCATAGAGTCTCCCACCAGGGTAGAAATAGAAAAAGGAACCGATAGGCTCTTGGGACCACAATCAAGATGCACAGTCACATATGGGTCCACATAAGAAAAGTAGACCCTGGATCAAGCAAACAATACACATCACGGGAGAAAAGTCTCAACATACCCAATTTATCATTCGAAGATTCTTCAGACCCCTGGTGAGGAGAAAGTGCACACAAGTGACTCCGACCAGAGTTGGTACCAAAAATAGAAGCAAACATAGCACCTTTGGTGAGGGTGTAGGGGAAATAGCAATAAAGGCCCCGTTGGCCCAAGAAGCCGCTCGAGAGGGCACTCTGCTGTATGTGCCCGACTTGACCACAATGGTAAAATTTTCCTCTCCCAATCTCACACTGAAGATGATGACTCTGACCATAAAATCTGTAAAGAGGGCGAGTTGGAGAAGATCGGGCACTACTAGCCTAAAATTTGGCATCCCTGGATGCCAAAGCTAGAGAACTAAGGACCGACTTCCTTTTTAACTAAGAGGCTGCCCTTATGGGATACTCTTGTTGCATGTGATCCAATTGACCACATACATAAAACTAGTTCTTTCCTTTCTCATAACAACGACGATGGGATAAACCACAAAACTGACAAGGAGGATAGTTGAATGAGAGTTGTGCCCCTTATAGCCTATATGCATCATCGACCTAAAGATGCTCATTTCCCAATTGGTTAGAGTAGGGAGCACTATTCATAAAGTGAAAACTAGGACCCGCCTAACACTTTCTCCTAGACCACTTTCCACCTACCATATTTGCCTGAGCAATGGAGCAACAAAACCCAGTCTTTCAAGGCAATTGAGAAAAAGTGTCACCCTTAATTGAGGGGTTTATGGGTACAAGTGTAACCCCACGAGGATAGTCAAATGTCATGATCCTTGAATGGGTTTGAATACCAAAAGTTGGACAAGCATTGTCCATATTGCCCCCAGTCGAGATAGAAGCGTTTGCCCAAATATCAGATCTCCTTAGATGCATGATCTGAAAGATGAGCAAACAGAAATAAGAAGGATCTAAGACCTTAGACTCTATATAGCTTGAAATTGAAACACAAGGAAGGAAAACATTCCTAAATGCCTCATAGCCTCTCTCTTATAAGTGTGGCGTGACTCACACCCATAAAAGAGACTCTACTTGACACGGTTTTATAGACTCCCAAATGACCATGAACCTAGGGTCTGATACTAACTTGACATGCCTCAAACTTCGGGCCATGTCATATAGGCTCCTCAAGCTCACATGAATTAAAGATTGCCCCGATAACCCAAACTAATCATCTAAAATCATTTACGAGGGTCGGGTGGATCCCAACCATAAGGTAAGAATAGTGAAAATAAAAGACTAAAAGTCAATGCTAGACAACATCCACCATTTAATTAATAACAACAGTTTAGCCAATAAGTCCAAGTTCACAGTCATCCACAAAACCTCTGAACAACCGAGTCAATGATATGTCTAGACATGCCCCCGATAATAGCCAAGTACCACCCTACAAAAGTCTATGACATAGGGTAACAGGATTATGAAAGATAGGTCTTCTGGAGAATGAAAGCTCACCATTTCAAGGTCTATGCACGAATCTGCTCGAACACCTAATCACTGTGTAGAAGAAGAAAAAAATGCTTCGGCACCTATGTCGCATGGGGACGTAGCGTCTGGAGACGGTCAATGGTTGGAGTTCTAGCATATAACTCAAGGATAAGGATAAATTAATATCATCATTCAATCAACAAGTCAATATATCATGTTCAATCATATTCACACAGGTATCCTTGCATATAGATATATCACATACCACTCATATTACGAAGATTTAACAATATTCTCGAATACTTCAATCATATGATACAAAGTAAGCACTACGACACTCCACGCTTAGGTTCATACCAACCTCATTAGGCATAAGACATTCACAATAGTCATATATCATTAGACACGGTACTTCATCCATGGTTACACTTCATCAAGAAAAGGGTCTACAACCACAGAGTTATCTTATTGAAAAAAGGGCTTTACCCATATACCACAATCACTTAGGCATGGAACTCTAATCACATAATCACACATTCAACTAGACATATAACTCTAATTATATTTAATCGACTATGGAACTTTAATCATGAGTTAGAACTTTAATCACAAGCCATCATATTTGATTGGCTATGGAACTTTAATCCCGAGTTAAAACTTTAATCATGAGCCAACATATTTGATTGGCTATGGAACTTTAATCATGAGTTGAAACTTTAATCACGATCTATCATATTTGATTGTATATGGAACTTTAATCCCGAGTTGGAACTTTAGACCCATTAGTTCAAGCATGTTCACTCACATAATTCATATCGCATTTAAGGACTTTGGTTCAATTAACCAATTCAACATTATACATGACCACATGTCCCCATAGGAGCCTTCATTTCCCAACCATTTGAATAAGCCGATGCCTTTATTCAATTCATCACACCATTTAATTTGTTGTCCTCAAGACCCACACATGCCATTCACATATCATTAACAACATTAGATCAACTTTTCACCATACTTAGTTCCATACACAATTCAAGTTCAAACTTAGGGGATTGAACCCCCTTTTTCTTTATCAACCAACGTGGTCATAGATTAGCAAATTACATGGCTAACAATATCAACACAATACCAGTTAACATCAAACCCTTTGCCGTAACCTATTGATATTAGGAACACACAACCTCCCTTGGTATCATAAAGTACCATTACCACTGATCTTAACCACCACTACCTTTTTCCTACCATCATCATCCTTGTTTCTTATTAAGATAGGATCCAACACTTATTTTTCCTTAATCTCTATACCAAGAGATGATCAAACCACTTCTTGCACCATCACACCACCATCCTTAAAGACCAAGAGATAAACTCCAAGATTATCAAAACGGTGAATATCTTTTACCAATTCCCACTTGCCTTCCTCCACATAAGTTAAACTCCCTATGGATAACCTGCTAAGAGCATCAACAACCACATTATCCTTACCTGGTGGTAGGGAAGATTCATGTCATAATCCTTGAGAAGCTCAAGCTACCTCCTATGCCTAAGATTAAGCTCTTTCTGAGTGAACACGTGTTGAAGACTCTTGTGATAAAAAAAGATATCCACGTGAACACTTTACAAATAATGCCCCCATATTTTCAAAGCCAACACAACCGAAAACAACTCCAAATCATGAGTAGGATAATTCCTCTCATGTACCTTTAACTTCCTGGAAGCATTGACAATCACCTTTCCTTGCTACATCAAAACACAACCAAGTCCTACCTTGAGAAGCATCGCAATAAACCACAAACCCATCATTACCTTCCAGCAAAGTTAGGATTAAAGACAAAGTCAACTTATCCTTCAATTTCTCAAGATTCCATTCACATGCATCCAAGAAAGAAAACTTAACCTCATTCTCAGTCAACTTAGTCAAAGGAGTTGTTATCGAAGAAAAGCTTTGTAAAACCTACCTATAATACTCGACTAAACCCAAGAAACTCCGATTATCGGATGGAGTCGTGGGCCTAGGCCTAGAAATAATATGACCTAAGAAGTCACAACATTCATCCAAAACTCGTACTTAGAGAACTTGGCATACAACTATTGCTCTTTTAAGGTCTGCTATACCACACAGAGGTGATTAGCGTGATCTACCTCACTCTTCAAATAAACTAGAATGTCATTAATAAACACAATAATGAATAGATCCTAATACTGCCTAAACACCCTGTTAATTAAGTCCATAAATCCTGACGCACTGTTATCAATCCAAATGACATCACCAAGAACTCCAAATGCCCATACTGAGTACGAAAAGTCATCTTAGGGATATCCACCTCTCTAATCTTAAGTTGATGGTACCCAGACATAAAATCTATCTTAGACAAGAAGTTGGCACCTTGCAACTAATCCAACAGATCATCTATCCTCAGGAGATGATACTTGTTCTTGACTGTTACCTTGTTC
Organism: Capsicum pubescens; assembly: GCA_030864215.1. Taxonomy (NCBI): domain Eukaryota; kingdom Viridiplantae; phylum Streptophyta; class Magnoliopsida; order Solanales; family Solanaceae; genus Capsicum; species Capsicum pubescens. Next base: position 177,763,933 of record CM061545.1, on the reverse strand, counting down.
AACTGTCTGTAGTCAATGAACATCTGAAGGGAACCATCCTTTTTGTGCACAAACAACACTGGAGCACCCCATGGAGAAATACTAGGATGAATAAACCCCTTATCTAGAAGATCCTTAAGTTGCTCCTTGAGTTTTCTCAACTCAACTGGAGCTATTCTATATGGAGGAATAGATATTGGATGAGTGTCTGGAAGAAAATCAATACCAAACTCTATTTCCCTATATGGAGAAACACCAGGAAGATCATTCAGAAATACCTCTAGAAACTTATTAACCACGGGGACCGAAGATAAGGAAAAACCTTCCAAGTTAGAATCTTTAACCCAGTCCAAGTGATAAAGACGACCCTTAGAGATTAACCTCTGAGCTCTAAGATAAAAATAAACCTCTCCCTGAGAGGTAAGGAACTACCTTCTCATTCTATAATCAGTTCACTGGGGAACTTAAAGATAACCCTATGAGTTCGCCAATCTACAGACGTATAACAAAAATGCAACCAATTCATACCCAGAATTACATCAAAATCTACCATATCCAACTCAAATAGATTCTCCAAGGTCTGCTTGCTACCAACAGATACCACACCCCCTATAGACTCTCCTAGCAATAACCGAGTCACCTACCAGGGTAGAAAAAGAAAAAGGATATGAGATAACTTTTGGATTAAAATCAAAAGACACAGCTACATATGGAGTCATATAAGAAAGATTGGACCCCAAATCAAGGAAACAATATATGTCATGAGAGAAAAGTTGTAACATACCAGTAATGATATCAGGCGATGCCTTAGATTCCTGTTAGGACGCCAAAACATACAACCTATTTTGACCAACACTAGAACCAGAAGTAGTAACAGAAGTAGATGCCACCCCACTAGGTATAAGAATAGAAGAAGAAGCCACATGAATCTTATTCCCCTCCGTAGCAAACTTATTGACTGGAAAATCCATGAGACGATAGACTACCTAGCCACACTTGAAGAATTTGTCCTTTCCTTCTTTGCAATAGCCCCGATAAGGACGACAACAGAATTGACAAGGAGGACACAAAGAAATTGACTGACCTCCGCTTTCCTGAGATTGGGCAACCTGTACCTGAGAATTATCACCACATTGATGACGCTTGTCTCCCAACTGGTAAGGAGCACTAGCAGAAAAGAAGTCAAAACTCCCTCACTTCGTTTCTGCCACTTGCTACCATTTCTACCACCCTGAGACTGAGCACTTCCTTGATAAAAAAACCTGCTCCTCTTTCTGTGCCTATCCCCAAACTCTGCCTGCTTGCTCTTCTCATCCTCAACCCATTATATATGAATAGTCAACCTCGAGATATCCATATCTTTAATCAGCAAGGTAGTCTTTCTCTCCAGAATCAAATCTCTATTCAACCCAGAAGAGAACTTCATCATTCTCGACCTCATATCAACCACCAGATCAAGAGCATACCTTGATAGCTGATGGAACTTCAAAGCATATTCCTTTACTAGCATCCTTCCCTGCCCGAGTTTTAGAAACTCCTCCATCTTAGATTCCCCTCAACTCCTGAGGAAAGAACCATTCCAAGAAGGCATTAGAAAAGGCCTCCAACAACACTTCCTTTTATATATCACCTCTATCCCTATCACACTCCTTATACCACTGATAAGCAACATCCTTGAGGTGATAAGCTACGAAGTAAACCCCCTTTAGATTAGTAGCCTACATTACCCAAAAGATCTCTTCCACCTCATCCAAGAAACCATGTAGATCCTCCTCCACCATCACCCCAGTTAAAGTTAGAGGACCCATTTTCATAAATTTACCAACCCTTATGGCCTTAGTAGAAAAAACACAAGCCACACCCCTCTCAGCCTGAGCAATAAACAATTAGGAAATAACATAGATAGAATGATAAAATTCTGCATTCGTCACATTGCCCTGAGGGACCTGAAGAGAACAATCCAAAATAGGAGGAACTCCATCACCATCAGTAATCGGATAATGAGGTCGAAGATATACTCCATATGTAGGATGTACCCCTTCAGCATTATCCCTAGATGGGAAAAAAGAATTTTCTTGTGTTCTAGATCTAGGTGGCATAATCTGAAAGACAAATAAACAAGGATTAGAAGAGATTCCAGGATTGAGAACTCAAGTTTGAAGATAGAATACCTAGAAAGTAAAACAATCCTAAATGTCTTCCAACCACTCTGTTATGAGTGTAGTGTGCTTCAAACCCTTAAAAAAGACTACTAGACACGACTTTGTGGACTTCCTAGTTGACCATGAACTTAATCTTTGATACCAAATTGACATGACCCAACCTTGGGCCTTTTCATAATAGGCATCCCAAGTCCAACTAGGACTAGGGATCGCCCCCTGTTACCCACTCAACCACCATTAGGTGGGATGAATTTTTAACATATAACAAAATTACATTATTATTCCTATTATGAATCTAGGATAGGATCACAATCGTGAATAACCCAATCGAGTCCAACCATACCATACCAACTGCCCAGCCATACCAAACCAAACCATAGGCCATAAACCATTGAGAATACCAAAACATAATATGATCAATCCAAAAATGTAATATGATGGAACAACCAACAATATCATTCAACAATGTAAGCCCCAACACCAACATCGATGCCAAGGCAAACACCAATACAGGTCCCACCCATACCAAACTCCAAAAGTACCACAAAGTCTCTACCCAAAAGAGTAAACAAATCCAGTTGAGACATTCCCCCAACCATGGCCAAAACCAATATCCAAAGAAAAAGAAAAGTGTCCAAAGAAATTCATAATATGAAATGATGCCTCCCAAAAAGATGGAAGCTCACCACTTCAGTCCAAATGCTGATATCAAATTTGTGAGCTAAACAAGAGGAGCAAAATGGTCGATTCCTGCATAACGTGGGTATACAACAACCTGTAGATGGGGTTAGCGAGTGACCACTAGCATGAATCTCAGGATAAGGATAAAATAATGCCAGTTTTAAAACCAAGTAAAACCATTGATAATGCATACAACCATATATATATAAGTGCCAGGAAGGGGAACCTGGTTTAGCATGCATTAAAAACCTTTACCTGGGCTTTGTAGCTTTGTCGTCCAAACCACCCATGAGCCATATGGCTTTATCTCCCCTGCTGAAAGGGTCCCAGCATGTGTAGCATCATGACCAGGCAATATCCCATGCGATGACAAGTACATACCTAAATATAAAATGTGACACATGCACATTGTCATCAAGACCCCTCATATCCGTAAATAAGAGTTTTCGATTTTGGTTCCCCCTGGGCCACCACCTTCCATAACTTAGCTACACACCTCACCATAAATACCTAATTTAAATTAGTTTCCAAATAACCAAACCATTATTCATTTATTAACAAAGGCCAATATTAGTGGTATGATCATACCACCCCTTACTTAAAAGTAATATCCATAGCCAAACCATTTAGGTTAAGGGGACCTTAGGTTCCCTTCCAATTACCATATTTAATCTACTTGGGAGACTTTTATGTTTTTCACAAACATAACCATTTAGCCTTTAGCCTTTCCAAACCATTTAAACCATGTATAATTTTTTTTATCAAGTTTAAAACATGCTAGAGTTCTATTACTAAAAGTCAATGTAATGAATATATATTTCTAAGCATTTTATCAAAAACCATGGGGGCATAATATAACCAAAACCAATTCCAAAGACCATTAAACCATTACCATGCAACCCAATTATCCAAATCTACCATTGATGCATATAAAAGTATAAGTAAAACCATAGGAAACCATAACAAAGCAATCAATATTAAAACCCTTAAATAATAGTTGAAAACCATAATAATAAAATAGTAAAATCATGAAATTTGACATATAAACCATTCCATTGGTTTAATTTACAATGATGGAAGAGAATAATGCCTTATATTGAAGAATTAATGGAATGAAATCACCAAAGCAAACCCCAAAGAAATCTACAAGATGAAACCTTAGACTTCTTGCCCCAAAAGCTCTTGAGAGAATTATGGAGTGTTTGGGAATAGTTTCTAAGTGTTAATGAATAGAATAATTGGATAAATATCCTCCAAAGTATATTAGAAGTCACGGGTCCTAATTAGGGTAGGTAGGGAAATGTCTGAAATACCCTCACTTAAATCCCTTAAAAACCCATCGCAAGGATACGAATAACCCATATGAGTCATACCCGTCTATATGATTGGTACCCACCACTAGTATCTAAGTCTCTACCCTAGGATCAAACACTGTCCAGTGTACGACTCATCCAACCAAGTTGTAACCATAACATATAATCTGTACCCATAATCTATATCCCTAGAAGAACTAAATACCAGTAGGATCAAACACTTCCCACTATATGAGTCATTCATACGACTTGTACCATGACCTACGACTCATACCCCTAAGTCGTACCCATTCAAGTGACCAAAACCATCCCACCAACTAATATTGGTCAACATAATACAGGACCATACCACTCGTACCCCAGCATATGACTCATACCCATGAGTCATATTGGGTTTAGAGAACGAAATTCCAATAATTTTTCTTAGGTTCAAAACCCAGGATGTTTAAATATTTGCCTCGCTATTAAAGTATGGATTATAAAGCAATAATTAAAAAGTGTGGCCTTAGGTCAAGGGTTACTCCAATTTAGCCCACCCCCATAAAAGTGTTGCCTAAAGTTGAAAAGTGTGACCTTTGATAAAAGACTACACTTTTTTTTATATTTTAGGCCATAATTTTATAAATGCATAAAATGTTGTAGTGTGTCGGTCAAGAGTTACTACAAATGGAACATAAGTAATAAAATAGTCAAATATAATCTATCTCAAAAATTGAATGACTAGACATAGATAATAGAAGGAAAAAATGGCAACTCTGGCTCCAAGAGCTCACCCAATCTCAAAAATCCAGTCAGCACAAACTCCATGTCAGCATTAGCTAATAGTACTCAAATCTGTACCAAAAAGGTACTGAAGTTTAGTATGAGTGAAAAATCATGTGTACTCAGTAGGCAACATCGGCTGATTAATATAAATCATGAGATAAATATGTTAAGATACAAAAAAAAATAAGCTAAGTCAAAGTAATAGGGCAAAACTGGATATAATCTCCAATACCATTAATAAAAAATATGAACAAACATAATAATTAAAGAAAGTGAAATTAATACTACAAACTGGTGTAATGACATAATTTTCTTGTGATTTATGTGAAATAAATATTTTTATGTGAATTGACCATTTTACCCCTCCACGTGGTTGTACGGTGGTAATTTTGGAGTGTGAGAATGATTGGCATGGTTCCCAATGCTTTATGATGAGGTTTATGTGAGATTATGTTTTTACATAGTTTTAACGAATTATTAGTGACTTTGTTTGACATTTTTTATCTGTGCATCAGATGGCAAAATAGATTGTGCAAGCAAATTAAGAACATTGATTTTAGGGTAGTAACATGGTTGGTATGGTTTTATTGCTTTTTTAATCTCATTTTTACCCTTAATTCAGAGAATTGCAAAATTGGGTTTTGGTGAACAATTTTGTGAAAATGATATTTTTCATAAATCTGATATCACCATTGGGTTTGGAGCATCGAATTTAGGGTAGTATTGTTCGTTTGTGTACTTGAGATTTTGAATAAATCTCGAGGGGTCCACGGAGACTTCTAATTATGTAAGTCTCCAGTTGTTACACCACTCAACTGGTGCACTCGATTAGGCAATGGTTTGGTTTCTTAAGCCACTTGGCTTGACAGCCAAAATATCACCTAAGCGTCACCCAGATCCCCTAAGAGATAGCTGCTGAAGCGATGGCCTTATCGCTTAAGTGACACTGGCATGCCAAATGCCCTATCTCTTAAGTGACAATCGTGTTGTGTACATGATGAGGGGGTTCGTTTAAGCGACGCCTGCTTGCTTTAGCAATAGCCACCTAAGTGACCCTGTAGTTTCTTAGGTGATGACTGGGTGACTTACTTTCCTATTTTAGATATTCTTGCACCATTTTCTAGACTTGGAGCTTGGGGATCGAGTTTTTGAGATTTTTTTTTTCCTTTTCTAAGCTTGGGTAAGGTCCAAGACTCCTATTTCAACTACTTTCTTCAATTTTAATCATTTAAATTTTCTTTAAACAGTGGATTAAAGGTAGAATTTTGGGGATTTTGGATTGGATGGCCCAAACCATCATTTCTTTGATTCAAACCCCAATTTTACTTTATTTTCACTCGGGTTTTCTCTTATGAGTTCCTTTAATCTTGAAAATTATTTTTAATAAAAAAATTCTTATTTTACCCTTCTATTTTAAAAACCCATTTTGTGGGTCCATTTTGACCCTGATTTGAAAATAGGAAATATGAGTATCGTTGGCTTTGTTTTGACATTTAGATTCTCTATTTACATGTTTTAGTTGATTCTTGGTCCGTTCGTGAGGGGAAAGCTCTAGATTGAAGGCCTTTGTGACCAATTTTTATTATTTAAGGTAGGTTATGGATTAACTTCTTTTAGACTTGATCGGGTAGTTGATAATAATGTAAAAAAATGCTATTGGTATGGGGTTGTATCATGAAAAATGTGTTTAGGAGAGTTATATGCCTGTGTGGGGCCTATGTGAATAATATTTGGTGGTTTTGAGACATTATTTCCTATGTGTGATCATGTGGGGTCTTATTTGATGTTGTAGTCTTGTATTTGATATATGTATGTTTGGTTTCACTCTTTTTAGTGGAAAAATCCTAGATTTTGGTATTTATGTGTTTTTTTATGACTTTTCTTACATTTTCACTTGAGGATTTTCAGATTATATGGGATCTTTGATGGTTAGTTGATTTTAGTTGATTTTGGCTCACATGGTTGGTATATTGGTTAGATAATGGATATTCTCATCTTGGCTAGTTGTGAGCATTATATCCTCATGTCACATTCATTCATGACACATTGGTACCACCATGGAAATACTAGAAACATTGACTTTTTTGATAGAAATGTGATATTTTTAAAAGTGTAACACCCCAAAAATATACCCTGGATGTCACACGGTGCTATGTTCTCGAGAGACCACAAGCTAACCCATGAGATGGTACCAAATATGAGCACTAAATAAAACAGGTAGAAAAATAACATGTGCAAAATTTATCTAAAAATGCCTTAAGGTTTTAAATACTGCAACATGCGATTAAAGCTCATAATTCTTAAAGCATCTGAAAATAATACTGAAAAGACTGATAATAACAACTGGTAAATTGACTAACTATTTGAAATTGTCTAAAAAGAATCTAAATGACTAAGGAGTTGATGGGACAAGCCCCCAACTAACTTTGACTGACTACTGAGCTGAATGACTGAGATAAACATAAACGGTCCTTGATATATGAGCACTCACCACTGTTACTACTGCTGATGTGCTAGAATTTCTAAGTAAAATCATGGACCTTAGCATCCAAACCTATGATATAAAACATCATAGTGTAAGAAATGAGTATGCAGTCAGTACTTTAAATGTACTGGTATATGAGATAAGGTTAGGCTAAAATATATGGGTTATATAGATGAGATCCTGACTAACTGGGTAGCATGAGGTAACTGAGTATGAATTCATAAAAGTTGTAAAAATATGAGAATGCATAACCAAGCATAAAACATGATTCTGATATAGTCTGTAAAACTAAAATACTAAAATGCTAATACTGAATAACTGATAGCTATATGTTATGGTCAATCAAACCTGAAACTGAGCACTATACTAAATACTGAACTGAGACTATGGGAGCTAGCTATAATCGATATGCCTTAATGTGCTATCAGGGTGCAACCTATAACCCCAGTTGGAAGGGCATCAGTACCCTGATCATGAATCAACTTAAAAATTAACTTTTTAATGTTGGGAAGGTCAAAATTAAATTATCAAAGTGTAGGAGCTTTAGAAATGACTAAGTCCTAATACTTAGTGAAATTTTCTAAGTCATTAACCCCTTTAACATACTATGACGAACTGAATTAAGCTATGATCTTACGAGGTCTTATAAAAAACCATCTAATATTTTTACTAAAGAGGAGAGATGGATATTTGTATTGGATATTGGTTTTATATGGGTTTATAAACCTCCATGGGTCCAACCTCTGTAGCATAACTTGGTACACATATACGGAGGATGTGTGATGACCTCGTGCATCATTATCATCATTATCCTAATTGCATTTCATATATTATGCTTATTCTATGATTGTATTTCCATTCTAGACTTGATATCAACCTATTTGTTCTATCTTCTTATATTTGTCTTTGGTGTATGTGCATAATAATTATTTCGTCCCCTACTTATATTTGTTTTATGTGTGTATATAGTATAACTGTTAGTGGAGATGGTATGGTCTACCATTTGGGATATTTTTTGATTGCAAGTAATGTGCCCATAGGTTATGTTTATATGCTTTATTTTCTACTTTACTCAGTCGACCTGTGGTACCTACTCATCCCTACTACTCTCTTTCGGTGCAGATCTAGGTACAATGCACCAGCATGGATAGTTGAATGAGGCGGCATTCAGAGTATTTGAGGTAGCAGACATCCTATGCTTCAGGAGTTGGCCTACAACCTTCTTATGTCTTATTTAGTATTCTGGGAAAGATTTTGATCCTTTTTGGAATATCATTATATCTTTTGACATTTTGAGATGTATTTAGTAGTTCTTACACTATGACACCGGGTTTTATTTGGTATCTTAATTATGTTTCCATATTTTACTATATATATGTGTGCTTCAACTCCATTCTAGGGGTCTTGCCTTAGGTTTTGGTATTGATTTCTCATTTTGAATTAGTTTGGGTAATAGGCACACCTATCAAGGCTTGCCGCGACAAGTGCCATCATGATCTTTGGTTTTTAGGTCATGACAAATTGGTATCACAACATCTATGTTTATTTTTCTCAACAGTGTATGAATAGAGTGTGTAATTGAGTCTCACAGATTGGTACATAGACATTCATATCAATCTTTGAGAAACTATAAGATATCTTAATAAAACATTCATTATTTCATTCTATATCATGTGGATCTTTCATGCCTTATGTTCTAAGTCATATTCCACTCTTTTGTGCATAGATGGTGAGGACTAGATCCAATGAGGCTAGATATTTATATCCATTATTCGAGGAGCGCTCCCAGTTTAGAAGGAAAATTATGAGGCGTGGTTGGGCTCGGCATGGGGAACAGGAAGGAGGATCTACCCTATCTAGAGATAGTACTAGAAGGCTCTCTCCAGAGCCTTGATATTAGTATGTTATAGATATAAGTCTTACTTAAATCCCATCAAGTTCTTCTACCCAAATCATGGAGGGTTTACTGGTTTGCTTGTTGACCCGATTAGAGAGTTCCCCTTTAAGTACCCCTAGTGTTAGTCCAACTCCAATTATTATACCTTTATCTATGCTAAAGTATGCTTATGGTGTCCTTTCAATCCCAAGTATGGATCCTTCTATTGTACCAACATCTGCTTATGGTACTTCACAGACTTTAAATATGGCTCCTCCTTCAGTACCTGTATCTAAACATGGTGCTCTAATATCTAGAGTTCATTTTTATTCTATTATTCCATCTTAAATGGGTTCTCAGCCTATCAAATTTACTATCCCTCTTATTATTGCGAGTAGAGTTATGTCTTTTGAGTATTAGAAGAGGTTTGGGAAAGTCACTCATTTGGGTCCTTCTAGGTTCAATGGTGTAGTAGCCAAGGATTCCTATGAGTTATTGATAGATTGTCGTAAGAAGTTTCATAACCTTGGTATGCTTGAGTCGCATGGGGTTGCTTATACTACTTACCAATTGATAAATGCATCCATAGATTGATTGAGGTCACTTACTGGTTACCGACCTCTTGGCTCATCAAAGATGACTTGTAATTAATTTATAGAGGTCTTTTTGGATATATTTATGCCTTTTAGTTTGAATGATTAAATGAGGGATGAGTTTGATTACTTGGAGAAGGGTTCCATGATTTTTGCAGAGTATGAGGCATGATTTCATGCCTTGTCTAGATTTTTATGCTAGTATTGCCACTGAGTTTAACAAGATTCAAAAGTTTGTGAATGGGTTGAATGTTTCTCTTTAGATTTCTACAACTCAGATGGTAGTGTATGAAGAATTATTTCATAGTCTTGTTGATCATTCTAAGATGACTGAGGCTATTTTTTGAGAATATTAGGGAGGAGCCAAGAATATGCACCATTAGGGTAAGTTCAGAGGTCATACCTCTCGAGGTAGAGATTCTAGAGGATTTCATAGGTATCATAGTAGACCAGTGCAGGCAACCTTGCACAGTTCAGGTAGTTGGTTGTCTAGTTTGGCAGATTTAGGTGTTCACCCTAGTTCAGTTGTACCTCCTTCCATTATGTTTTGCTATATGTGTGATGAGATTAGCCATTTGATTAAGGACTATCCCTATGTGTTTTAGAGCCACTATTATATTGTCTATGAGAGGTAGAGGTTCTACTAGGGGTATGAGAGTCAGAGGTAGTGGTGCCAAAGGTCATGGTTGAGGGACTACCTAGTCATATGATGGATGTGGTCAATGTTATGCTATACCTTACAAGTTGGAGATAGAGGCTTTTGATTTTATCATTTGAAATCAACTTTCTCCTATGTATATACATATTTTTATTTGGGTTTTGATTCTTCTTATGAGCCTCTTGACATGCCTATTTGTATATCTACCCCTATAGGAGATGCATTAGTAGTAGATCGGGTGCACCAATCTTTTGTTGTGACTTTTGCTGCATGTGACACCTGGGATGATCTAACTATGTTAGATATGATAGATTTTGATGTCATCTTGGGTATGGATGGGCTAGATCCTTATCATGTTGTCCTTGATTATTATGCTAAGACCATGTCCTTACTACCATCGGGTATGCCTAGGATAGGTTTGAAGAGTGTGCTTCATTTGAGTCCGCAGATAGTTATATCTTTTCATTAGGCTCATTGCTTAATTAAGATGGGTGTCTATTTTATTTGGATCATATCTGTTACACTAGTGCTGCATCAACCCCTTCTTTAGATTATGTTTATGTTGTTTATGTGTTATTAGATATTTTTTCTATAGATTTCCCGGTATAGCTTTGAATCATGATATTGACTTTGCTATGGATGTTGAGCCGGGCACTACGCCCATCCCTATTCTACCTTATAGGATGACCCAAATAAGTTAAAGGAATTCAATAATTAATTGTAAAAATTGTTAGATAGTAGATTTATCCAACCTAGTGTATCACCTTACAATCTACCTATCTTATTTGTAAAGAAAAAAATGGTTTGATACATATGTGTATTGATTATCAGCAATTGAATAGGGTGATAGTTAAGAATAAGTATTCTCTTCCTCATATTGATGATTTGTTTGGCCAACTTCAGGGTGTTTTAGTGTTTTGAAGACTTATTTGACATTTAGTTATTGCCAGTTTAGGTTTAGAGCCTTTGATATTCTGAAGAAAACTTTTCAAACTTAATATGATCATTATGAATTCTTGGTCATGTCTTTTGGGTTGACCAATGCCCCAACCACATTCATGGGGTTGATGAACAAGGTATTTTAACCATATCTCAACTCTTTTGTCATTGTATTTGTAGATGATATCTTTATTAATTTCAAGAGTAAGGTCGATCATGAAGAGTATTTTTAAATTGTGCTTCATAGATTAAGGAATAAGGAAATATATGTTATGTTCTTTAATTATGAGTTTTTGGTTGGAGTTTGTCTCTTTCTTGGGTCATGTGGTGACCAAGGAATGTATTATGGTCGATCTGGCCAAGATTTAGCAGCTTATAATTGGTCTTGTCCTACTTCTCCTATCAAGATTTAGAGTTTTATTTGATTACCAGGATACTATTGGAATTTTGTTGAGGGTTTTTCATCTATCCCATTCCCATTGCCCAAGTTGACTCAAAAGAAGATTTCTTTTTAGTGGTCTTATTTCCTTTCAGTGGTCTGATGATTGTGAGACAAGCTTTCAAAAGCTCAAGGATTAGTTGATATTAGCTCCTATCCTGACTTTGCCCAAGAAGGGTGTGGGTTGTACCATATTTTATGATACTTTGTGTTGGGTTAGGTGTCGTGTTGATGCAGGAGGGTAAGGTGATTGCATATGCTTCTCGTTAGTTGAATCCCCATGAGATAAAATACCCTACCCATGATATAGAGTTATGCACGATTGTTTTTTCTTTCAAGTTGTGGAGGCACTACTTGTATGGGTTTCATTATGAGATTTTCTTGGATCATCAGAGCCTTCAGTATTTCTTCACCCAACAAGATCTAAATATGGGGAAGCATCATTTGTTTGAGTTGCTTAAGGATTATGATTTGACTATTCTCTAACACTAAGCAAGGCTAATATTGTTGTAGATGACTTGAGTTGGAAGTAGACTAGCATAGGTAGCTTGGCGCACCTTTTGACTCAGGAGAAACCTTTGGCCTTGGAGGTTTAATATTTAGCTAACCGGATGGTTAGGCTTGATATGTCTACACCTGGTGTGTTTTGGCATTCGTGGAGGCTAGGTCTTCCTTGATGGAGAAAATTTGTGCTAATCAGTTTAATAATGTTAGACTGAGAGTGATTCAGGATAAGGTGTTGATTGGTGAGGCTAAGTATTCCTTGCTTTGTCTGGGTGGTGTTTTGAGGATTAGAAGCCATGTTTGTGTACCAAGAATGGGTGATTGGTTTAGATTGATTTTGGAGGAGCTCATTGTTCCAAGTATTTTATTCATGTACGAGTTACTAGATGTGTCATAATCTGAGATAACATTAATAGTTGGGTGGTATGTAGAAGGATGTAGCGGATTTTGTAATTCATTGCCTATGTTACCAATAGGTGAAGGCCAATAATTTGAGACCTGGTGATTTGTTTCAGAGGTTACCCATTATCGAGTAGAAATGGGCATGGAGCACTATGAATTTTGTAAGCTGGTTGCCTCATACTTCTCATGGATCTTATAGTGTTTGGGTCATGTAGATTGATTGACCAAATTCGCTTACTTAATTTTGGTTCAGATTTCTTTCAGTGTTGAGAGATTGGCCCATATCTATATTCGTGACATAGTCTATATTCATGGTGTGCTAGTGTCTATCATCTCAGATTAAGGTTCTATGTTCACATCTCGCTTCTGGAATACTTTAAAGAAGGAGTTGGGTACTCGGTTTGATCTTAGTACAACTTTTCACCCCTATACCAATGGTTAATCAGAGGGACTATCAGGTTTTGGAGGATATAATCTGTAGTTGTGCCCTAAACTTTGGAGGTTAGTGGGAATCACATCTAGCTTTTGTAAAGTTTGTATATAATAATAGCTACCTCTCCAGTATTGACATGGTTTCATTTGAGGCTTTCTATGGTAGGTGTTGTCACTCTCCAGTTGGTTGGTTTAATGTTTCTGAGATTAGACCTTGAGGTAAGGACTTTCTTTGTGAGTCTTTAGATAGAGTTTGAATTATTCAATATAGACTCTGAGCATCTCAAAGTAGGTATATGTGTTATGCTGATCGTAGACTTTGTGCCTTAAGATTCAGTGTTAGTGATTGTTTTTTCTTTATGTTTCTCCAATAAAGGGTGTCATGAGTTTCAGGAAGAGGGGCAAGCTTGGCCCTAGGTATATTGGATTTTTTTGAGATCCTTCGAACTATAGGGGATATGGCCTATGAGTTAGCATTACCTATAGATTTATCAGTAGTTCATTTAGTTTTTCATGTTTCTATTCTTCGGCGTTATATTCCAAATGAGTTTCATGTCATTCATTGGGATTCAGTCCAGTTGGATGAGTGGTTGTCTTTTTTTGAGGAGTCTATCTCTATTCTAGCCAGAGATGTTAGACAGTGGTGTTTTAGAGTTATTCCTATAGTTAAGTTCCAGTGGAGGCATCTTCCTATAGATGACTCTACTTGGGAGGTCAAGTCTAATATGTGTAGTTGTTATCCCCACCTTTGCATTGATTTAGGTATTCCTACTTCCTTTAGTTCGAGGAAGAACTAGATTCTTAGTGGTGGAAGATACAATGACCTGATTTTTTTGGAGATTTATGTGAAATAATTATTTTTGTGTGAAAAGACCATTTTACCCCTCCTCGTAGTTGTATTATGGTAATTTTGGGGTATGGTGATGATTGGCATGGTTCCTAATATTTTTGGTATGGTTTATGTGAGATAGTTATTTTTGATGGTCTTAAAGGCTTATTAGTGACTTCGGTCGACATCTTTTTATTTGTGCATCGGATGGCAAAGCAGACTATGCCAACGAATTCTGAACGTCTATTCTAGGTATTAACATAGTTTGTGTGGTTTTAAAACTTTTATATCTCATTTCGTCCCTCCATTCGAAAAATTGCAAAATTGGGTTTTATAGGGCAATTTTATGAAAATGACATTTTTTAGAAAATCTGATATCTCCATTAAGTCTGGTGCATCGAATTTAGTGAGTTAGCAGAGTTCATTTTAGTACTTCCGATTATAGATGAATTTTGAAGGGTTCGCAAAGACTTGAAATTCTCCAAATCTCCAGCTCGTACACTCGGTTAAGTGATGCTTTGGTCATTTCAATGACTTGGATGGACAACCAAAATATTGCCTAAGAAATACCCGACTCGCTTAAGCGATAACGCTAAAGTGATGGCCTAATCACTTAAGCGACACTGGCATGCCAGATGCCTATCGCTTAAGCGACAACCATGCAACATACACGATGAGGCGGGCTTTGCTTAAGAAACACCTGGTCGCTTAAGCAATAGCCTTCTAAGCAACCCGGTAGTTGCATAGGCTATGCGTGGGTGATTTATTTTCCCATTTTTGAGATGTTTACACCATTTTTGAGACTTAGATCTTGGGGATCGAGTTTTTGGGAATTTTCTTCCAATTCTAAGCTTGGGTAAGCTCCAATACTCCTATTTAAACTACTTTCTTCGATTTTAATGATTTAAATCTTATTTAAACACGGGATTAAAGTTGGAATTTGGGTATTTTGGCCTGGAAGGTCCAAATCATCATTTCTTTGATTCAAACCCAATTTCGCTCCCTTTTCACTTGGTTCACTCCTATGAGTTCCTTTAATCTTGGAAAACATGTTTTAAGACAAAAAATCCAATTTTACCCATCTTTTTAAAAACTCATTCTGAGGGACTGTTTTGACCCCAATTCGAAAATAGGCAATATGAGTATTGTTGGCTTTCTTTTGATTCATAGATTCTATATTAGCATATTTTAGTTGATTTCGGGTTCGTTCATAAGGGGAAAGCTCTGATTGAAGGACTTTGAGACAGGTTTTTGCATTCATGTTATATTATGGCTTAACTTCTTTTAGACTGGGTTGGGTAGTTAATACTAATTTAAAAGAATACTATTTGTATTAGGTTGTATCATGGAAAATACATTTAGGTGATTTATGTTCCCGTATGGTGGACTATGTGAATAATATTTGGTAGTTTTGAGACATTATTTTCTATATGTGACTGCGCGGTGTCTTATTTGATATTGTAGACTAGTATTTCATATATATATGTCTGGTTGAACTCTTTTTGGTGAGGAGATTTTTTAATTTATATGGTATTAAGGACTTTTCTTAGATGTTTCACATGATGGTTTCTAGATTATATGAGATCATGGATGGTTTGATGATTTGAGTGGATTTTGGCTCAAATGGTTGGTATATTTGATGGATATTAGATATTATCATCTTGGTTGGTTGTGAGCATTACATCCTTTTATCATACTAATTCGTCAAACATTGGTACCACCGTGGAAATAGTGGACACAATGGCCTTTGCTGATAGAAAGTGTGACATCTTTAAAAATGATCTAATGTATGTGCTGAAGAGGATATATGGATATTGGTTGTATATGGGTCGACGAACCCCTCATGGGTCCTACCTCGTGACCATTTCTCAGTAGGTGTATACGGAGGTTGTTCAATGACCTCGTGCATCATCATCTTCATCATCATCATTATCCTTCTTGCATTTCATATATTGTGTTTATTCCATGATTGTATCTATGTTCTTGACTTTATATCTGCCTCTTTGCTCTATATTCTTATACTTGTGCTTGGTGTATGTGTATAATTATTATTTCACCCCTACCAATATTTTTTATATGTATGTATATAGTAGAACTGTTAGTGGAGATGGTATGGGCTACTATTTGGGCACTTTCTGATTGTAGTTGACGTGCCTATAATTTGTACTTATATGTTTTATTTTCTATTTTACTCAGTTGGCCTATGATACATACTAAGTACAAGTGGACCATGCTCATCCCTACTGCGCCCTTTCGATGCAGATCCAGGTACGAGTACGCCACACAGATAGCTGACTTGGGCAACATTTAGAGTATTCGAGGTAGTGGATGTCCTATACTTCAAAAGTTGGCCTACTACCTCCTCTTTTCTATTTTCCTACCTTATTTATTATTCTAAGATAGCTTTTGATCCTTTTTGGACTATCATTGTATCTTTGGACATTTCCAGATTTATTTAGTAGTTCTTTCTCTGTGACATCGGGTTTTGGGATTTTGTTTGGTATCTTGATTATGTTTTCATTTTTTACTATATATATGTGTGGTTTGACTTCGTTCTAAAGGTCTTGTCTTGGGTTTTTGTATTGATTTCTCATTCTGTATCATCTTGGGTGGTAGTCTTACTTGTCAAGGTCGTCGCAACAAGTGTCATCACGACCTTTGTTTTTTAAGTCATGACAACTCGCCCCCACAAGCCAATAAGTACAGAAAGATAAATAACCCAATGCGGGCCCCCATCAGCCCGGAGGGTATAATCAAGGAAATAAATAATCAAAGGCCCATAAATTTACCAAATATCAACTATAATCATCAAACCATCCATATCGTATCATATCATACACAACTCTTAATGCCGAATTTAAATTGAAACTCATATCATCATCATCATATCATCCTCGATAGTATCAACATCGTAACGTCATTTTTTTGACTTAAACCAAATTTCATATTATCAACGTCATCATCAATTGTCGAACTTGATTCAGAACTCATATTATCAATACCATATCAATTGTCGAACCTAAATCAGAAATCATATCAATAAACCATATCAATTGCCGAACTTGAAATGAAACTCATATCAATAAACCATATCAATTGTTGGACTTGAACCAAAAGTCATATCAATAAACCATATCAATTGCTGGACTTGAATCGAAACTCATATAAATAAACCATATCAAGAACCATATCTATAAACCACTGGGTTTTACTTGGAGATAGCACCAACTCTTAAATATCAAACTAGCATAATCATTAAGTATTCAACTCCTTAAAGTCCCACAATAATCATTAATAAGGGTATAAAATGTGTATAAAGGTCTATAAAAGCTAACACAAGTCTTGGCGTAAGGTAAGCCAGAGCTGTCAAAAATAAGATCAGTGATCTGCATTCTGGTAAGAAGTGATGGCTGAATTGGTGAACCGTCAGATTTATGATGGACTGTCCCACTCACCGTCACACCGAAACAGAAACACCCAAACCCTGGTGATGAGTGACGTTCAAAGTGGTGGTCCACCATATTTACAACGTACCATCAATATCACCGTCACTTTAACCCTATATCCAAATTAGGTTAGATTAAATTGTCACTCTTTATAAGTACTCCGTATTTGACCTAATGTGAGATTTTAAGGATAAAATTGAGCGGGTACATTCATTGTAACCGTTCCATGACCCTTAGCTATTCCATTTTCTTAAGATTTGAAAAACCTGAAGGGAGTTATCCCATCTGAGACTCCCTATCTTCTCTATTTTTACCTTATTTAAACTAGCTCACTCCTTCCCCCTCTTCATCATAAATAAATAGAAACGTAAGAACTAGAATTTGTAAATTAGCTTTGTCTCTGAGGTTTCAATCACGTAGCGTACCTGCACAATCTAGGTATGTGCAGACCCTTCTCTTCTGGTTGTCCATATTAAGTGTAAGAGCATGATTTGTTTTCTTAGATTGTTCTTATTGTGTTGAATTTGAATGACTTGAGTTGGACTTCAATGTGCTAATTTGTGTGAAATCTGAGTAGCATAAGTTGTTAAATTCAAAGAATGTGCTTAAAATATGAGTTTAGTGCTGTGTTAATGGTTGGAAATCGATCTGATGTTCAATTTCTCGACAAAAAGGGTCGAACCCAAAATTAAGGCTGAAGACGAAGGTGCGACGGTTAAATTGGTGGGCCATCAAATTTTTGATGGATCACCAAATTGACCGTCACAAATCACTCTGAGATGGTACATTCTAGATAAGAAGTGATGGATGAATTGGTGGACAGTCAGATTTATGAAGGGCTACCAACTTGACCGTCACAAAGAAATTTGAGATGACACTTTCTGGATAAGCAGGGACAGTTGAATTGGTGGACCGTCAACTTTTTGACGGACCACCAACTTGACCGTCACAATGAAAACTTACATGATGTATCTATTTTTGAATTTTGAACTAATTCATTACTTTTTTTTTAGGTGTCATGGCCCCTAAACTTCCGCAAACCAGAGGAGGCAGATCTCAACGAGGTAGAAATAAGTCCGAACCGCCTTACAACACTAAACAAAATGAAAGAGAAACTCTCATTTCTCCCAGTCTAAGGAGGAGAGAGAGTACATCTAGAAGTACAAGTTCAAGCCCCGATGAGGCAACTGTTGCTGTAACTCAACCATTGCCTGTAGAGGGTGATACTGAAACTATTAACGTGGAGGATCAAATGGGAGTTCCTGATGCTGTACATGAACCTGAGGGTGATAATGTTATCAAGTAAAAAGACCCACAAATTCAAGAAGCTATAAAGTGTCATATAGAGGAGGCACAATAAGAGTTCTATGATGGGTTGACACCCACAGCTCGAGGGATCAGAAGTTCATTCATAGAAGAACATCAGATTATGAAAACAGAACTTCATGAATATCCCGAGTTAGAGCGTCGTTTTAATGAATATGGACTGTCATGGGTGAGCAGACCACCAGGAGAGTACCAACCAAATTGGGTAAGGGAATTCTTCTCAAATTATCAGTGTTTGGTGAAAGCAGAATGCCCAAAGGGGACTCCAATCTCAAATAGACCAAATAGGGAGTCTGTCCTGGTTTGAGGGGTCACCATTGATATCTCAGCCCAAACAATTAATAGGATTCTATTTGGGCCAGGATATGACGCCCCACCCATTGTCCTAGATTTTGAGTATAGAGTGAGAAATGCTTTCGGTCAGAGACGTTGGGCCTCTTTTTTATTGACCGCTGATGGAAATCCTTCCTGGTTGACTAATTCCAAAGAGCGCATTGCAAAGTCCACCCTTAGCTTTAAAGCTAAGTTCTGGTTGGTTATTGTTCGGTTGAGGTTAATTCCAACAAAAGGAGATGGGAACTTGGATCATCACAGAGTAGTAGCAGTAGCCACTTTGGTTTTAGGGCTACAAATTGATTTTGGCCAGCTAATTGCAAATAAGATGTTCGTGTGGGCACATACAGTGACCACTTCTATACCCTTCCCATGTTTGATCACTGAGTTATGCAAACAAACCGGTGTTCCACTGATCTGTGGGGTTGACAACAAAGTGCATGCTACACATAGGTAGGACATTGAGAAGTTGAAGGACGAATCGAAATTCAAAATTTGTTTGACCAAGGCTCCAGCATATCAGCCTCAGCCTGCACCAATTCTCGAGGCCCCAGAAATGCCTGAAGATATGCCCCTACCCATCACCACATATGTACCACCTGATTACGTACCCTAGGGTACATCTGTAGGGTCAGGTTCTACATAATTTGTTGGTGGAGCGGAGTTTGTGGAATACGGGTTCAACCCACAAAATTTTGTTAAGGTGGTGAAGAATCAAAAGCGGTACCAAAAACAGTTAGAAAAGTGGGCTGGAGATTTCAAACCTTTTGTGGATAAAATTGTGGCCGAAGTAGTCAGGCCATTTCAAACTATTCAAGTTAGAATGGATAACATAGAAGCCCACATCAACAAAAGGCTAGATTCACTGTCTCTCCCTGATCTTGCCAAACTCATGGCAGAGTTTGAGCAGGCAAAGACGGACATAGCAGAGTTAAAGGAGAAACAGTCACAACTGCCTGCATTTGACCTAACTCTAGTGGTAAGTGATGATGATGAGGGCATTCTGGATCTGATGGGCAGACCCGTAAAGGAACAAGGCAAGCAACAAATGGATAAAAAAACAGCAAAGAAAGAAGAAAAAATGAGGAAGAGAGAAGCCATGTCACCTGAGGAGTTAGACCAATATAACCTAAAAAGATCTACAAAGAAGTCAATGAAAGAAGATGAAAAAAAGCAAAGAGAGGAAGAAATGAAGTGGCAGGAGTCTCTACTAGTGCTGCCCCAAAAATAGGGCAAAGTGCAGGATCAGTTTGGGAGATGATTCCTCCAATTGTGGAGGGTGAGGTTGTGAGTGCTCCTACCATCATAGGGGCCAACATTGCACCGGGTGAGGATGCAGGGACCTCACCCCACCTGACAGATACCTCAGAGGAATAAGAGGAGACGTAAATATCCTAATCCAATAATGTACGGTAATTTATTGCTTTGAGGACAATACTTATCTTTTTGTGTGGGGGTGGGTGTATTTACATCATGGCTGAATGTTGTTGCCAATATTTTGAATCCAATCATGTACTATATAGTAAAATCGGCATGTCTAGGGTGTTTTTATTATTGCATTTTAATTTCTGCAGCTTGTGATGTAAATATTTGTGTTTAATGATTATCTATAAAATGTTTCTATTTTAGTACTTCGTTGTAAATATGGATAATGAATGATGTTGGCATAAGACTATAAGCATGTGTATGTAATTATTTACCTTATTCATGCAAACATGTGTACATAACCTCCAATAAATCTGTATTTGGCATTATTCTATAAGAGGTGCATGAATCATGTGATGAACATTCCAAGAGTTGCAGAAGAAGTTTAGTTTAGTTTCCGGTAGGTGTGAGGATTTACTTTTAGTTCTTGGATAGTCTAATTCCTAGAACTTGCCTGAGTCATTGATACGGTCTTCTAGTGGATTCAATAGGATAGGATAACAGGCCTCCTTGTACTTTTAACCCACTTAGCCTAAATAAATAACTCCACCAAAAAGATTTTTATCTCATTTGAACCCGTCTTGTGCCTGTAGGACCCTTTTTTTCAATTCCAATAACGTTCATTTACTCTCCGTAGGGCATTAGCATCCTACTCTGGCCTTGGCCCAATATTTGGGTATTGTGCACTTTAACTTAGGCAAAACACCTAAGTTAAGGGTGACTTTTGTCAAGGTGCAAATGCTAAATGGAAGTTGAGTGTAAATTTTAGTCTAAAAGTTTTTGGCCCTGATCAGTTCAAAGATATTTTGCACCTTAAGTTGAGGGTGACTGTTGATGCTTGTCTTTTTTAATATATATATATATATATATATATATATATATAAAGAGGGGGAGTGATTTTATGTCTGAAGAATAGCCTGTTATTAAAAACAGTAAATGAGTTGATCTGGGTTACAGTAATGCAATGACAAGGAGATTTAAGTCTTAATGAGTCACTTTATCCAAAAGCATATCCTTAACTAACCTGAAGCCTCATTACAAGCCTTGAAAAGACCTATTTGATCCTAGTGATTCGACTTTAAGGAGGTGTCGTATGGCTAGGGCAATCCTATGGGTATTTAGGACTATTCTTGTAACTTCTTTGATGAGTGTGAGAGTTTAGATTATGTCCACATCATATGATGAGTTGTGGATTTCATTGTTGTGAGGGAAACTAGAGTTTCACTGAGTTTTGCTGTTCTCTGTGGGATGTAACATCCATGTTTATGTGCTGAATTATGATCAATGCCGGGTGTAGACCCTGATGTGTTAAATTCATGTAAGTGAAATGATGGGTGAATAGTTGCATCAAAATGTTTCAGCGTTTGGTTACAGGTCATTGTATTGTTCATGTTCTCAATAAGGTGCTGAGTTAATTGAGGACAAACAATTATCTTAAGTTAAGGGTGTTGATGTTCCGTCTTTTGACTGAACATTTGGTATCATCTTCTTGGGAAAATTGTATGTTTTCAAGCAACCAAAGTGGTATTTAATGAGTTGTTTTAGTGTTTCAGGGAAAGGAGTGAATCATAAAAGAAACTTGGAAAAAGTAGCAGTTAAAGGAATTTGACGGTCAAAATGGTGGACTGTCAGACTTCTGACGGACCACCAGTTGGACCGTCAGGCCTTATCCAGAATATGGCCTCCCGAAGGACTCAGTGACGGACCATATGGTGGACCGTTAGACTTGTGACAGACCACCAGGTGTGCCATCAGGACTTATCCAGAAGTCACTCTCCGAAAGGACTCAGTGACGGAGAAAATGGTGGATCGTCAGTCTTATGATGGACCACCAGGTGTGCCGTCAGGCCTTATCCAGAAGTCACTCTCCGAAAGGACTCAGTGATGAAAAAAATGGTGGACCGTCAGTCTTATGACGGACCACCAGTTGGATCGTCAGAACTTATCCAGAAGCCACTCTCCGAAAGGACTCTGTGACGGACAAAATAGTGGACCGTTAGTCTTATGACGGACCACCAGTTGGATCGTCAGACCTTATCCAGAAACAACTTTTCTTGAAAAGTTAGTGACAGACCAGATGGTGGACCATCAAACTTTCGACGAACCACCACTTTGGCCGTCAACTTGGACGCAACTTTTCTAATTTTTAAATTTTAAATTCCTTTTTATTTGGGAACATATAAATACCAAATTTTAGGGTTAGCATTGGAATCTTTTATTATATTTGACAAATTTATCATCTATTGAAACTCTCTGTAACCTAGTACCTTGGGATTGAAAGATATCTTTAGGGAAGCTAATCATTCAATTCATTATTGAAGATTCAAGAACAGATTATTGAGATTTTTGTAAGTGAATTCTAAATCTATTTATGAATAATACAAGAATTATTTCTTCTTCTTCTATGGAATTTTGTGTCTAGTTCCCATAACTAGGGTTATGGGATCCTTAATGTGAAAAACATCTATGGGTTGTGAATCAAATTGAGTTCCATGAATAACTGATATTGTATAAACCTTTCTTTAATTTAATGGCTTTTCTTGGTTGCAAACTTGAAAAGTGAGCCCAAGAACATCGATTTTCTGAAAGGAAAGTGTTTGTTGGGAAAAGAAAGTGTTTACATGAATTCTAAGGGCTTTAACCTTTGGATTAATGGCAAATGCCCTAACAGGATTAGCTTACATGAGAAAATTATTTAAAGAACAATGTATCCTTTGAGTTTGAGAGTATTAGAGGATAATCTATCCACTTAGGTTGAGAGACTAAGGGATAAAGAATAGGATTCAACCCTTCTTGCAATTGAATTTGCTAAATGGAACTCTTAAGTGATTCACAACCCTAATTGTGCTAGCATTTTGGTAACCATAGCCCTGGTTTGTTTAATCTCATTAAATTACTAATTTCAAAGAGAATTATTCGTTGGAATACTCTTGTTACAATCAATTACTTTATAAGTTACAAATCAAAAAACCCCCTTATTCAGGAACCTCAGATCAACAGTCCAGTAACGATTACAATATTTAGTGAGCACAGTATTCCCTGTGGGATTTGACACCCAACCTAGTTGGGTTCTATATTTGACAGTGACCGCTTATACTTTCTAACGAGAGTTGTAATTTGAGCGTATCATCCACGGAGACTTGGAATTTTATAAGTCTCCAGAAGGTGTACCGCTTAAGCAGTATTTTGGTCACTTAAGAGACATAGCTTGATAACAAAATTATCACCTAAGAGACAACAGGCTTTCATAAGCAAATGTATCCTAAGCGATAACCTTGTAACTTACATGACACTAGCATGCCAGGAAGGTATTGTGTAAGTGATACCTCATCACTTAAGCGACCTATTGATCTCTTAAGTGATTCTTGGGCTATATAAATATCCAATTTCATGATTTTTCACTATTTTTTAGACTTGGAGGTTATGGTTTTAAGTTTTTGGACAATTTCTTCCATTTTCAAACTTGGGTAAGCTCCAAATCCCTATTTCTACTATTTTTCTTTGATTCTTGACATTTAAATCCAATTAAAACATGAATACAAAAGTAAAATTTATGGATTTTGCCTTGAGAGGACTAAATTAGAAATTCTCCAATCGAAACCCCAATTTCAACCCGTATTCACTTAGGTTTCTACTGTTAGTTCCCTTAATCATGGGGAATATATATTTGGACTGAAATTCAAGTTTTACCTTTTTTTTAAATCAATTTTAGGGGTCTGTAACGACCTGAGACTACCCCCTAGTCGTCACACGATGCTTGGAACCATAGGTGATCCCAAGCTAACCCATGAACTAGCATACTGATAAGCAACTAAATTATAACATAATAAATAGTTGTTCTACTATGTGGAAACATAATCATACTGAAAAACTAAAATAGATACAATACTGATAACGATTTATAATCTGATAAATCTGAAGGATGAAAATGAGATTTACATGACTTACTCTGACTGACATCTATGAAGCCTCTACAACACTAACTATAGATAGTTGGGATATGCCTGCAACTACCACTAATCAATAGACATGGAAAATAAATAAATTGTACATGAACTAAAACTGTCTGGAGTTCTCAGAGTAGGAGAACTCATTACCTGCTGGCTGGAATCTTCAACTGTCTGATCGTGATATGCGGGATACAATTAGTACCTACATTATGAAACAATGTAGCCACACAAATGTATATGTGGATCAGTACTTCTGGAATGTACTGAGTATGATGGGTGAATACAACAAATATAACTGATTTCATACGTAATCATAAACATGCATGCTAAGTGTAAGTAGACTCACCCATAGGCTGGAATAAACTGAAAATTGAAATATCTAAAAGCATGAGTAACAAACATTTTCTGATAAGATGGTGAATCTCTACACTTAGTTTCTGTAAAATTTACTTTAATGATATAAGCATAACTGAAGCTGGGATATAATAAAATATGGATACTGTATAAATACTATTTCTGAAACTATGCGATGGAGACTAACATATATTGAGGATCTAAATATACGATCACACTGAGAATGAATGCATAAATATACAAACTTATCAGATTAACTGAATGACAGATAGGTGAATACTGGGCATGTAAGACTGAACTGTACAAAGTCTGAATAACTAGACTAAAATTATAGAGTATTATACATATAAGAAAGGGATTGACTGAGTAACATAAGATAACTGAGCATGAATTCATGAAAATTATATTATCTAAGAATGCAAGACAAAGTGTATAACATGATTCTAAAATTATCTGTAAACTGAGGAACTAAAATACTAAAAACTGAATAATTGATAACTATACGCTATGGTCAAGCAAACTTGAAACTGAACTGAGTTATTGATCTAATTACTGGACTGAGACTGCGACTGTAACTAAGATGGTAACTAAGACTATAATAGATATTATAACTATGACTGTAACTGAGAGTGTAATTAAGACTGTAACTGAGACTATAACTAAGACTATAACTAAGACTGTAATTGAGAATGTAACTGAGACTATAACTAAGACTATAACTAAGACTGTAACTGAGACTTTAACTGAGAATTTAACCAAGACTGTAAATGAGATTGAATACTGAGTTTTGATAACTGAGTAACTGATAGCTGTGATTACTGATAACTAAGTTACTGATAATTAGGTGACTGTTTGTGATAGTCCTGATTCTATAGAACTAAATTAAGTTTTATACTAAGCTGGGGGACTGTTTCTGATTGTCCTAATTTTGTAGAACTAAACTGAGTTCCATACGGAGTCTGAAGCTAAAACTGTAACTGTGAGAGTGTTCATCTAACCAACATTTCCTAACCTTAGCTAATCGGGGTCCAACCTGTAACCCCCGTTGGAAGGGTGTCAGTACTGTGCCATGGGTACTAACACTGGCTATGTGGATCCACTAAACTGGTGTCCTGAAGGACTGAGGAGTAACCCTATACTAGCAAAAAACTCAAGAGATATGTGTCAACCCTAAACTGTCTGGAAGACATCTCAAACCTATGTTGGCTACATAGTTCTATAACTCAGGGATTGCTACTAAGGGCCAAATCCCCTGCAGGTAGGAATGCCCCAATCCTTAGGCTCACTTAGTGATGAATCCTACTCCAACTGAATGGCACTGGAATACTAATTGGTGCATGCACTATTAACTGATAACTGATAAGCTCAGGTTATGGTATTCTAAAAAAAATAGTGCATATGAATTTTAAGGTAAAAATTAATGATTAAACTGATACTGGGACTGAAACTGGATTGTACTAGGCTTGACTAATCCATCACTGATTTTGTTGACTGACCGAACTAGACTAACTTCACTGAGATCTGTTAACTGATTGGGTACAACTATTTACAACATTACTGAGACTATTATGTAGCTACTATAATTCTAGGTAAACAACTAGATTTTGGGTATTGAATACCCTTAGGACTTGATAGCATTGAAAGTAAAACATGGCATGATCATAATAGCTTAACAAGAGTACCTTGTTAATAAGGCTTTCATTTAAACATTTTGTTAAACACATTAGAGGCATGGACTTGTACATGAATGGTACCATATTAGAACATGTCATGATCATGAACTTGAACATAGAAATATCATAAACATGGGAGCATAGCATGATTACATAACTAAGATCTTGAATTATAGAATTCACATGTAATTCGCTTGAAATAGGACATGGGCGTTTCATCAAAACATGTAAAGTTTATAGCTTGATTGTAAGTATGTCTTAAGCATGAGGAAATAATAGAGTTACATGGAAAAGGTTATAGCTTGGGTATTCATCTTGAAATTGACTTAACATGATATAGGAATTTCATCAAACATATGGAAGGCATGAATTTAAAATATGAGATTGTTGTTAAACATCATGAATTTAGGATCTATCATGGAATTTACTCGAAGAAAGCATGGGAAATTCAAATTCATAGCATGAGGAATTTAAAATCTTGCATGGAATCATACATGGGCTTAATTGAATTAAAAACATCATGAAAACATGAAATTAAATATTGCTTGAACATACAAAATACCATAATAATGGAAAATTCATTCTTTAATTAAAAGAAAAGTGTTTTTGGGCTCCATGGGTGAAATAGGACCCATGGATGAACTCCCACATACCGTAAAGATTTAATCTTGAAGGAGAAAGACAATCTTGAAAGCATTCTTGAATTAGAAAACTTGAGTTCTTTCTTTTCTTGAAGAAAATTTGATGAAGTTCTTGGTGTTCTTGAGGAGGCTAGGGTTTTTCATTGAGAGAAAAGATGAATAACTGAGTGTATATTGCTTTTGGGAGCTAAAATTAAGTGTTATGGGAGAATTTGGGTGATGGGAAGTGACCAAAGTACCCGTAGACCATTTAGAAACTGAAATAGCATGTGAAATAGTCCCGTAACGTGTTGTCCATTTCATCATATCGCTAATCGCATTGACAACCTACGATCGCATCCCAATCGCGCTGGCTTACTGCTTCACACGAAAAATGCCATAACTTTTCGATCGAGTATCGGATTTAGGCGAAATTAGCATCGTTGGAAAGAGAATTCAACTATCTACAATTTGGTGGTTCTTTAGCTGCAAAATTCTATGTATATTATAAGTTATAGACGTTTAAATTAGACCCTTGTAGAAACAAATGCCAAACTTTGGACGAATCAAAGGCTCTAAGATCAACTTTGTTCTAAGTGGTTCTTATGAATATTTTTCACCTCAAAAGCAAATAAAACATGAGGATAAAGATCATCCAACTCATATTTTCATGGTAATCATTTATATCATAGCTTATATATATAGGAACGATGGTTCAAAGACTAGCTCAAAAATGTGGGGTATTACATTATCTCCCCCTTGGAAACATTCATCCTCAAATGAGACTAGTTAGACTGAGAGTACTATACGGAGGAAATTGAGATCATATTCTAAACATGAATGACTTGGAATATGACTGCATAACTGATTTTGAAACATGATACCTGAACTTAATAGCATGAACTGAACTGATTTCTTGAATACATGCAGTGACATAAATTCATCGGAGAGGTCTGAACTGAGGACATACATGACATAAATCGAATTTCACTAATAATTAGTGAGGTAGCATGATCACCTGGGACTGAACATACTATAAGGCATGGGTACATGAGTCATGAGTTGCATGACTTGAGTTTGGAGTTCATGATGTCATGGAACATGAATTATACTACTGAGTGAACTGGAACTTCTCATAGTAGAAACTGAAAGGTGTACATGGTTTTTCTATGAAGTGTATGAATATAAGATGTGATGAGGGAGCTGATATGTTAGGCACGAGTAGATATCGTGATGCATGAAAAAATTTGCACTGAGCTAAGAATAGGTTGAGAATCGTCCTCCCCTTACTACTTTTCTACACATACTGGCACTACTACTAGAATCTAAGATCCTGACTTGGTCACTTGTTCTATCATCTACCCCTTAGACTAAAGATATCATCTTAAGTCTATGACCACTTTACTAAACTCTAAACTGAACTACAATCACTTTACTCTAGAGTCTGGGTTATAATAATACACATGAATACTAAACTCCCATAGAATATACTACCCTTAACTTTCTTTAGCTTCTGCAATCATCATCACATACTTATACTCTTTTCTACACATACTTGCCTCACTAAATATATCATTATACTAAATTTTGAATCAATAACCTAAATTCTTGCATACGCTGTTCAAGCCAACTGATTTACCTTTCGTACATCTAGCCCCATGAAGATATAATCTTCTCAATTTAGATAACACTATCCCAACTCTACTACTACTACTAAACTTTTGGGTTCATACTTCTAACTCTAAATCATATACTATATAAGGGATTCTGAGAAGGAATCTAAAAACATATCTAACTTTGGTTTAATGCATGATTTTCATGAACATGAATAAAATATTTCAAACTTTAGGACATAAGGGCACTGATGGGATACTTTCTTAGTCAACTGCAATCCTATAACTGTCTGTGGGGACTGGCTGAGGAAACACTGTCTATAAGGATTTAAGCTTCACTATTTCTGCCACCTCAAAACTAAGGCAGAGTTAGCATAAATAGATCAAGATGAGGATATGCATAAATTTCTTAGATAATATTCCTACTGCATGATCTAAGACTTAAAAGAAGGGAAATATTTCCTAAATTCCCAGTAGCCTCTTGAAGAAAAGTACAGATGTATCCATACCATTCCTCAAGACTCTACTAGACATGACTTCATAGGAACCCTAGGACACTTGAACTCTAGGCTCTGGTATGAAGTATATAATGACTCGAGACTACCCCTAATCATCACACGGTACTTGTAACCACAACTGATCCTAAGCTAACCTATGAACTGGCATACTGATAAGAAATTGAATTATGACATACTAAGTAGTTTTTCTACTATGTGGAAACATAATCATACTAAAAATATAAAATAGATACAATATTGATAAAGCTTTATAATCTGATAAATCTAAAGGATGAAACTGAGATTTACATAACTGACTCTGACTAACATATATGAAGCCTCTACTATACTAACTATAGATAGTTGGGACATGCCTCTAACTATCATTAATACATACACATAGAAAATAAATAAACTGTACATAAACTAAAACTGTCTGGAGTTCCTAAAGTAGGAGAACTCATCACCTTCTAGTTGGAATCTGCAACTATATGATCGTGATGTGTGGGATATATTTTACGTATATGTATATCAGTACTTCTGGAATGTACTGAGTATGAAGAAGTGAATTCAATAAGTAAAATTGATTATATACGTAATCATAAATATGCATTCTAAGTGTAAGTTGACTCACCAATAGGCTAGAATAAACTGAAAAACTTAAATATCTTAAAGTATGAGTGACAAATATTTTCTGATAAGATGATAAATCTCTACACTTAGTTTCTATAAACTTTACTTTAATGATATAAGCATACTAAAGCTGGGATATGAAAAAACATGGATACTGTAAGAATACTGGGTTTGAAATTATGCGATGAAGACTGACATAGATTGAGGATCTAAATATACAATCACACTAAGCATGAATGCATAAATATACAAGCTTATCGGATTAACTGAATGACATATAGGTTAATACGGGGCATGTAAGACTGAACTGTACTTAGTCTGAATAACTGGACTGAAATTATAGAGTATTATGCATATGAGGAAGGGACTGACTGAGTAACATGAGATAACTGAGCATGAATTCATGAAAAATGTATTATCTAAGAATGCAAGACCAAACGTATAACATGATTCTAAAATAGTCTATAAACTGAGGTACTAAAATACTAATAACTGAATAACTGATAACTGTACGCTATGGTTAAGTAAACCTAAAATTAAACTGAGTTATTTATCTGATTACTGGACTAAGATTGTGACTTAGACTGTAACTAAGATGGTAACTAAAACTATAACTGAGATTGTAACTATGACTGTAACTAAGACTATAATTGAGACTATAACTAAGACTGTAACTAAGACTGTAGCTACGACTGTAACTAAGTATATAACAGAGACTATAACTGAGACTGTAACTGAGACTAAATACTTATTTTTGATAATTGAGTAACTGATAGCTATGATTACTGATAACTGAGTTACTGATAACTGGGTGACTATTTGTGATAGTCCTAATTCTGTAGAACTAAACTAAGTTCTGTACTGAGTTGGGTGACTATTTTGGATAGTCCTGATTTTGTAGAACTAAAATGAGTTCCATACTGAGTCTGAAGCTGAAACAGTAACTGTAGGAGTATTCATCTAATTGACATGCCCCAATCTGACCTACTCGGGGTCCAACCTATAACCCAGTTGGAAGGGTGTCAGTATCGTGCCACAGGTACTAACACTGGCTATGTGGATCTACTAAACTGGTGTCCTTAAGGACTAAGGAGTTACCTTATACTAGCAAGAAACTCATGAGTTATGTTTCAATTCTAAACTTGTTGGAAGATATCTAAAACCTATGTTGGCTACATAGTTCTATAACTCAGGGATTGCTACTAAGGGTCAAACCCTCTGCTAGTAGGAATTCTCCCATCCCTGGGTTCGCTAGATGCTGAATCCTACTCCTAATAGAATGACACTAGATTACTAACTAATGCTTGCACTGTTAATTGATAACTGATAAGCTCGGGTCATGGTATTCTAAAAATAACAATGCATACAAATTTTGAGGTAATTATTAATTATTAATCTGATACTGGGACTGAAACTGGATTGTACTAGGTTTGACTGAACCCTCACTGATTCTGTTGACTGACCGAACTGGACTAAGTTCACTGAGTTCTATTAACTGATTGGGTACAACTATTTAGTACATTACTGAGACTATTCTATAGCTATAGTAAGTCTAGGTAAACATCTAGATTTTGGGTATTAAATACCCCCAAGACTCGATGGCAAAATTAAAACATGGCATGATCATAATAGCATAATAATAGTAGCTTATTAACAATGCTTTCATTTAGATATTTTGTCAAACACTTAAGAGGCTTGAACTTGTACATAAATGGGACCACATAATAATATGTCATAATCATGAACTTGAACATGGGAATATCTTAAACATGGGAGCATAGAATAATTACATAACTAAGATCATGAACTGGGGAATTCATATTTAATTTGCTTGAAATGGTACATGGGTCTTTTATCAAAACATGTAAAGTTTAGAGCTTGAATGTAAGAATGTCTTAAACATAAGGGAATAATAGAGTTAAATGGAAAAGTTCATAGCTTGGGGATTCATCTTGAAATTGACTTAACATGATATGGGAATTTCATCAAACATGTGAAAGGAATGAATTTAAAATATGAGAAAATTGCTAAACATCATGAATTTAGGATCTATCATGAAATTTACTTGAATAAATCATGGAAATTCAAACTCATAGCATGAGGAATTTAAATTCTTGCATGAAATCATACATGGGATGAATTGAATTAAAAACATCATGAAAATATGAAATTCAATATTTCTTGAACATACAATATACCATAATAATGGAAAATTCATTCTTTAATTAAAAAAAAGAGTTTTTGGGCTCCATGGATGAAAGAGGACCCATGGATGAACTCCCACATACCTTAAAGCTTTAATCTTGAAGGAGAAATACAATCTTGAATTAGGAAACTCGAGTTCTTACTTTTCTTGAAGAAAATTTGATGAAGTTCTTGGTGTTCTTGAGGAGGCTAGTGTTTTTCTTTGAGAGAAAAGATGAATAATTGAGTGTATATTGCTTTTGGGTGCTGAAATTAAGTGTTATGGGTGGATTTTGGTGAGGGGAAGTGAGCGAAGTACTCCTAGACCATTTAGAAACTGAAATAGCATGTGAGAAAGTCTTGTAATGTGTTGTCCATTGCATCACATCGTGTATCTAATTGCGTCGATAACCGACACGTTGCATCCCAATCACGTCGGCTTACTACCTTACATGGAAAATGCCATAACTTTTTGCTTGGGTATCGGATTTAGGTAAAATTGGTATCATTAGAAAGCGAATACAATTATCAAAATTTTTGTGGGTCTTGAGCTGCAAAATTCTATGTATATAAAAAGTTATACACATTTAAAGTAGACCCTTGTAGAATTGAATGTCAAACTTTGGACGAATTAAAGACTCTAAGCTCAATTTTGTTCTAAGTGATTCTTATGAACATTTTTCACCTCAAAATAAAATCAAACGTGAGTATAAATATCATAAAACTCATATTTTCATGGGAATCATTTAGGTCATAGCTTATACACGTAGGAACGACGATTTAAAGACTAGCTCAAAAATGCGGAGTATTACAGGGTCCATTTTGACCCCCACTCAAAAATAGGAAATATGAGTATTGTTGGCTGTTTTTTATGTGTAGATTCTATATTTGTATGTTTTAGTTGATTTTGTGTCCATTCATGAAGAGAAATCTCTGAGTTAGAGTCTTTTTGAATCAATTTTTGGCATTTAAGGTTGGTTATGGCTTAACTGTCTTTAAACTGAGATGGGCAGTTCATATTGGTATAAAATCATGTTTTAGGTGTGGGAACTAATAATGAAATGGTTTTATTACTGTGTTTCTGTTCATGCGAGGGCCTATGTTGTTGTTAATTGGTGGTTTTGAGACATTAATTGTTATGTGCGACTATTTGGAATCTTATATGTTGTTATTATTTGTATGTACATATATTTAGTGGTACCTTTTTCGTGAAAAATCCTAAAGTCAAATTTGTGTGGTATCAATGGCATATTATTGTGTATTTTACCCTATTCGCATACGGATTACATTAGATTCATTGATGGTTGGCATATTGAGTGGATTTTGAATCACATGTTTGGTATATTGGTTGAACATTTGAAATTCTTATTTTGGTTTGTTGTGATTATCACATCCTCATATCATATTCATTCATGAAACACTGGTACCACCATGGAAAAACTGGCATTTTCAGACAGAAAATGTGATATCTTTAAAAACCCTCTACTAATGTATGTGTCAAAGAGAAGTGATATTGGATTAATAATGGATATTGGATTGTATGTGGGTTGATGAAACCTTTATGGTTCCTACCTAAGGAGCACAGTTTAGTAGGTTTATACGGAGGTTGTGCGACAACCTCATGCATCACATCACATTATCATCACATTTTCATTGCATTTTATATATTGTGCTCATTCTGTGTTTTATTATCATCCTTGAAGTGATATCTGTCTATTTGTACTTCTTTCTCATACTTAAATTTGGTATATGTGTATATTTATGCTTCTTTCTCATATTTATATATGGTATATATGTATATTATAGAAATATTAGTTAAGACAGTGTGAGCTACCATTTGGGTAATTTTTTTATTGCAGGTGGCGTTCCCATAGTGTGTATTTTATATGATTTATTTTCTATTTTACGCAGTCGGCCTATGTACCTACGAAGTACAATTGGACCATACTCACCCCAACTGTGCCCTTTCAGTGCAGATCTAGGTATGAGTGCACCGTACAGTAGCTGATTTGAGTTGTGTTTTGAGTACTCTTAAGTTAGCGGTTGATTTATGTTTCTAAAGTTGATCTACTACCTCTTTTTGTTTAGTTTATGTTGTGTATACTTATTCTGAGATAGACTGTGATCCTTTTAGACTATCGGTTGTATGTCTTTGACATTCGAGATATATTTAGTAGTTCTTACACTTTGACACCAGGTTTTAGGAAATTGTATGGTATCTTTGGTTATGTTTTCTTTTTAATTATTTGATATGTGTGGTTTAACTTTGCTCTAGGATTCTAGCCTTGGGTTTTGGTAGTGATTTCTTATTTCATATCATTGTGGGTAATAGGCTTACATATCATGGCTTATCACAAAAAGTGCCATCATGACCTTTGGTTTTTGGGTCATGGCAAATTAGTATCAGAGTAGCCAAGTTTTATTAGTCTTATCAGTGTAAGAATAGGGTGTCTGATAGAGTCTCATGGATCAATATGTAGACATCCATATCTATCTTTAAGAGGCTATAAAATATCTTTAGGAAACTTTCTATATTTTGTTCTTTATCACTTTGATCTTTCATACTATGTGTTATAAATTGTATATCACTTTTTCTACATAGATAATGAGGATTAGATGTCATAAGGATAAAAATACAATGCCATTATCGGAGGAGAAATATTAGTCTATAGGGAGAGTTGTAAGTCATAGATAGGTTTGAGGTAGTAGATAGGAACGAGGATCTTCCCTGTCCAGAGGTAGTACTAGGATTTCTCCCCTGAGCCTTGCATTAAGCATGCTAGAGATATAGGGCTTACTCTAGTTTTATAGAGTTCTTTTATCATAGTTGGGTTGTTGATTTATTTGGAGAGTGCTTCTTTTAGTTCACTTGGTGTTCCTCCAGCTCCAAGTATTGTACTTCCATTTGTGCTAGAGTCTTCCTATGATGTTCCTCTAATTCTGAGTGTGTGTCCTCTAGTGGTACCAACATCTACTTATAGTACTCTACAGACTCTGAGTGTTTTTACTCCTTCATTTACTAAATCTAAGTATGGTACTTCAAGATTATGAGTTAAGCCTTCATTTATGTTACCTCCTCGGGTGGGATCTCAGCCAGTCAGATGAAATATGCCTCCAATTATTTTGTGTACAATTATATCTTCTGAGGATCAGGACAGGTTTGGGAGATTTACTTATTTAGGTCCTCTTAGGTTCAGTAGTGTTATAGTCGAGGATGCCTATGAGTTCTTGATTGACTGTCGTGAGAAGTTTCATAACCTAGGATCGCTTGAGTCATATGGGGTTGCTTATACTACTTAACAACTAAGAGATATAGCTAGGTATTAGTAGATGTCATATATTAGTTGTATACCTTTTTATTCTCCAGAAATGACTTAGGATCAATTTGCTGAGGTTTTTCTAGATAGTTTTGTGCGATACAGTTTAAGGGATCAGATGATAGATGAGTCAGATCAACTAGAGCAGGGCTCCATGATTGTTGCAGAGTATGAGGTATGTTTCCATGCCTTGTCTAGATATTCATAACCCAGCATTACCACAGAGTCTGAGAAGATTTAGAAGTTTATGACGGGGTTAGATATTTCTCTTCAGTTGGCTACTACCCAGATGGTGGTGTCTAGTGCATCATTTTAGAGTTTAGTGGATCATGCCAAGATGATTGAGTTTATTCTTTGAGCATCTCAGGGAGACTCCTAAAGGGTGCACCTTCTGGGGGAGTTCAGAGGTCATACTCCTCGATGAAACACCTAGGCTTTAGACCCTTAGCAAAATTCCCTTATTTGAGGATTCTGGACTAGGTACGACTCAGGGTACTAGTCGTACCCATTAGATACAAATTCATGACCCCCCTCTATACACTAGATAGTGTGGTGGGTGTTACACACTATCTAGGGTACAACTTGACCTCCCTATTATTGTATGTTAAGGTACGAGTTGTACCAAGCCAAGTCGTATGGTGATTGGCACTTGGCCTAGTTGACACTATTGTGGGTATAGTTTAGGGTACCACTCTTACCCTTGGGTATAGGTCAAGGATGTGTAGTCATACCTTGATCAGTGTAGGGGTCCTTGGTGAGGCCTAGGCTATGAGTTAGGGTGTCACTCATACTCTAGGGTACGATTGACGTAAGTGAGTCGTACCCACCTGGGAAGTCACTTTTCAGCTTTTGAGCCAAGGGCTTTATGGACATTTCCCCTCCCTAAAACCCTTAAAACCCTTGGTAAAAAACATCTTTTGTCCTTCATTCTTCACATTTGCTAGATTTAAAAACACAAAAATCCTCTCAAGGCCTTCTCCCTCAAGATTGAAGCTAGGGTTTCAATGGGTGACCTTCTAGAGGCTTGAAGACCAAGAATTTTTCCTTGAATCATCTTGTTTAAGGCATGTGAGAACTTCCCTTGTTTTTAACTCAAAACCTATGTATTTCAAACATGGATTAAGACTTATAAATGATAATTTTGAAAACAAATGATAAGGGTTTTGTTGTTAAATAATAAGTAATAGTTGTTCTTGCTTATACTAGTGATTATATATGATATTAGTGATGATTTGTACTTGCAGGAGCTTATTGTTTGTGGTTAAACAAATGGGTCTTGAGTAACCCTAATAACGATGAATTCTACCATGATTTTAGCCTCGATAAAGGTATGCACACAAGGTGTTTGTGAAAATGTCTAAGTGAAATATCTAATCATATGTTATTGATATTTTAATGAGGTTAATGGGCCAATAAGTATTAATTGTTGGTAAATAGCATTGTAAAGAAACTTTTAGCCATGATATTAGTTAACTTATGACGATGTTGGTTTGATAACTAAGTAAAATTGGGGGAGGGGTAAAGTCCTTAATTATGAAATTGAATTGTGCTTGAACTAAAATATGGTATGATATTGCTAATGAGGATGAATGGTTTTTTAAGAGTTGGCCTATAAAAGTGTTGGAATGAAAAATACTTCCATGAATACCTTGTGGTCATATATGGTGTTGAATTGGTTAAATGGGTCAATATCCCAAGGTATTGAATTGGTCAATGAGATAGAGTTCCTAAGTGATGAGGTAAATAAATATAGATGTATGGACAAAGGGTTAGAGTCCAAATATTGACTGATGATAGTCACGATGGCTTGTGGTTAAAGTTCCTTGCTTACTAAGGTAGCTTGTGGTCAAAGTACATCGCTTATTGAGGTGGCTTATGGTTAGAGTCCCTTGCTAAATGAAATTGCTTGTGGTTAGAGTCCCTTGCTTAAATACGCCGGCATGGGGTTAGATTTCCTTATCTAATATGGCTTGAGGTTAGAGTCCTTTGCCTAATGAAAATGCATAAGGTTGGAGTCCCATGCCAAATAAAAGGGCATGAGGTTAGAGTCCCTTACCTAACAAAGATGTGTGTGTGATTAAAGTCCCTTGTCTAATGAAAACGTGTGTGTGGTTACAGTCCCTTGCCTAATAAGAAATATTTGAATACTTAAGTGTAGAAGGGCAGAGTCCTCCACTTCCTAAGTCATGATTGAATGCATCAAGAATGCTTATTAAGTCTTTTTTCCTTTGGAATGATGTGAAAATGTTATATATCTATACATATTTCTACATGTATTCCCATGAATATGAATGGCGTTGAATATGATGATTTGACTCGATTTTAAATGATGACTTTATCTTATCCTTATCCTTGAGTTACATGCTAGCGCTCAATCCGCTAACCGTCTCTGGACACTATGTCCCACGCGACAAAGGGGTCAGGGATTCTTCTTCTCTTCCTATATAGTGACAGGTGTTTGGGTAGTTCGTACATTTGCATTAAAGTGGTGAGCTTCCATTTTTCTGACGGCATACATTTCATAGTCTCTTATCTTTGGTCGTATATATATTTAGATTTGGTTTGGCTATTTTTGAGGGTTTGTACCGACATATATATAGACATTGAATTTGTGTAAAGACATTGTGAATTATTGTGGACTTGGGTATGTTGGTTAATATATTGATGTACATGAAATATTTAGACATTATCTATGTTATGCTTACTAGTTTTGTTTTTGCTATCTTGATATATAGTCGAAGCTTCTCCGACACTTATGGATTGATGTAATGGTTAGGGTGGGTTGACAGGGAAATCTTCGATTCATGTTAGGCTTGACACCCATACGACAAGGCCTGATTTCAAATCATGTCAAGTTGGTATCAGAGCCTAGGTTCATGGTTAGTTGGGTTTCCACAAAGCCTTGTCAAGTAGAGTCTCTTTTATAGGTGTGATGTGCGCCAAACTTATAAAAGAGGGGCTATGATACATTTAGGAATATTTCCCTTTCTTGTGTTTTGATCTCGCGATATAGAGTCTAAGGTCTTGAATTCTTCTTATTTCTGTTTGCTTATCTTTCAGATCATGTCTCTAAGAAGATCTGATACTCTGGAAAACCCTTCTATACCAATTGAGGGTCATATGGATAGAGCTCATCCAACTTTTGGGGTATAAACCCAAGCTAGAGTTGAGGTATATGACTATGCTCGTAGGGTTCCACCTATCCCAACTAACCCTTCTTTTGAGAGTGACATTCCTACTCAGTCACCACCTAAAGATACTACTAATGCCGAGTTTTGTCACTCTATCAATCTCTTGACTGAATTGGTAAGTTCTCAATTAGAGCGTGGTTCTCCAGTTACTATTTCTTCTAAGGCCATAAGAGTTGGCCAATTTATTAGGTTGCACCCTCTTATGTTCATGGGTACCAAGGTTTAGGAGGATCCTCAAAGCTTCATTAATAAAATAGAGAAGATCTTTCTGATCATGAATACTTCAGAGGTTAAGACTGTTGAGTTTACTTCCTACCAATTGAAAAATATGGCGTACCAGTGGTATGAAGGGTAGGAATTATCTAGAGGTGTGGATGATACTTCTTTATTATAAGAAGACTTCTCTATGGCCTTCTTGGACCGCTTCTTTTCTCAAGAGTTGAGGAAAGAAAAAGCGGAAGAGTTTGTGAACTTGAAGCAAAAGATGATATCTGTCAAAGAGTAAGCCTTGAAATTATATTAGTTGTGTAAGTATTCTCTTGAGATAGTTTTTATCATGAGGGATAGAATATGTACTTTCACTTTGAGTTTATCCTGTGAGTTGGTGCTTGAGAGTAAGGCGTCCTTGTTGATCAAAGACATGGACATTTCTTAATTGGTCGTATATATGCCACAAGTAGTGGAAGAGAAAAAAAAACAAGTTGAGTTTAGTAAAAAGCAAGGGAAAAAATTTAGACCTTCTAAGAAAAATGGTATAGACGATGGCAAGTGTCTAAAGAAGAAGTAGGGGAGTTCGTGTTCTTTATCCTCAGCTAGTGCTCTATACCTAAAGTCATCGAGTGATCATCGATCTCAGTTTAGTGGTGGATTTTGGGACTCGGGTGCACCATCACAGACTAGTAGGGCTCAGTAAGCTCCATCCTACCCACCTGATTATATGGTCATCCTCATTGTGTTCAGTGTGAGAAGGGGCAGAACAAATATTTTAGATATGGTTAGATTGGGCACATGTAGCAAAAGTGCCCCTTTCTAGCAGCTTCTTGGGCCAACATGGCCCCTATTGCTACTTCATCTACTCCTGTACTGAATGGTACTATTTCAACTTCTGCTTTTGTTTATGTCACCAGCACTGGTCAAAATTATCTGTATGCACTTGTTACTTGCCAAGATTCTGAGGTGTCTCCCGATGTTATCACGGGTATGTTGAAACTTTTCTCCCATGATGTGTATTGTTTGCTTGATCCAAGGTCTAGTCTTTCTTATGTGACACCATTTTTGGCTGTGCATCTTGGTTTTAGTCCAGAGAATGTGTCAGTTCCTTTTTCTATTTCTACCCTGGTAGGAGACTCTGTGGTTGTTAAAAGGGTCTATAGGGGGTGTGTGGTATCTGTTAGTAGTAGGGTAACTCTTGTAGATTTGATAGACTTCGATATGGTCGATTTTTCATGTTATTCTAGGGATGGATTGGTTGCACTCATGCTATGTTTCCTTAGATTGTCAGACTTGTAGGGTTATGTTTAAATTCCTTAATGAGCCGGTAATTGTATGGGAAAGAGGTTCCTTAGTGCCTAAGGGGAGATTCATTTCATATCTTAAAGCCAAAAAGTTATTCTTAAAGGGGTGTTTGTATTATTTACTCCGCGTTAAAGATTCTAGCTCGAAAGGTTCTTCTCTAGAATTCATTCTCGTGGTTAATGAGTTTCTAGAGGTTTCCCCAATGGTCTTCTCGGTATTCCTCCCAATAGGGAAATTGATTTTGGGATTGATCTTATTTTGAGCACTCGTCCAATTTCTATCCTTCCTTATAGAATGGCTCCGACGGATATAAAAGAGCTTAAGGAGCAATAGAAAGACCTCTTAGATAAAGGTTTCATCCGTCCTAGTATGTCTTCTTGGGGTTCTCTCATGTTGTTTGTGTGTAAGAAGGATGGTTCCTTCGTATGTGCATTGATTATCTTTAATTGAACAACTGGATCATAAAGAATAAATATCCTCTTCCTAGGATCGACGACTTGTTTAATCAACTTCAAGGAGAAAAGTTTTTGTCTAAGAGCGATCTTAGGTCGGGTTATCATCAGCTTAAGATTAGGGAAGTGGATATCCTTAAAACCTCTTTTAGAATCCAGTATAGTCATTATGAGTTTCTAGTTATGTCTTTTGGGTTGACAATGCCCCAGCGACATTCATGGATTTGATAAATAGGGTTTTCCATCCATTCTAGGACTTGTTTGTCATTCTTTTCGTTGATGATATATTGGTTTATTCTAAGAGTGAGGTAGATCATGTCGATCACCTCTGTGCCGTATTCTAAAATTTGAAGGATCATCGTTTATATGCCAAGTTCTCTAAGTGTGAGTTTTGGTTGAAGGTTGTGACTTTTCCTTGTTATGTTATCTCTAGTGAAGGGATTATAGTAGATCTTCAAAAGGTTGTGGCGGTTAAGAAGTATCCTAGACCTTCGACTCCAACTGATATTCAGAGCTTCTTGGGTCTAGCCAGCTACTATAGGAGATTTGTAGAGAGTTTTTCGACTATAGCTGCCCCATTGACTAAGTTGACCTAGAAGAAGGTCAAGTTCTTATGGTCGGATGCGTGTGAGGGTAGTTTTGAGAAGTTGAAAGACAAATTGACTTCAGCTCCGATTCTGACCTTACTGAGGGTAATGATGGTTTTGTAGTGTATTGTAATGCATCTCGTATTAGGCTTGGTTGTGTATTGGTGAAACATGGTAGGGTGGTGGCTTATGCTTCTTAGCAATTGAAGGTTCACGTGAATAACAACCATACTCATGACTTAGAGTTGTTAGCCATGGTTTTTTCTTTGAAGATTTGGCGACATTTTCTCTAGATAGTTCATGGTGACATTTTTTCCGATCATAAGAGGCTTCAGTATGTGTTTATGTAGAAGGAGTTGAATCTTAGACAAAGGAGGTGGCTTAAGTTTTTGAAGGGCTGCGATATGAGTTTCCATTACCATACGAGTAAAGCTAATATTGTCGCTTATGCTCTTAGAATCTATGGGGAGCTTAGACCATGTAGATGAGGATAAGAGGGAGTTGATGAAGGACATTCTCTATTTGGCTAATCTTGGAGTTTGTCTCACAGACTCAGATAATGGTGGTGTATTTGTCATCAGGTATCACAGTCATCTCTTGTTGTTGAGATAAAGGAAAAGCAAATGTTGGATCCCAATTTGATGAGGATCAAGAGTAATGTGGGTCAACAAAAGGTTATTGACTTTGTGATTGGTGGTGATGGTATCTTGATGTACCAGGGTAGGCTATGGTTTCCCAACATCTATGGAGTGAGGTAAATGATTATGGCCAAGGCTCATGAATCTCGGTATGCTATTCATCCCAGTTCTATGAAGATGTATCATGATCTTAGAGAGTTTTATTGGTGGAACAATATGAAATGAGATGTGGCTAGTTATGTGGATAAGTGTATGGTGTGTCAACAAGTGAAAGATGAGCACATGAGGCCCGAATGCTTATACCAAGAGATTACATTGCCCAAATGGAAGTGGGAGGTGATTTATATGGATTTCGTTATCGGTTTTCCCCAGACTCAGAATCAATGTGATTCTATTTGGGTCATTATGGATAGAATGACCAAGTCCACTCACTTCTTGCCCTTGAGGACTAATAATTCAGCGGAGGATTATACTAAGTTGTAGCTTGCAGAGATTGTAAAGTTGCACGGTGCACTGGTTTTTATTATTTTGTATCGTTCTACTCCATTATCATCTCACTTTTGGAAGTCTTTCCAAAAATGCTTGGGGACTAAGGTGTGCCATAGTATCTCTTTCCACCCAAAAATAGATGGACAAACGGAGATGACCTTCCAAATATTGGCAGATATGTTGCATGCTTTTGTGATTGATTATGGTGGTAGTTGGTATGACCATTTTTCTTTGATTGAATTTGCCTATAATAATAGTTACCATTCAAGCATTGGTATGGCGTCTTTTGAGGCATTGTATGAAAGGAGATATTGTTCTCCTATTGGGTGGTATGAAGTTGGTGAGGGAAAACTGCTTGGCCTAGATTTAGTTCACCAAGCCTTATAAAATGTGAAGGTGATTCATGATAGGTTTAAAACCGCTCAAAGTCATTAAAAGTCCTATGCGGATGTGAGACATAGGGATTTAGAGTTTAATATTGGTGATTGTGTATTCATGAAGGTATCTTTTATGAAGGGAGTGATGCAATTTGGTAAGAAGAGGAATCTTAGTCCCCGGTATGTTGGTCCCTGCTTGATTTTGAAAAGGGTTAGCAATGTTTCCTATGAGTTGGAGTTTCCTTCTAGTTTGAACTCTATTCACCCAATTTTCTATGTCTCTATGCTGCGTAAATGTTTGGGTGATACTTCGTTGATTGATCCCTTGGAGGATGTTGGAGTGTCAGACTCTTTGTCCTATGAAGAGGTCCTAGTGAGGATCTTAGGTCGTCAAGTTTGCCGGTTACGAACAAAAGAAGTGGATACGGTGAAGGTTCTATGGAGGAACCAAAATTCTGAGAAAGCTACTTGGGAGGTAGAGGAGGACATGAAGTCCAAGTATCCACATTTATTTTTCATTCTAGAAACTCGTGATTGAGGTATGTGTTAATCTTCTTAAATTGATTTATGTCTGTGGTAGACAATAGGTTTAAGTCCCTAAACTTAGCATTCAGCAAGTGTGGTGATAAATAATGGGTTCAAGTCCCTAAGTTTTAAATTGATCAAATTTCTTGATAAATGATGGGTTTGAGTCCGATAGTCAATGAAATAAATGGTTGATTGAGAACGGTCATGATATATGTTGTATCCTTGTAATATTCTTTGTTTTCTAACATGGCTAAAGGTTGGTTTGATGTGTAATAGTATGTTAACTCATGTTTATGTTTGCCTTACCTGTCATTAGAGGATGAATAATCCAAGTGGGGGAGAATTAAAATACCTAGGCTTTGGACCCTTAGCGAAATTCCCTATTTTGAGGATTCTGGACTAGGTACGACTCAAGCTACTAGTCGTACCCACTGGAACAGACTTAGTGACCCACCATCTCATACACTAGGTAGTGTGGTGGGGTTTAGTGACCCACCATCTTATACTTTCCCATGGTTATATATTAAGGTATGAGTCGTACCAAGCCAAGTCGTGTGGTGCTTGGCACTTGGCCTAGTTGACACTGTTGTAGGTACGGATTAGGGTACCACTCGTACCCTTGGGTATGGGTCTAGATTGTATGGTCGTACCTTGATTTGTGTAGTGATCCTTGATGAGTCCTAGGGTAAGAGTTTGGGTACCACTCCTACCCTATGTACGATTGACTTAAGTGAGTCATACCCACCTGGGAAGTCACTTTTCATGTTTTAAGCGAAGGGATTTATGGATATTTCCCTACCCTAAAACCATTAAAACCCTCGATGTATAACATCTTTTGTCCCTTTATTATTCACATTTTCAAGATCAAAATAGACAAAAATACTCTCAAGGACTTCTCTATCAAGGTTGAAGCTAGGGTTTCATGGGGTGACCTTCTAGGGGCTTAAAGACCAAGAATATTTCCTTGAATCTACTTGTTTAAGGCATGTGACTCTTTCCCCCTTTTTTTATTTCAAAAACCATGTATTTCAAACATGGATCATGAGACTTATAAATGATGCTTTTGAAATCAAATGTTAAGGGTTTTATTGTCAAATGACTGGTAATGCTTTTTCTTGCTTATACAGGTAATTATACATGATATTAGCGATTATTTTTAATTGTAGGTACTTTTTATTTGTGGTTTAACAAATAGGTCTTGTATAACCCTAATAATGATGAAT
Source organism: Capsicum pubescens (assembly GCA_030864215.1). Lineage (NCBI taxonomy): Eukaryota > Viridiplantae > Streptophyta > Magnoliopsida > Solanales > Solanaceae > Capsicum > Capsicum pubescens. Next base: position 177,719,505 of record CM061545.1, on the reverse strand, counting down.
TCTACCATGATTTTAGCCTTGATAAAGGTATGCACACAAGGTGTTTGTGAAAATGTCTAAGTGAAATGTGTAGTCACATGTTTTTGATGTTTTGAACTAGGGAAATGGCCCAATGAGTATGAATAGTTGGTAAATTGCATTGTAAACATACTTTTAGCCATGTAATAAGTTAAGTTATGATCGTTTCGGCTTGATGGCTAAGTAGGGGTTAAAGTCCCAAAATGTGAAATTAAATTGGGCTTTAACTAAAATATGGTATGAGATTACTTATGAAAGATGAATAGTTTGTAAGGTTCTTGATGACCATAAATTGAATCGTATGATGATTGAATTAAGGCATTGCCCAATTAAAATGTTGGAATGACAAATGTTTCCATGAAGTCCTTGCGCTCATATATGGTGTTGAATTGGTTAAATGGGTTAAAGTCCTAACGTTCTGAATTGGTCAATGGGCTAGAGTCCCTAAGTGATAAAGTAAATGAATGTCCATGTATGGATAAAGAGTTACAGTACCAATGTCTACTAATGATAGTAACGACAACTTGTGGTTAAAGTCACTTTCTTACTAAGGTGGGTTATGGTTAAAGTTCCTTGCTTACTAAGGTGTCTTATGGTTAGAGTCCCTTGGTAAAAAAAATTGTTTGTGGTTAGAGTCTTTTGCTTAAATATGCTAGAATGGGGTTAGAGTCCCTTATTTAATATGGTTGAGTTAGAGTCCCTGCCTAATGAAAATGCATGAGGTTAGAGTCTCATGCCAAATGAAAGGCCATGAGGTTAGAGTCCCTTGCCTAACAAAGATATGTGTGTGGTTAAAGTTCCTTATCTAATGAAAATGTGTGTTTGGTTAAAGTCCCTTTTCTGATAAGAAATATTTGAATCTTTAAGTGTGGAAGGATGGAGTTCTCCAGTTCATGACTCATGATTGAATGCATCAAGAATTCTTGTTAAGTCTTGTTTCTATATATATACATACATATATGTATATACATATATACATGAATGCCCATGAATGTGAATGTTGTTGAATATGATGATTTGACTCAATTTTGATGATGAATTTATTTTATCTTTATCCTTGAGTTACATGCTAATGCTCCAACCACTAACCATCTCCGTATGCTATGTACCATGCGAAAAAGGGGTCGGGGCTGCTTCTTCTCTTCCTGCATAGTGATAGGTGTTCAAGAAGTTCGTGTGTTGGCATTAAAGTGGTGAGCTTCCATTTTTCATAAGGCATATATTTCATAGTCTCTTATCTTTGGTCGTAGATATTTTAGACATGGTTTGGCTATTCTTAGGGGATTTTCCCAACATATATATAGAAATCGTATTTATGTAGAGGCATTGTGGATGATTGTGGACTCGGGTATGTTTGTTAGTAGATTGATGTAAATAAAATGTTTAGACATTGTCTAAGTTATGATTACTAGTTTTGTTTCTGTAATCTTGATGTATACTCGGGGTTCCTTCGACACTTATGGATTGATGTAATGGTTAGGTTGGGTTTACGAGGCAATCTCCAATTCATGTTGGGCTTGAGACGCCCATACAACAAGGCATGATTTTGGGTCGTGTCACTTAAGGTATAGATTCTAGAGGTTTTCGCGGGTAATATGGCATACCCGTGAAGTAATCCTTACAAGGTTCACGCAATGGGTCTTATAGTTCAGCAGCTTTGGGTGGTCATTCTAACTCAGTCATACCTCCTCTTATTGAGTCGGGACATAGTGGTTTCTATTTGTGTAATGAGATTGGCCATTTGGCTAAGTACTATCCCATCATATGTTCAGGCCTACTTCTATATCGGCAGTAAGAGTTAGAGTTTAAACTATAGGTGCATGAGGTATAGGTAGTGGTTCTCGAGGTAGTGGTCATGGGGATACTTTATCATGTTGTGGTCGTGGATATGGCTATGCTATACTCGCCTGACCAGACACAGAGGTTTCCAACCCTATCATCATAGGTATCAACCCTATTTTTTTTAGATCTACATCTCTGTTGTTTGATCTAGGGTTTACTTTCTTCTATGTGTCTACATATTTTGCTTCGTGTTTTGATTTTTCTAGTGAGCCTCCTTCTAGGCTTCTCCATGTATCTACCCCTGTAGGAGACTCTTTAGTGGTGGACTGAATGTACTGATATTATGTTGTCACTTTTTTGGGGCGTAAGACTTAGGTAGATCTGATTAGCTTAGATATGGTAGATTTTGATGTTTTCTTGGGTATAGATTGGTTATCTTCTTATCATGTTATCCTAGACTTTTATGCTAAGACTGTGACCTTAGCTTCGTCGGGTGTGTCGAGGATAACTTGAAAGGGTGTGCTTCATTTGGGTCTGAAAAAAGTTATATCTTTCTTTAAGGATTGTTGTTTAGTTGAAAAGGAATGTTTGTCTTATTTGGATCATATTTGTGATACTAGTATTGATTCCCCGCCTTCTTTGGATTCTGTTTGTGTAGTCTGTGAGTTCATAGATGTTTTCCCTATTGATTTGCCTAGTATGCCTCCTGATTGTAATATTGACTTTTCTATTAATGTTGAGCCAGGCACCAAAATTATTTCTATTCCTCCTTATAGGATGGTCCCAATAAAGTTGAAGAAAATGAAGGATCAGTTGCAAGAGTTGTTGGATAAGGTGTTTATCTGGCCTAGTGTATAACCTTGGGGTACGCCTATCTTATTTGTGCAGAAAAAAGATGGAATATGCATATATGTATTGATTATTGGTAGTTGAACAAGGTGATGATTAAGAATAAGTATCCTCTTTCTCGTATTGGTGATTTGTTTTATCAGCTTCAGGTTGCTTTGGATATTTTGAAGATTGATTTTATTTGGGTATCACTAGTTAAGTATTAGAGCTTTAGATATCCAAAGAAATTTTTGTGGATTCAATATGATCATTATGTGTAATACCCCAAAGTTTTCAAGATCTAGACCTCTCAAAATATAGGCCATTAATTTAGTTTTCCAATGCCCAAGTTTTCCCTCAATCTGATATTGTGGCAAAAAAAGTTATGCCTTAAGTTCAGTCAGATGACAGTGGCTACGACTCACACGAGGACTCGTTACCAAATGTAACAAGTCATTACGAGGAGTCTTCCCTACAATAATAAGGATCCTCATTTTTAGCCCAGTGATAATGATCCTACCCTACGATTTGTCACCAATGGCAATGTGTCATTAGGAGGGACTCATTATCAAAATAGTGTATAGCCTAAAACCCAGTCTTATACTATGTCTTTACATAACAACTCGTGATCAGTCATGATGAGTTATTATGAGGGGAGTCATAGTCATATTAGAAAGGACCCAAAACCTCAGGATTTTAGGTTACGACTCAGACCACGACTCGTGACCAATCGTGAGATAAGTTATAATGACTAAAAGGAGAATTTCCTGCATAATTCCTCAAGGACTTTATGTCTTTTCCCATTCATTTAAAATCCAAACTGAAAAACCCTTGGGATTGACCCTTAGAAAATTTCTTGAGTTTGAGTTGTTGTACAACATTAGATTAGGGGTACTTTTCGTATGATAGGGTATGATTTAGGGCCCTCAACTCATATATTAATTAGTGAGGTTTGGTTGGTTTTTTTCCAAGGTACTAATGGATATCATACTAATCGTACATTAGGGTACTAGAAGTATAGTGCCAACTGTATGATGTCCTATGTCTAGACTAAGTGATTCTATTCTGCCTAAGTTACGATTCTAGGGTACTTGTCGTATGTTTGGGTAGGAGTTGGCCTTTGTGGTCATATGTTGGTCAGTGTTGGAAACCAAGTAGCTACCTATGGTAGGAGTAGTAGGTACCACTTGTATGTTAGGGTACGGTTTAGAGGGGTGTAGTCGTACTCTCTTGCGGGAATTCATATAGTTTAAGTTAGGGGTATTGTGGACATTTTCTCTCTTAACCCCTTATGACCGCAAGACTTAAAATACTTTTGCAGCATCATTTACCCTATTATTCTAAATAAAAAACACTAGAAATACTCTCAAATCTCTCTCAAGCTCTTAGGTTAAGTAAAGGCTAAGGTTTCCTTCAAGGTGGTTAATTGAGGCTCTCAAAGGTGGTTTCTCTTTGTCTTCTTCATAATGTAAGGCATATTACTCCTCCCTCATTTTTAGTTCAACTAAAGGCATGTTTATGAATGTTTTTCATGGCATACTTGTGATATGGTTTTGGGTTTTGAATTATATGTTGGGGTTTTTTGTTACTAATGGTTGATTTATGTTTTTACATATTTTTACTTATGATTTTCATATTATAATGGTGATTTGAACATGTGGTTTCTTGGGAATGGTCAATTGGTACATGATTTTGGTTTTGGAAACTATACGCCTTCAACATGTTTTTTAAAATGCCTATGAGAATGCTTTTATTACATAGTTGGACTTTCATTGAAAACTTTGCAAGGTATAATATGGTAATGGAACCCAAATTGGCTAGATGGTTTTAATGGCTATATGGTAAGGCCTTAGCGGCCATGGTTTTAATTTAAAACCTTGTGGGATACACGGGAATCCCCCAAGTGAATCTAATAATCGGACTACGGGGTACATGGGAATCCCCTAGGTGATTGGCTAAGGACATTGCTTGCAAGCTGTAGTCGGTATAACGATGACACTTCTTATAGCCTTGGTTAATAATATATGGAATTGGTGGTTTGGTTGTGTGCTAATGGTTTTAATTGGGCAATAATAGCGGGTTGTGATAGCTAATAGCGAAGGTGTGAGTATAATGGATGGAAATTGGAAACTCATGTTTTCCTACATGAGGATCGGTCATGGAGGCCATATTCTTGTTGGGTACACGGGAATCCCCTAAGTTATACTTGCATATATGTATCATGGGGGTGAAGGTAACACTGGAATCCCCTTCTCGTATGATATCTCTGGTTCGTGCGGCAGCACACACTGGGACCATTTAGGGGGTAACACTGGACCCCTATAGCCCGTGGGTGATTCTAGGATAGTTAAGCTACACAGACCCAGGTTAATGCTTTTAAATGCATGCTAAACCCAGTTCCCTTTCCCGACATGGATATATATATATATATATGGATTTGAATGAATATGGTTATTTACTTGGTTTTAAATGTTCATATTATTTTATCCTTATCCTAGTGCATGCTAGCATTCACCCACTAACCCGTCTTAAGGCCTGTATCCCCACACGATGCAGGAACCATCCATACTATACCTCCTACTCAGTGGTCAGATTTAGGGATAGATTAGAGTTGGAGTGAATTTGGTGAGCTTCCATACTCTGAAAGGCTCCATTTTATGTTATGGTCTTTTCTTCATACTGTGGTTATTTCTTGGACTTTGGTTTTGTCTATGGTCGGGGGCATATCCTAACTGGATGTTTTTTTTTATTTTGGATAGAGTCTTTGTAGTATTACGGATACTGCTTTATTGTATTTGATTTATGATTGTTCCATTTTATTATATTATATATATTTGGGATTCATACAATAAAAGGTGTAGGGCGGTTATGGTAGGGTATTGAGGGTGGTCTCCGACCCTGGTTGGGTTTGACGCACTCGACACGACTAGGCCCTAGTTTTGTTCGTGTCACAAACCCACATCATTTAGGCTACCCAAAAGGTGGCATAAAATACCCAAAATCCCTAAATTCATGATTAAGTCCGAATTCTACCCAGAGAAACCACAACAACAACAACAAACCCAGTGTATTCCCAAAAAGTAAGGTCTGGAAGGGTAAAATATGCGCAGTCCATACCACTACCACCAAAAAGGTAGAGAGGCTATTTCCGATAAACCCTCGACTCAGGCTAGAGAATAGTACACAAGGTCGTAGTGAAACATGAAGCAGGATGGATGACATAACAAAATAAGTACCCAGAGAAACCAAAAAGGGCAATTTTTCTCCACTCTCCAAGGCAACTAGGGTTTTTCCAGCTCAAGCTCAATTCCAAGAATTTCTCCAAGAAATTTTCTTTCAGGTATGTTGGATTTCATCAATGGGTCCTTTCCACCCATTGAATCCCAAGAAACCTCTTTACTCTCAAGTAAATCCTTTTTTCCTATGTATTGGGTTCCAAGTCAAATATGAATTTTTATCAACTCTCTCTGTTTGTTTTATTTATGAACCATGATAATATGTCTCCATATGTTTGATAATTGCGAGTTTCCATATCATGATTAGTTATATATATATTAAGTATTATTCATGACTTTCCCTACCATGATCAGACTTAAATATTATCATGATTTTTCACATTAGTCAGAGCTGATGGATTATGAACACTCAATACTTAGGAACTCATGCATATGTCAAATTACATGTTATTGAGCAGTCCATATTATGCATGTATTGTTATTTTCAAAATACCATGACTTGAGCATATCAGTTATTATTTCATATTTCCGTTTAGACTTCAGTGTCATTCAGTTGGGAGTAATACTTATCACTGAGTGAACTTAGGGATGACGACTTCCCCATCAGTTAGGCAGAGACTGTTAGTAGCAGTACCTGAGTTCCAAAACTACGTTTCCACCTTAGGTTGTAAGGGGTTACCTGTCAGTTTAGGCTTGACACCTTAGTCCTTTAGGACACCAATTTAGTGGATCCACGCCAACCAGTGTTGGTACCCTTGGCAAGGTACCAACACCCTTCCAACTAGGGTTATAGGTTGGCCCCGAATAGCTCAGATTAGGGCATGTCGATTAAATGTTAGCTCACACAGTCGTTATTTTAATATTAAGATTATGTTCAGTTCTAGTTTGCATGACCAAGTGTTCAATATTCAGTCATTCAGTAATTCAAATACATAGTATAATTATACTTGGTATTGCATTGGATTTTTATGTTCATGCATTCATGCTCAGCATATATATATATCATCTAAATTTTCATCTTGCATACTCAGTGTATTCAAAGTACTAATTGCATATTTATTAGCACTCTATTGTCTCATAATATAAGTTTAGAAGCTCAGTACTGAGACCATTCATAGCGTATTCACACGCCACTCGGCTGCAGCCTTGGTGAGTACTCATCAATAGAGGACTAGTTATCTTATTAGCTATTCGCTTTAGTACATTATTTTATTTCAGTTAGTTAGAGTTTGTTGGGGACTTGTCCTAATAACTCATCAGGTTTAGAGGATTTTAGACAATAAGATAGTTAGACATATTTCCTTTCAGTTTTATTGAGTATCTTCCAGACAGTGTTTATCTTGATTTTATGATTATTCCTTATCAATTTACTGTAGTTAACTTCCGTTTAGTATTTTGTTATATTCCTCCAGTACTTATTTCTTATGTCAGGCCATTGGTTATCTTAGGGTCACTTGAATTCTAAGCACTGTGTTGAACTAAGAGGTAGTCTTGGGTCATGAAAAACTTTATAGCAGAGCATAAGATTTAAAGTGTACTAAGGTGTCCGAAATCCACATTAATTAGAGTCTTGTTCATGGCTATGCATCGTGCCACACTTATTGAAAAAAGGCTAAGAAACATTTATGAATGTTACACTTCTTTCATTATTCATGTCGTGTGATGGAGTGCAAGATCTATTAAACTTATATTTCTAAATTGTCCTCTAACCATTTACAGAAAATGCCTCCAGAAGGGCAAACAGAAGAAGGAATGGGGATCAGCCAGAACCCCCGCTAGCTCAGGAAGACCCCCAAAATAAGTAGGTTTCTCATGCCGAATTCATGGCTGCTTTCACAATGTTATCCTAATACATAGATATCCAGAATAACCAATAGGTTGTTGCCCCAGCTAACCCAGTAGTGAATATGGCGGAAATTAGAATTTGGTATTTTACTTGAATGAATCCTTCGGTGCTCTTTGGGTCTATGTCTAAGGAGGATCCACAGGATTTCCTAGACAGTGTTCAGAAAGTGACTGACATTATAGAGGTCAGTTTTAGTGGAAGTACTGAGTAGCTGTTTACCAATTGCAAGATGTGGCTCATACTTGATTTAAGTAGTGGAAAGAATTAAGAGGTATTGATGCAGGGCCAGTGGAGTGGGATGATTTTGCTATCGCTTTTCTGGATAGGTTTTTCTTGCTAGAGTTGAGAAAAGCTATGGTGCAGGAGTTTATCAACTTTAAGTAGAGAAATATGAGTATTAAGGAGTATTCACTCAAATATACTTAGTTGGTGAGGTATGCGCCAAATATGTTGGTTGATTCTAGGGCACGATGAGTAAGTTTTTGTCTGGTATTTCAGAGGATGTAGTTAAGAAGTGTGGGACAACCATGTTGATTAAATAGATAGACCTCTCTAGATTGATAGTCCATGCTCAAAAGATTAAGGAAGAGAAGCTCAAAGAGAAGGAAAGAGAAAATAAAGGGCTAGGACTAGTAATTTCAATTTCTCTCAACAAAGGTCACATGGTGGGAATCATTCTCAGTCCCGCTAGAAATCGTCAGCCCTATCCCCATCATGTGATAGCACCCTATTACCTAAGTTCAGAAGGATGCCCGTGATAAAGAACCAAGCTCTATTTTCTAGGAGAGTATGAATAGTGGTCGCACCAACCCAGTTAGCAGGAGATGTGGTAAAAAGTATAAGGGTGAGTGCATGGTAGGTAGTAATATTTGTTTTAGGTATGGAAAGTCAGATCACTGGATAAGAGAGTGTCCCACAGTTGTGCAAAAGGATAGAAATAATTGTCAATAAGGTGAGTCTAACTTCTCATCAGCAGGGTCCCATTTCTAATGCAACCAATGGACAACACCAAAATTGACTTTATGCCCTTCAGACTCGCCAAGATCAAGAGGGTTTGCCTGATGTTGTTACTGGTATATTGAAAATCTTTCACTTTTATGTGTATACCTTATTTGATCCTGAATCCACATTTTCATTCATGACTCACTATATAGCAGTAGATTTTGGCGTTAGTCCCAAAATCCTAGTAAATCCCTTCTCAATTTCTACTTTAGTCGGTAGTTCAGTCATATCTAGATGGGTATACAAAAATTTCCAACTCACAGTATCCCAGAAAGTCACCTCCATCGATCTTATAGAATTAGAGATGACTAATTTTGATGTCATTATTGGCATGGATTGGCTTTACTCTTGTTATGCCTCAGTTGACTATTCAAATAAAATAGTCTAGCTTTAGTTACCCAATGAACCATTTATATAATGGAGGAGTAGTACCTCAGTGCCTATAGGTTAATTTGTCTCCTACCTTAGGCAAGAAAGATGATCTCCAAGTGATGCATCAATCATCTTTTCTGAGTCAAGGACTCACAATCCGAAACTCCAAGACTTGGGTCAGTTCTAGTAGTAAATAAGTTTCCAAAAGTATTTTCCAAATATTTACCGGAGTTTCTCTTGAGAGGAATATCGACTTCTGAATAGATCTCATTGCAGATACCCAGCCTATTGCAATTCCACCTTAAAAAATGTCTCCAACTGGGCGTAAGGAATTGAAAGATAAGTTGAAGGACCTACTAGATAAGGGTTTTATTAGGCCTAGCTTCTCTCCATGGGGTGCTCTAGTTATTTTCATGCGCAAGATATAGTTCTCTCAGAATGTGAATCAACTATTATCAGTTGAACATAGTCATAATCAAGAATAAGTATCCCATTCCCAGGATTGATGACTTGTTCGACCAACTTCAAGGTACAAACTATTTTTTTAAAATAGACCTCAGATCTGGCTATTATCAGCTAAGAGTCAAAAATTGCAACATTTCAAAAACATCTTTTAGAACTCGATATGGTCACTTTGAATTTGTACTTATGTCTTTTGGACTAACAAATGCTCCTACAGCTTTTATGAACCTCATAAATAGAGTGTTAAAGTAGTACTTAGACATGTTCATCATAGTCTTTATAGATGACATTCTCGTCTACTTTGATACTAAGGGTAAGCACGGAGAGCATTTGAGGATTGTTTTGTAGACTCTCAAAGAACATCGGTTATTTGCTAAGTTTAATAAGACCATATTTTGGTTGAAATTAGTAGCTTTCCTTGGTAATATTATATACAGTGAAGGCATTCGGGTTGATTCTCAAAAGTCCAAAGCAGTAAGGAACTGTCCTAGACCTATCTCTCCATCAAATGTCAAGAGTTTCTTGGGTTTAGCAGGTTACTATAGATGGTTTGTTGAAGGATTTTCTTCTATTTCTTCTCCCATGTCTATATTGACTTAGAAGAAGGTTAAATTTCACTCATTTGATTCTTGCAAGAAGATTTTTCTCGAGATGAAGAACTACTAGAAGGTTCAGAGGGTTTCATGGTTTATCACGATGCTTCTAGGGTTGGGCTTAGTTGTGTATTGATGCAATGAGGCAAGGTTATAACATATGCCTTTTGACAGCTCAAACCTTCTGAGAAAAACTACACGACTCATGATCTTGAGTTGGCAGCAGTGGTTTTTTCCTTAAATATTTATAGGAATTACCTTTATGGGGTTTATGTTTATATATACTTATCAGAAGAGTCTTCAATATGTGTTTACCCAGAATGATCTAAATCTTTGTTGGTAAAGGTGGTTAAAACTATTGAAGGATTATGATATATGTGTCTTGTATCATCGAGGTTAGGCGAATGTTATGGCAGACACCCTTAGTAGATTATTTATGGAAAGTGTTGCTCATTTTGAGGATGAAATAAAAGAGTTAGTTTGTGAGGTTCATCAGCTTGTTAGGTTGGGATTTTGATTTGTTGATTTGGACAAAGGTAGTGTATGGTTTCAAAATGGTTTCAAATCCTCTTTGGTTGCCAAAGTAAGCGAAAAGCAAGATAGTGACCCGACCTTGTTTAAGTTGAAGAAGGCGGTCCGGGATCAGAAGGTTGAGGTTTTCTCCTAAGGAGGATATGGAATTCTTCGCTGCCAGGGTATATTATGTATTCTGAATATGAATGATTTAAGGTAGAGGATGTTGGAAGAAGCTCACGTTTCTCGGTATTCTATTCATCCAGGAGCTACTAAACTGTACCACGACTTATGGGAAGTCTACTGGTGGAATGGAATGAAGAGAGATATTATGAAATTTATAGCTAAGTGTTCAAATTGTCAGCATGTTAAGGTTGAACACCAGATACCTAGTGGTATGCTTCAGGTATTCAGTATCCTCACTTGAAAGTGGGAAGTGGTGAATATGGATTTTGTCACAAGGTTGCCTCGTACTCATCGTCAACACGATTTGATTTGGGTCATCTTATTTCTTTCCAGTTAACACATTATATTCGCCAAGGATTACACTAGACTCTATCTCGGGGAGTTTGTGATGTTACATGGAGTCCCCTTGACTATCATTTTAGATAGAGGTACCCAGTTTACCTCTTATTTTTTGAAGGCCTTTTAGAAGGGTCTTGGTACCCAAGTTCATCTTAGTATGGCTTTTCACCCATAGAGATATGGTCGGGCAGAGGGGACTTCAGACCTTAAAGGATATGTTGAGTGTATGCGTACTTGATTTCAATGGTAATTGGGATGAATAATTGCCTTTGATTGAGTTTTCTTATAATAACAACTACCACTCAAGTATTCAGATAGCTCCATTTGAGGATCTTTATGGAAGGAAGTGTAGATCTTCGATTGATTGGTTTGAAGTTGGTGAAGCTTCTTTGATAGGGCCAGATTCAGTGCATGAGGAAACGGATAAAGTTCAATTAATTGGAAAAAGGTTGAAAATGGCCCAAATCCATCAGAAATCCTATGCAGGTGTGAGGAGAATGAAACTTGAGTTTGATGTTAGTAATTTTGTTTATTTGAAGATTTTACCCATGAAAGAAGTTAAGAGGTTTATTAAGAAAGGGAAGCTCAACCCCTATTATGTTGATCCTTAGAAGGTTTTGAGTAGGTTTGGGAAGGTAGACTATGAGTTGGAGTTTCTTGCAGAGTTAACATTAGTGCACCAAGTGTTCCATGTCTCTTTGTTAAAGAAGTGCATTGGTGATCCAACATATGTAGTTCCTTCAGAAAAGGTTGGCATGGAAAATATCCTTTCTTATGAAGAAGTCCTAGTTGAGATTCTTGATCACCACATTCATAGACTAAGAAACAAAGAGATCGCCTTAGTAAAGGTTCTATGGAGAAATCAGTCAGTTGAGAGAGATACTTGGGAAGCATAGGCAGATATGTGAGCCATGTATCCCTATCTTTTCTCTTCAAACTTACTTTTATCTTGACGTAAGAGTTTCCTTATTTAATAAATTGATTCTTTCATTTCTATCTCAGTCTATCAAGCTATGTCCTCATGTCATATGTCATAGCATTCATTCATGAGTTTAGTTTGGTCCATGCATCATGTCTCAGATTCAGATATTAACTCATGTTTTAGATAATAAGTGTTTGGTGCAGATTCTAAGTCACCCCCACCTCCCCACATATTTTAGCTTAATCAATTTCATTCGGGGACAAATTATCCCAAGGGGGAGCTATTGTAATACCCCCAAGATTTCAATCTCTAGATCCCTTAAAAGTTAGGCCATTAATTTAGTTTTCCAATGCCACATGTTTCTCCTAAATCCAATATCATGGAAAAAAAAGTTATCCAAATTTTTCCTTAAGTGTTAGTCAGCTACCAATGGATACGGCTCACGTGATGACCTGTTATCAGATGTGATGCGTTGTTACAAGGATTATTCATTATAGCAATAAGGACCCTCAGTTTTAGCCTAGTGATAACGACCCCACCCTATGACTCATCACCAGTGAAAATGAGTAATTAGGAGGGACTCGTTATCACATCAGTGTATATCCTAAAATCTAGTCTTAGACTATGAATGTACCTAAAAACTCGTGATCAATCGTGATGAGCCATTAAGAGGGGAGTCATAGTCATAACAGAAAGGACCCAAGACTTTATGATTTCAGGTTATGACACAATCTACGAATTGTGACCAGTCGTGAGGTGAGTCGTAATGAATGGGAGTGGAATTTCCTGCACGATTTCTCAAGGACTTTTAAGTATTTTTTCACTCTTTTAAAATCCAATTCCACATTTTTTGGGCTACAAAAAGGGTGGTAAAAATGACCCAAAATCCCTAAATTCATGATTAAGTCGTAATTTCACCTAGAGAAACCAAAAAGGGTGATATTTCTCCTCTCTTCAAGGCAACTAGGGATTTTCAAGTTCAAACTCAATTCCAAGAAGTTCTCCAAGAAATTTTCCTTCAGGTATGTGGGATTTTATCAATGGGTTCCTTCCACCCATTGAGTCCTGAGAAACCCCTTCATTCTCAAGTAAATACCCTTTTCCCTTGTATTAGGTTCCGGGTCAAATATGAGTTTTATTAACTCTCTCTGTTTGTATTGTTTATGAACCATGGTAATATGTTTTGCCTATAAAATTATGTCTCCATATGTTTGATCATTGCGAGTGTCCATATTATGATAAATTATTGAATTTTTGAGTATTAATCATGACTTTCTATACCATGATAAGTGTTATATATTATCATGATCTATCACATTAGTTAGAGCTAGTAGGTTATGAACACTCAATACTTAAGAAATCATGCATATGTTAGCTTACATGTTATTGAGTAGTGCATATTGTACATGTATTGTTATTTACAAAATACATGACTTGAGCATATCAGTTATTAGTTCATGTTTCATTTTATAGTTTAGAGTCATGCCGTTGGAGTAAAATACTTAGCACCAAGTGAACGCTGGGATGATGAATCCTCCATCAGTTAGGTAGAGACCATTAGTAGCAGTACCTGAGTTCCTGAACTATATTTCCACCATAGGTTATAAGGGGTCACTTCTTAGTTTAGTCTTAACATCTAGTGACACACCATGAACCTAGTCCTAGTCATGTCAGGCATCTCAAGTCCAGCCAGGACCGGAGATCACCCCAATACCCAACCATAACGCTCTGCACCCTATGTCAAATGAATTTCGAACATATAACAAGATAAAACAATAATAGTTTAAAGACATTAAATAAAGTCTATAGTCATAATCCAACAACCTCAACCAATTATCCAACCGGTTCCAACCCCAATGCTAATACCAATACCAAGGATGACTACAATACCGACACCACCCATGCCTATAGTAGTCTGAAAAAGCCTCTAACCATGGATAAAGTAACATACGATCGGGACATTCCCCCGACCACATCCAAAACCAAACTCTAAGAAAAATAATAATAATAATAGGTCCATAGTATGAAATAGAGTCTTCTGGAGTATGGAAGCTCACCACTTCAATATGACTCAAAGCTATCCCTGAATCTAAGTCACTGAGTAGGAGGAATGGTAGTGTGGTTGGTTCCTTCATCATGTGGGGATACAATGCTCGAAGAAGGTTAGTAAAGTAAACGCTAGCATGTACTTGGGGATAAAGATAAAATAATGCCATTATTCAAAACCAAATTAAATAATCTTAAGCAATATTCACACATATACATATATGTAGTTCCAGGATAGGGAACCGGGTTTAGCATGCATTTAAAACCTTAACCTGGGTTGACTAGTTTGACCATCCTAAACCCATCCATGGGCTATATGGGTTCAGGTCCCTCTGTGGAAAGAGCCCTAGTGCGTTTTAGCCACACGATTGGAGAAAAGAACCTGAGATAACTAGTACATCTCCCAAAATATAAAGTGTGACATCATATGCACACAATCACCAAGACCACCCTCACATTGGAAAACATAAGTTTCAAGTGTCGGTCCTCCCGGGAACCTCACCTTTCACGAATTTTCTACTCGACCCTCTTTAATCCTATATTAAAACTATTTACATATTCCAACCATCTACCAAGGATTTTTTTGTTTAGGTATTAACCGTTGGTATCGTCATACAAAGATTAGAGCTGGCAAGTCTATCCTTTTATGCCATACCAAAACCATTAAACTAAGTCGACTCCAAAATTTCCAATTAAACCAAAACCATAGCCACCAAGGGATTTCAAAACCATTTAAAATCAACTAGACCAATTTAGGTTCCATTACCATTTATGCAATGCAAAGATATCAAGAGTAGCCAAACTCTGTGACAAAATAATTCTCATTGGCATTTTAACAAATAGGTTGAGGGTACATAAGTTTCAAAACTATATTACCCCAAAATCCCCTATAACATCCATTCTACAATGTCAAAATCATACTGAAATCATGAAAGAGAACATAACTAAACTAGAGAAACATTATTCAACCATGAACATCCGAAACCCCCAACCATTATTTCAACCCATAAAAATATCATGAAAAGCATACATTAAAACGCATGATCTTTGTAAAATAACAATGTGGGAGTAGTAACTTGCCTTAGACACCAAGGATGATGAAAAGAAACCACCCTTGAAAGCCTAAATTGATTTTCTTGATGAAACCCTAGCCTCTTGCTTTAAAGAGAATTTGAGAGGGACTTTGAGAGTGTTTGATTGAGAATAATAGGTTAATGAAGCCTCCAAGGGTGTTTTATGTCGTGGTATCAAAGGGAGTTACAAAGTGGAAATTTCCTGAATCCAAACTTAAAATCATAAAAATTACTGCAGGTGGTTATAAGTAGACCACTTGACTCATGACCACAATATATGACTTGTACCATGGAGCCGTCACCAAGACAATGAGTTGGACAACTATACACTGTCCACCATATGACTCCCTAGCCCCCACTCATGACTAGACCATATGATTGGTATGGTCCAATTGTAACCAAGATATAACCCAAAGAATTGGACACTAGACAACATAAAACTCAACCTTACCACGCGTACCCTATCCTCAGGGATCTTAGTGAGCCACTTATACTCAAAGCCAAGTTAAGTAACTAAGTTATTAATTTGTTTAATGGACAGACTAAACAAACCGTCACCATCCCTAATGAATCATACCACAAACCGTAACCAAAGAAGAAACCTAACCACCCTTCACTGGTCTCCTAATGACTAGGGTCCCATTATCTGTACCCACACTATATGACTCGTATGGTGAGTCATTATTAAGACAATGAGTTTAAAACTCTAGAAATTTCCATGGGCCAAAACCCAAGGTCTTTTAATTCTCCCCCTCTTGGATCATTCATCCTCGAATGATGGGACAAAGTAGTGACTAGCACGATTAAACACCCATACGCTTACCTCTAAGATAGAAAATAGATTACCAAGGAATTCACAATCCACTCTTACCTTTAACTAAGTTAGAAAACAAAGATATTAAGAACAACATATACCTTAAGTATGATTTTTCAAAACGAGAAATAGGAATTGATACTTGGACTTTATATCTTCTTCAGCTTCCCATGTAGACTCTTCAACCTTGTGGTTTCTCTATAAAACCTTCACTGAAGCTACGTCTTTAGTACGTAACTAATGAACCGGCTGATTGAAGATTTCAACCAGGACCTCTAAATAATATAAGAAATCTAAAATACCAATATCCTTGATAGGTACAATCTGCGACGAATCACCCACACACTTTCTCAATATAGAAACATGGAACACCGGGTGAATGGAGCTCAATCTAGAAGAAAACTCCAACTCATATGCAACATTACAAACCCTTCTCAAAACCAAGTATGGACCAACATATTGGGGACTAAGCTTTCCTTTCTTCCCAAACTGCATCACTCCCATTATGGGAGACACCTTCAAGAATATCCTATCCCCAATCTCAAATTCTAACTTCCTTTTCCTCATATCTGCATAGGACTTTTAGTGACTTTGGGCAGCCTTAAGTCTATACCAAATCTCCTTCACCTTCTCTGTGGCTTGGTGAATCAAATTCTGGCCAAACATCTCTGCCTCACCAACCTCGAACCATCCAATAAGAAATCTACAACTCCTACCTTACAATGCCTCAAACGGAGCCATTCCACTGCTAGAGTGGTAACTATTATTATAGGAAAACTTTGTAAGAAGAAAATGTTCAACCCAACTACCACCATAGTTAATAACGCAAGGTTGAAGCATGTCCTCCAATGTCTGGATAGTACTTTTTGCTTACCAATCTAACCGTGGGTTCAAAGATGTATCAAGACTCACCGTGGTCCCCAAATTATTATGAAACAACCGCCAAAAGTTCAAAGATGATTGCATACCATAATCCGAGATGATAGAAACAGGTACCCCATGCAACCTCACTATCTCATGGAGGTACAAACTTGCATAATGTTCTGTCGAAAAATTTGTCCGCACTGGCAGAAGTGAGCAGACTTTGTCATCCTATCAACGATGACCCATACAAAATCAAATTGATTCTGAGATTGAGGAATATCGGAAATGAAATCCATATTTAACATCTCCCAATTTAAAATAGGAAACTCAATTTGTTGATACAATCCTTCGGGCCTCACGTGCTCAACTTTCATGCGTTCACACACCATGCACTTAGCCATAAAACTAGTCACATCTCGTTTTAAATTATACCACCAATATATCTCCTTGAGGTCATGATATATTTTAGTTAAACTAGGATGAATAGAATAACGCGACTCATGCGCCTTCGCCAAGATCCTCTCTCAAAATCCATCAATGTCGGGAACACATAACCTTTCTTGGAACCGCAAGGTACTATCACCACTAATCTCAAAGGGCATCATCTTCTGCCCACCCACATCACCCTTGATCCTCATCAAGATAGAAAATAACACTTGTTTCTTATTTACCTCAGCACCCAGGGACGATTTTGCCACCTCTTGAACAAACACACGACCATCCTTAGAGTCCAAGAGGAAAACTTTAATTTTAGACAAAAGGTGAACATCTTTCACTAACTCCCACTTCCCTTTATCCACGTGAGCCATACTTCTCATGGATAACCTTCTAAGAGCATCAGCAACCACATTAGCTTTACTTAGATGGTAGTGAAGACTCATGTCATAATTCTTAAGCAACTAAAGCCATCTATTTTGACTGAGGTTAAGCTCTTTCTCAGTAAACACGTATTGTAGGCTCTTATGATTATAATAGATATCTACATGCACGCTATATAGATAGTGACACCAAATTTTCAATGCAAACACCACAACCAATAACTTCAAGTCATGAGTCGGATAGCTTTTCATATGCACCATTAACTATCTAGAGAAATAAGCTATCACCTTGCCATGTTGCATCAAGATGCACCCAAGTCCCACACGAAATGCATCACAATAGACAACAAAACTATCAGTACCTTTAGGTAAAATCAAGACCAAATCCAAAGTTAGCTTATCTTTCAGCTTCTTAAAACTACCCTCACAAGCGTAAAACCACAAGAACTTTACCTTCTTCTAAGTCAACTTAGTCAATGGGGAAGCTATAGTAAAAAAAACTCTCCCCAAACCTCCTGTAATAGCCAGCTAAACCTAAGAAACTCTGAATATCTGTTGGAGTCGTCGGTCTAGGCCACCTCTTCACAACTGCAACTTTCTATGGATCCAACATACTCCCTTCACTAGAAATGACATGACTCAAAAAACTAACAGTTTTTAACCAAAATTCACATTTCAAAAATTTGGCATACAATTACTAATCTTTCAGGGTCTGTAATACAACACAAAGGTGGTAGGCATAATCCACCTCGCTCTAAGAGTACACTAGAATAACGTCTATGAAGACAATCATGAACAAATCCATAAACTAATAAAAGACCCTATTTATCAAGTCTATGAATGCCACCGGGGCATTGGTCTACCAAAAAGACATAACCAGGAATTTAAAATACCCATATCGAGTATGAAAGGTAGTCTTATGGATATCTATCTCCATAATCTTTAACCAATGATACTCGAATTGAAGATCAATCTTGGAGAAAAACTTTGCACCATAAAGCTGATCATACAAATTATCTATCCTAAAAAAAGGGTAATTATTCTTTACCATCACCTTATTCAGTTGTTGGTAACCAATATATATCTGAAGAAAACTATCCTTCTTATGCACGAATAAAACTGGCGCACCCCATGGACACTCACTAGGATGGATGAAACCCTTGTCTAAAAGTTCCTTTAATTTCTACTTAAGCACCTTCAACTTATCTGGAGCCATCTTATATGGTGGAATAGAAATAGGACAAGTGTCCGAAACAAGATCTATCCCAAAATCAATCTCCCTATTAGGAGGAACACTAGGAAGGTCATCAGGGAGGACCTAAGGAAATTCATTCACCAGCTAAATAAAATGCAAGGAAGGACCCTCCGAGTTACAATCATTAACCCAGACCAGATAGTAGAGAAACCCCTTGGAGATTAATCTCCGAGCTATAAGAAGAGATATGAACCTCCACTTAAGAGCTAGGAAACCACCACCACCACCAGCCCATTAAATAACTGGCTTATTAGGGAATTTAAAGACTACCTTATGGGTCAGACAGTCTAGAAAAGCATAGCACAAGTGCAGCCAGTCCATCCCTAATATGACATCGAAATCAATCATGCTAATTAAAATAGATCCACCAGAGTCTCCGACAATCCATAGACACCACACAACCCCTATAGACTCTTCTAGCAACCACAAAATCACCTACTTGGGTAGAAATAAAAAAGGGTTCAGAATACACTCGGGATTAAAACCAAAATATACAGCCATAAATGAGGTCACATAAGAAAGAGTGGACCCCAAATCAAGTAAACAGTACACATCACATGTAAAGAGTTTCAATATACCAGTCACAACATCAAGCGATACCTTAGACTCTTGGCAAGTAGTGAGAGAATATAGAAGGTTTCGATCAGTGCTGGAATTAGATGGTGAACACTTTGGTGTCGAAACTGAAGAAGAGGCAACATGAATCTTGTTTTCCCCAGAAGAAACCTTACCAATAGGATAATTAATCATGTGCCCTAGCTGACCGTAGTTGAATTATTTGTCATTTCCTTCATTACAGTAACCCTGATGCAACCAACCATAAATTTTTTAGGGTAGATATAACGGAGTTGACTGCGCCTTGCTAGCCTAAGGTTGGGCACCCTGTGCCCTAAAGTTGTCGCCACCATAAAAGTGTCTATCACCCGACGGCTTTGCAAAGGTAGCGCTAGCCGTCGGGTAAGACCTAAAATTGCCTCACTTCTTCTTGGGACACTTCCTACCATCTCTGCCACTCTATAGCTGGCTATCACCTTACTAAAAAAAACTGCACTTCTTGCTCTGCCTCTCCTCAATCTCCATCTGCTTTTACGTTTCTTCCTCAACCTACTGCATGTACCCAACCAACCTAGAAATTTCTATCTTCATGTTCAACAAGGCAACGTTCCTCTCCAAAATCAAGTCTCGGGATAACCCAAAAGCGAACTTTCTCATTTTAGCCCTCATACTATAAACCAAATCCTGATCATACCATGAAAGATAGTGAAACTTCAAGGCATACTCCTATACCAATGTCTTGCCTTACTTCAGATTAACAAACTCTTTTGCCTTTGCTTCCCTCAACTCTTGAGGAAAAAATGTTCTAGAAAAGCACTAGAGAAATCATCCCACAAGGATGACTCAACTTCGTCAACCCTAGTCTATTCCCATTCCTCATACCACTGGTATGCTAAATCTTTCAGTTGACAGGCAGCAAATTACACACCCTCTATGTTAGTAGCATGCATAACATAGAAGATCTTTTCCATATTATCCATAAAAGCTTGAGGACCCTCTTTAACCTTAACACCATTGAATACAGGAGGTTTCAACATCATAAACCTACAAACTATTTGTCCTCAAAAGATGGAGTAACATAAGCACTAGGCTCGGCCTAAAAATCTACCAAATTTGCCAACATATGAATAGACTAACAAAATTCAGCAATTGTCACATCAGCCTGAGGAGCTCTAGAAGGACTGGACAAAACCAGTAGAACTTCAGGAGGACATACAGGAACTAGACCCCTAGACCAAGTGTAGACCCCAAAAGTAAAATGAGACCTATCAATATTGTCCTCAAGTACATCAGAGGAGTTTTCGTAAACTTCAGACCGTCTGGGAGGCATGATCTGAAAAGCCAACAAATGGGTATTAGAGAAGATTTTAGGACCATAAACACTATAGCTTGAAAACAAAAAACAAAAAAGAGAAACAATCCTAAATGCCTTGTAGCCTCTCCCTTATGAGTATGGCATGCTACACACCTTAAAAGAGACTTTACCCAATACGTCTTTGTCCGAAACCCAGTTGACCATAAACCTAGGGCTCTGATACCAATAAGAAATGACTCAAACCAAGGCCTTGTTATGTCAGGCATCTCAAGTCTAAACAAGGCCAGAGACTACTCCCAATACCCAACCATAACTACCCAGCACCCAATAATGGATAAATTCTGAACATATAACAAGATAAAACAATAATAGTTTAAAGACATTAAATAAAGTAAATAGTCATAATTCAACAACCTCAACTAATTATCCAACTGGTGCCAACCCCAGTACCAATACAAATACAAAGGATATACCCATAGTAGTCTGATAAATCGCAGGACCAAGTAACATCAAGTCGGGACATGCCGTCGGCCATAGCCAAAACAAAAATCCAAGAAAACAAAATAATGAAAAGAGGTTCATAGCATGAAATGGATTCTTTCAGAGTATGGAAGCTCACCACTTCAATCCAACTCAAAGCTATCCCGAATTCCAAGTCACTAAGCAAAAGGAATGGTAGTATGGTCGGTTCCTTCATCGCATAGGGATACAATGAAGAAGATGGTTAGTAGAGTGAATGCTACCATGTACTCAGGGATAAAGACAAAATAATGGCATTATTCAAAACTAAATCAAATAACCATATGTAATCAAACATATGTATATATAGTGCTGGGATAAGGAACCGAGTTTGGTATGCATTTAAAACCTTAACATGGGTTGAGTAGCTTGATCGTCCTAAAACCTCACATTATCTATATGGGTTTAGCTCGCCCTACTGAAAGGGACCAAGTGCGTGTTAGCTACACGACCAAAGAAAAGAACCTGAGATGACTAGTACATCTCTAAAAATATAAAGTGTGATATCATTCACACGATCACTAAGACCACCTCACATTGGCAAACATAAGTTTCTAGTGTTGGTCCTTTAGGAAACCCACCTTCCATGCTTTTTCTACCCGTTCCTCTTTAAGCCCATATTAAAACTATTTACACATTTCAATAATTTACCAAGGAGTCTTTTGTTTAGGCATTAACTGTTGGTATCGTCATACCAAAATTAGAGCTTGCAAGTCTATTCTTTTATTCCATACATAAACCATTAAACTAACTTGACTCCGAAGTTTCCAATTAAACCAAAACCATAGACATTAAGTCCTTTCCAAACCATTTAAAATCAACTTGAAAAATTTAGCTACTATTACCATTTATGCAATGCAATGATATAAAGAGTAGTCAAACTATGTGACAAAATCATT
This sequence comes from Capsicum pubescens, assembly GCA_030864215.1. Taxonomy (NCBI): domain Eukaryota; kingdom Viridiplantae; phylum Streptophyta; class Magnoliopsida; order Solanales; family Solanaceae; genus Capsicum; species Capsicum pubescens. The sequence goes on along the minus strand of CM061545.1, from coordinate 177,697,248 downwards.
CTCATTGGCATTTCAACAAACAGGATGAGGGTACATAAGTTTCAAAACCATAACTAAGTAGTTTAGGGAATCCGTAATACCTCGAATTCAATTTACCATTAACAAGCATTCCACAAATTCAAAATCATACAAAAAGCATGAAAGGGAATATAATTAAACAATGAGAAACATTATTCAACCATGAACATCTGAAACCCCCAACCATTATTCCAACCCATAAAAATATTATGAAAATCATACACTAAAACATATGATTTTTCTAAAATAACAATGAGGGAGTAGTATCATTCCTTAGACATAAAGAAAGACAAAAAGAAACCGCCCTTGAAAGCCTAAATTGATTATCTTGGTGAAACCTTATCCTTTTTATTTAAGGAGAGTTTGAGAGAGATTTTGAGAGTGTTTGATTGAGAATAATAGGTTAATGAAGCCTACAAAGGTGTTTCATGTCGTGGTATCAAAGGGAGTTACAAAGGGGAAATGTCTAAAATCCCCAAACTTAAAATCGTAAAAATTACCATAGGTGGTTATGAGTCGACCACTTGACCCGTGACCACAACATACGACTCGTACCATGGAGTCGTTACCAAGATAATGAGTTGGACACCCATACACTTTTCACCATACGACTCCCAAACCCCCACTTGTGATCAGACCATTCGACTGGGATGGTCTAGTCATAACCAAGATAGAATCCAAAAGGATTCGACACGGGACAACATACAACTCAACCTTACCGCTCGTACCCTATCCCCAGGGATCTTAGTGATCCACTCATACTCAAAGAAAAGTTTCAAAGCGAAGTTAAGTCACTAAGTTACTAATTAGATTAATGTACCAACCAAACAAACTATCACTACCCCTAATAACTCGTACACAAACCGTAACCAAATCAGAAAACCAACCACTCTTCACTGGTCTCCTAATGACTAGGGTCCCCTTATCTGTACTTATACCATATTACTCGTATGGTAAGTCGTTATTAAGAAAGTGAGTCCAAAACTCAAGAAATTTCCAAGGGCCAAACCCCAAGGTATTTTAATTCTCCCCCACTTGGATCATTCATCAATGAATGATGGGACAAAGTAGTGACTAGAATGATTAAACACCCCTACGCTTACCTTTAAGATAGAAAATAGATTACTAAGTAATTCACAATCCACTCTTACCTTTAACTAAGTTGGAAACCAACGATGTTAAGAACAACACATACCTTAAGCATGATTTTCAGAACTAGAAATTGGAATGGATACTTGGACTTCATGTCCTCTTTAGCTTCCTATGTAGACTATTCAACCTTTTGGTTTCTCTATAGAACCTTCACCAAAGCAATGTCCTTGGTACGTAACTGACGAACCTACTAATCGAAAATTTCAACCAGGACCTCCTCATAAGACAAGAAATCCAAAATACCAATATCCTTGATAGGTATAATCTGTGATGAATCACCCACACACTTTCTCAACATAGAAACATGGAACACCGAGTGAATAGAGCTCAATCTTGAGGGAAACTCTAACTCATATGCAACATTCCAAACCCTTTTCAAAACCAAGTATGGGACAACATACCGAGGACTAAGCTTTCACTACTTCCCAAACCGCATCACTCCCATCATGGGAGACACCTTCAAAAACACCCTATCCCCAATCTCAAACTCTAACTTCCTTCACCTCATATCTGCATAGGACTTTTGGCGACTTTGGACAGCCTTCTATCCCGAATCACCTTCACCCTCTCTTTGGCTTGGTGAATCAAATTCAGGCCAAACATCTTCGTCTCACCAACCTCGAACCACCCAATAGGAGATCTACACCTTCTTCAATACAATGCCTCAATTAGAGACATTCCATTACTAGAGTGGTAGCTATTATTATGGGCAAACTCTATATGAGGAAAATGCTTAACCCAACTGCCATCTTAGTCAATCACACAAGCCTAAAGCATGCCCTCCAATGTCTGGATAGTCTTTTTTTCTTGCCCATCTAACTGTGGGTTGAAAGTTGTATTAAGACTCACCTTGTACCCCAAATCATTCTAAAACTAATGCCAAAAGTGCAATGAAAACTATGTACCATGATCTGAGATGATATAAATAGGCACCCCATTCAACTTTACCATGTACAACCTCGCATAATCCTTTGCCAAAAAATTTGTCCGACAAGCAGAAGTGAGAAGACTTTATCATCCTATCAACGATGACCCATACCGAATCAAACAAATTCTAAGACCGTGGAAGATCGGTAGCGAAATCCATATATAACACCTACCACTTCCAAATACGCAACTTAATTTCTTGATATAATTCTCTGGGCCTAATGTTCTTAACTTTTGCTCGTTCGCACACCATGTACTTAACAACAAAACTAGCCATATCCCTCTTTATATTGTTCCACCAATATATCTCTTTGAGGTTATGATAGATTTTAGTCGAACTAGGATGAATAAAATAGCACGACTCATGTGCCTCCGCCAAGTTACTTTCTCACAATCCATCCATGTCGGGAATACATAGCCTCCCTTAGTACCGTAAGGTACCATCACCACTAATCTCAAAGGATATCACCTTCTGCCTTCCCACATCACCTTTGATCCTCATCAAGACAAGATCCAACACTTGTTTCTCCTTTACCGCAGCACCCAAGGATGATTTCACCACATCCTAAAAAAAATACACGACCATACTCAGAGTCCTAGAGGCAAACTCTAATGTTAGCCAAATGGTGAACATCTTTCACCAACTCCTGCTTCCCTTTATCCATATGAGCAAAACTTCTCATGGATAACTTACTAAGAGCATCAGCAACCACATTAGCTTTACCTGGATAGTAGTGAAGACTTATGTCAGAATCCTTAAGTAGCTCAATCAATTTCCTTTGCCCAAGGTTAAGGTCTTTCTGAGTAAAGACATAGTGCAGGCTCTTATGACTGGAATAGATATACACATGCACACCATATAGATAGAGACGCCAAATTTTCAATGCAAACAAAATAACCAATATATACAAGTCAGGAGCCGGATAGTTTTTTTCATGCACCGTTAACTGTCTAGGGGCATAAGATATCTCCTTGCCATGTTGCATCAAGACACACCCAAGTCCCATACGGGATGCATCACAATAGACTACAAAACCATTAGTACCTTCAAGCAAAGCCAAAGCCAAAGACAAAGTCAGCTTATCCTTTAGCATCTAAAAACTACCATCGCAAGTATCAGACCACAAGAACTTTACCTTTTTTTGAGACAACATAGTCAACGGGGAAGATATAGTCAAAAACTCTCCATAAACCTCCTCTAATAGCCAGCTAAACCCAGGAAGCTCCGAATAATAGTTGAAGTTGTGGGTATAGGCCACCTCTTAACCACTGTAACTAACTACGGATCCACCATTATCCCTTCACTAAAAATGACATGACCAAAAAAACTGACAGCGTTCAACCAGAATTCATATTTTAAATATTTGGAATACAACTACTGATCTTTCAGGGTCTGTAATCTAACACGAAGGTGATAGGCATAATCCACCTCACTCTTAGAGTACACTAGAATATCATCTATAAAGATAATTAAAAATGAATCCCAAAACTAATGAAATACCCTATTCATCAAGTCCATAAATGTCGCAGGGTTATTGGTCCACCCAAAAGACATAACCAGGAACTCAAAATGCCCATACCAAGTATAGAAGGCAGTCTTAGGGATATCTATATCCCTAATATTGAACCGATGATACCCGAATCGAATATCAATCTTATAGAAAATCTTTGTACCTTAAAGCTGATCAAACAAATCATCTATCCTCGAAAAGGGGTACTTATTATTTACTGTTACCTTATTTAGTTGTCGGTAATCAATACATATCTGAAGGAAACCATCCTTCTTACACACGAATAAAACTGGTACACCCCATGGAGACACACTAGGATGGATAAAACCCTTGTCTAAAAGATCCTTTAATTTTTTCTTAAGCTCCTTCAACTCAGCTGGAGTCATCTTATATGGGGGAATAGAAATAGAATGAGTGTTTGAAATAAGATCTATCCCAAAATCAATATCCCTATTAGGAGGAACAATAGGAAGGTCATGAGGGAAGACTTCGGGAAATTCATTCACCATCAGAATGGAATGAAAAGAAGGACCCTCCAAGTTAGAATCTTTAACCCAGACCAGATGGTAGAGACACCTCTTGGAGATAAATCTCTAATCTCTAAGATACGATACAAACCTCCCCTGAGGTGCTAGGGAACCACCCGCTCATTAAATAACTATCCATTAGGGAATTTTAAGATTATCTTATCTGTTCGGCAATCTAGAGAAGCATAGCACGAGTGCGACCAGCCCGTCTCTAATATGCATCGAAATCAACCATGTTAATTCAATAAGATCCTCCAGAGTCTCCAACTACCCACAGACACCACACAACCCTTATAGACTCTTCTAGCAACCACAGAATCACCCACCAGGGTAGAAATATAAAAAGGGTTCAGGATACACTCGAGATAAAAACCAAAATACACAGCCACAAATAGGGTCACATAAGAAAGAGTGGACCCCGAATCAAATAATTAGTACACATCATGTGAAAAGAGTTTCAACATACCAGTCACAACATCAAACGATGCCTCAGACTCCTGGCAGGTAGTGAGAACATAGAGAAAGTTCCAATCAGTTTTGGAATTAGATGGTGCACCCTTTGGTGCCAGGGCTAAAGAAGAGGCAACAGGAACCATAGTTGAAGCAATAATACTAACAGGACAACTAATAATGTTCCCTGGCTACCATAGTTGAAGTACTTTTCCTTTTCTTCATCTCAGTAACCCTGATGCAACCAGCCTCAAAATTTGGAGAAAGGATATGTCGAAGCTAACTGGGCCTCGCTAGGCTAAGATTGGGCACCCTATTCCCTAAAGTTATCGCTATCATAAAAATGTCAATCACCCAACGACTTTGGAAAGGTAGAACTAGCCGTCGAGTAATACCCAAAATTGCCCCACTTCTTCTTCGTCCACTTCCCACCATCCCTACCACTCTATTGTTAGCCACTACCCTTCTAAAAAAATCTCACTTCTTGCTTTACCTATCCCTAATCTTTGTCTTCTTCCTCTTTTCTTCCTCAACCTAATACATGTACACAACCTACCTAGAAATGTCCATGTTCTTTTTTAACAAGGTGGCCTTCCTTTCCAAAATTAAGTCTCGGGATAACCCAGAAGTGAACTTCCTAATTCTAGCCCTCATACTATAAACCAACTTTGGATCATACCATAACAGTTGGTGAAACTTCAAGGCATATTTCTTTATTGACATCTTACCTTGTTTCAGATTAATAAACTCTTCCACCTTTGCTTCCCTCAACTACTGAGGAAAGAAATGGTCAAGAAAAGTACAAGAGAAATCTTCCCATAAGGCTAACTCAGCATCGTTACCCCAAGTCTACTCCCATTACTCACACCACTGGTATGCTAAATCTTTCAGTTAATAGGCATCAAATTCCACATACTCCATGTTAGTAGCATGTATAACATGGAAGATCTTTTCCATCTCATCCAAAAAAGCATAAGGATCCTCCTTAACCATAACACTAGTGAACACAGGAGGGTTCAACCTCATAAAATTGCCAACTGTGTGGTCTTAAAAGATGGATTAATAGAAGAACCATGCTTGGCTTGAGAAGCTAAAAACTTTGCAAACATACAAATAGACTGACAAAACTCAGCCTTTGTCACATCCGCTTGAGAAGCTCCAGAAGGACTAGAGAAAACCAGTGGAACTCCAGGAGGAAAATCAGGAATAGAATGAGTATGGATCCCATAAGTTGAGTAGGACCTATCAATATTGTCCTCGGGTGTGACAGAGGAGTTTATGTAAATTTCAGTCTATCTGGGAGGTATAATTTGAAAAGCAAACAAATAGGCATTAGAGAAGATTCTAGGACCTTAGACACTACAGCTTGAAAATAGAATACAAGAAAGAGAAATATTCCTAAATGCCTCATAGCCTCTCCCTTATAAATGTGGCATGGCACATACCTTAAAAGAGACTCTACTCAATACGACTTTGTCGGATACCCAGTTGACCATGAACCTAGGGCTCTGATAATAATCTGACTTGACCTGAACCAAGGTCTTGTTATGTCGGGCATCTTAAGTCCAACCAAGACCAGATACCACCCCCAATACCCAACCATAATTGCCCTGCACCTTATGTTGGATGAATTCTAAACATATAACAAGATAAAACAATAATAGTTTAAATACATTAAATAAAGTCTATAGTCATAATCCAACAACCTCAAAAAATTATACAACCAATGCCAACCCTAGTACCAATACAAATACCAAGGCAATGCCCATAGTAGTCTGATAAAGTGCAGGATCAAGTAACATCCGGTTGGGACAAGTCGCTGACTATAGCCAAAACTAAAATCTAAGAAAAAAATAATAAAAAGAGTTTCATAGCATAAAATGGAGTCTTTTGGAGTATATAAGATCACCTCTTCAATCCAACTCAAATCTATCCCCAAATCTAAGTCACTAAGCAAGAGGAATGGTAGTATGGTCGGTTTCATTATCGCATAAGGGTACAACTCTCAAAGATGGTTTATGGTGTAAATGTTAGAATGTACTCAGGGATAAAGATAAAATAATGTCATTATTCAAAACCAAATCAAATAGCCATATGCAATCACACATATACATATATATAGTACTAGGATAGGGAACCGAGTTTGGCATGCATTAAAAATCTTAACCTGGGTTGAGTAGCTTGACCATCCTAAAACCTTACATGAGCTATATGGGTTCAGCTCTCTCTGCTGAAAGGTCCCAACACGTGTTAGATACACGGTCGAAGAAAATAACCTGAGATGACTAGTACATCTCCAAAATTATAAAGTGTGACATCATGCACACGGTCACTAAGACCACCTCACATTAGCAAACATGATTTTTCAATGTCAGTCATTGGGGAACCCCACCTTCCATGGCTTTGCTACTCATCCCTCTTTAAGCTCATATTAAAACCATTTACACATTTCGACCATTTAGCTATATACTTCAATATGAATCCCATGTTTTTCATGTGTTGCTATTGTGGTGGTATGAAACATGTAAGATAATGGAGATATACAATATGTACACAAAATATATCCATCCATTCCCTAAAATGTTTAAGATGTTCAATAACTATATGAAATATGATATCCCCTACTTATGATATTATGAATTATGGACTCAAATCTTGTGATCATGTCATGTCATGTGTGTCAGTTTCTTTCTATCGAGTCCTGGGGGTATTCGTACCCGAGAAAAATAGTTGTGTGCCTAGAGCCATGTCATGTTGTCACAATAATCTTAGTCAAGCTATAATCTATAGAACTCAGTCAGTCATGTGACTCAGGAAAACCTCAAAAATCTCATGATCTCAGTTAACTCTCAGATAATAGTACTACTCCGTCAGTCAACAGAAGTTAGTTAATTTGTCTATGTACAGTCAGTTGAATCATGTTTAGTCTCTTCATATAGGAGTATAAATTAGCACCGAGTGAACCCAAGGATGGGGACTCACCTACCAGTTTTAGGGTGTGATTCTTAGCAGTCATCCTTGTGTTCTAGAACTACGTTGCCAGCGTAGGCTGAGACATCTTAGCCTGTTAGATTAGAGTTGATGAGGTGTCATAACTTGTCAGTTTAGGATTCCCACCGTTATCCTTTCGAATACCTCCCATCTAAGGGTCACCCACAACTGTCCTTACCAGTGGCGCGGTATTGACACCCTTCCAGTCGGGGCAGATATTGGACCCCAACTTAGCTATATGCGTTATTGGGGAATGGCGGTTAAATAACTACCTCCCACAGTTTCAGAATCAGTCTCAATAAAAAAACTCAGATAGGTCTTCAGATTTTAGTATATCAGGACTGTCAGATACAGTCAAACTCAGTATAGTACGGAACTCAGATAGTTCCATCAGATTCAGGATTGTCAGATACAGTTACCCATGTAATCAGAATTTCATTATCAGTCCTGTTAGCCTTCAGTAAACCATGTATTATCATACAATACTAGCTATCATGCACCCATGATTTAGTTACTATGTATGCATATTTGTACTCTTACGTTCATATCAGTCAGACAGTTAGCATTGTTCATGCATGTAAACCCTATTTATATTTAGCCTACCTCACTCGTATACTCAGTACATTCCCTTGTATTGTCGCATTTGAGTTATGGTGCTATCTTTTCATGTTACACCATAGGTTCAGAGACACGAGCTCCAAATCAGCAGTTGCAGTAACATTTCCAGTCGTAGAGATTCAGTGTGTCCTCTTCATTCGAGGACAATATGATTTAATTTATGCATTATTATTTTAGCCAGTTATCAGTTTACAGAGTTATTTAGAGACATGTTTCTTCAACTCCTTATTCAGACAGTACTTAAAGGTTTTCAGATTTAATATTCAGATTTGATTCAGTTTTCAGCTGTTTTGGGTATCTTTCACCCATATGGATATTATGTTTTGACAGATTCTTTATTCAGTTAAACCTTATGTCCTACATGTTCATGTTTTCCTTATTATTATGTTATATATGTAGTGTACAGGTATAGATATCAGTCATGCATTAGCTTGTGGTCTCTCGGGGTCTTGAGCACCGTGTAGCATTCTGATTCAGAAAATCGGGGCATTACAAACTTGGTATTAGAACCTAAGATTTAATAGAGTCCTAGGAAGTATGAAAACCGCATCTAGTAGAGTCTTGTACATGGGTGTGTTGCATGCCACATTTATGTATAGAAGGCTATAAGATGTTTTAGGAATAGTTCCCTTTCTTTAGTATTCATGTCGTGCTAGTAAGCATAATTTTAAGTCAGTCTCTCAGTCTAATCCATGTCATCAAATTTAGTCGATTTAGAGATAACTAATTTTTATGTCATTCTCAGCATGGATTGGTTTCATTCCTGCTATGCCACAGTCGACTGTAGAAACAGGATAGTTCAGTTTCAGTTCCCGAATGAGCCCATCCTAGAGTGGAAGGGTAGCACTGTCTTTCATAGGTCATCTTATTTCCTACCTTTGGGTAAGAAAAATGATTTCTAAGGGATGTTTGTATCATCTCATGCGTGTTAAGGATTCCAGTTTCGAATCTTCCAGTCTCGAATCAGTCCTAGTGGTTAATGAGCCTATTTCTATTTCTCCATACAGAATGGCACCAGCAGAACTCAAGGAACTGAATGATCAGTTGAAGGATCTCTTAGATAATGGATTCATCAGGCCTAGTGTATCCCCATGGGGTGCGCCAGTCTTATTCGTGCGCAAGAAAGACGGTTCTCTCAGAATGTGTATTAATTACTGTCAGCTCAATAAAGTCACGGTCAAGAACAGGTATCCGCTGCCTAGGATAGACGACTTATTTGACCAACTTCAGGGTGCCAGTTATTTCTCTAAGATAGACCTCAGATCAGGCTATCATCAGCTCAGAGTTAGAGAATGTGACATTCCGAAGACAACTTTTAGTCCTCGGTATGGTCACTTTGAATTTCTAGTCATGTCCTTTGGTCTTACCAATACCCCTGCAGCTTTCATGGACTTTATGAACCAGATGTTCAAGCAGTACTTGGAAATATTTGTCATAGTCTTCATAGATGATATTCTGGTCTATTCTCGCACAGAACGTGATCATTCATACCATCTCATAATTGTTCTTCAGACTCTCAAGGATCACCAGTTGTTCTCCAAGTTTAGTAAGTGTGAATTTTGTCTAAGATCAGTAGAATTCCTTGGCCACATTGTTTTCGGTGATGGAATTAGAGTAGATCCTCAGAAAACCAAAGCGGTAAGAAACTGGCCTCGCCCTATCTCTCCATCAGATATCAGGAGTTTCTTGGGTTTAGCTGGCTATTACCGATGGTTTGTCGAGGGATTTTCTTCTATTGCATCTCCTATGTCCAGATTGACTCAGAAAAAGGCCAAGTTTCAGTGGTTAGAACCTTACGAGAAGAGTTTTCAGGAGTTTAAGACTCGACTCACCTCAGCTCCACTTTTAACACTTCCCGACGGTTCCGATGGATCCGTAGTATATTATGATGCATCCATAGTAGGTTTAGGTTGTGTCCTCATGCAGTATGGTAGAGTCATAGACTACGCCTCCAGACAGTTAAAGCCTCATGAGAAGAATTATCCTACTCATGACCTTGAGTTAGCAGCAGTTGTCTTTACGGTGTTCATGTAGACGTTTTCACAGATCATAAGAGCCTTCAGTATGTATTTTCCCAGAAAGATCTCAATCTTAGTCAGAGAAGGTGGTTAGAGATCTTGAAGGATTATGACATGAGTGTCCTTTATCATCCTAGAAAGGCCAATGTAGTGGCCGACACACTCAGTAAACTGTTCATGTGTAGTGTTTCCCATGTTGAGAATAGTAAGAAGAAATTGGCTCAGGAGATTCATCAGCTTGCAGACTAGGCATTCTCTTAGTCGACTATTCAGAAGGTGTTGTATGTGTTTAGAGTAGTTCAGAGTCATATCTAGTGTCCGAGGTGAAAAAGAAGCAAGACAGGGATCCTATCCTTGTCAAGCTAAAAGATTCAGTTCAGAGTTAGGAAGTAAAGGTTTCCTCCAAAGGGGGAGATAGTGTTCTTCATTGTCAGGGTTGTCTGTGTGTTCCCAGTGTAGATGACTTGAGGCAGCGAATTCTTGCAGAAGTGCATGGTGCACGATACTATATTCATCCAGGGGACACTAAGATGTACCGCGACTTGCGGGAGATCTATTGGTGGAGTGGTATGAAGAGGGATGTTGCAGAGTTTGTGGCTAAGTACTCTACATGTCAGCAGGTTAAGATAGAGCATCAGAAACCTAGTGGTTCCATGCAGGAGTTCACTATTCCTACTTAGAAGTGGGAAGAAGTGAACATGGACTTTGTGAAGGGTTTGCCTAGAACACGTCGTCAGCATGATTCAGTTTGGGTCATTATAGACAGAATGACCAAGTCATCTCATTTCCTTCCAGTTCGTACCTCTTACTCTGCCGAGGATTATGCTAAACTCTGTATAAGGGAGTTTTTCAGATTACACGGTGTTCCATTATTTATCATCTCAGACAGAGGTACCCAGTTCACCTCTCACTTCTGGAAAGCATTCTAAAAGGGTCTTGGTACCTAAGTTCATCTCAGTACAGCATTTCATCCTCAGCTAGATGGTCAATTAAAAAGGACCATTCAGACTCTAGAATATATGCTAAGGGTGTTTGCAATTGATTTCAAGGGAAGCTGGGATGACCACTTGCCTTTGATTGAGTTCGCACACAACAATAGCTATCACTCCAGTATTCAGATGGCTCCATTCAAAGCTTTCTATGGTAGGAGATGTAGATCTCCAATTGGTTGGTTCGAAGTTAGTGAGACCATAGTCATAGGGCCTGACTTAGTATTCGATGCCTTAGAGAAAGTTTAATTGATTGGAGAAAGACTCCGGGATGCTCAGAGCCGACAGAAGTCTTATGCGGATGTTCATAGAAAGGATCTCGAATTCGAGGTCGATGACTATGTCTATCTCAAGATCTCTTCCTGAAGGGAGTGAAGAGATTCAGCAAGAAGGGAAAGCTCAGTCCCCGATATGTTGGTCCCTTCAGGATTCTCAGTCGCTTCGGCAAGGTATCCTATGAGCTCGAATTTCCTTCAGATCTAACCTCAGTTTACCCAGTCTTCCATGTCTCTTTGCTCAAGAAGTGCATAGGTGACCCTGTAGTTGTAGTCCCTAATCAGAGCGTTGATATTCAGAATAGCCTCTCTTATGAAGAGATTCCAGTTGAAATCCTCGACTATCAGACTCATAGGCTGAGAAACAAAGAAGTCCCTCTAGTCAAGGTTCTTTGGCGGAATCAGTCCATGGAGGGAGCTACTTGGCAAGCAGAAGCATACATGCAAACAAAGTACCCTCATATTTTCTCCTCTAATTCATACTTAGCTCGAGGTAACCATTTTCCATAAGATTATTCAGTTACATGTTCAAAATTCCAATATAAAATTGGTATCAAGTATCAGTACATAGCTTATCATGCATTCATTAGTTCACCTTATTAGTCATGCATCAGATATGCATGTTCAGTTGGGCTATATTCAGTTTAGAATTCAATTCAGTCCTAAAATCATGTGTCAGTTGAGCATGATCAGTGTATGTGTTGTTTTATCTTTTCTCCCCTCTCAAGCAGTCATCATTCGAGGACGAATGTTTTCAACGGGGAGATATTGTAATACCCCAAAAAATCCAAACCAATATTAGAGACATGTACCAAGCTCATTCATAGTACATTATGGTTCTTTAATAGTTTTATGAGTAGGTTAGATGCATATTAAGGCTTCAAATAACTCCCAGCTATCAGACGAATTAAAACATTCCTTACCGATTGAATTCTTGAGAAGAAAATTGGTATAGTCAACTTCAAATGAGTATATCTCTCATTATAATTGGAAATTTTGATCTCATGACCTATCAATAGATAGATAATTGAATTATATTTCCAATTATACCAATTTATCCTAAATCCAATATCGGAGCAAAAAGTTATTCTTATTTTACTCCAGCATGTCAGGCTGGAAACAGTGTGACGACATTCGTGGTAGATTACCACATTTGTGACGCCCTATCATGAAGGTCATTAGCCTTAGGTATAAACCAACTCCTAAGTGACGACATTCGTGGTAGCTTACCACATTTATAACGCCCTATCATGAAGGTCGTTAGCCTTAGGCAGAAACCAGCTCCTAAGTGACGACATTCATAGTAGCTTACCACATTTGTGACGCCTTGTCAAAAATGTCGTCATCCTTAGGCAGAATCCAGCTTCTGTGTGACGACATTTTTTACGGCCTGTCACATTTTTTACGCCTTTTCATAAATGTCATCAGTCTTAGGCAGAAACCATCAATTCCAGCTCCTTTGTGACGACATTTTTGACGGCTTGTCACATTTTTTGACGCCTTGTCACAAATATTGTCATCTATGATTTTTTAGCAACCGCGCATTTATTTCATAAGGGTATTTTAGTCATTTTATTCACCTTCCACGACTTATAACCCTAAAGAGGCATAATTTTTTCCATTTTTTCTTAAGTTAAGCATCTCAAAAACCCTCTCTTACGTTTCAACCACAAGATTAGGGTTTCCATCAAACTCATCTCTCAAAAGGAAGATTCAAGCCTTTTTCCAAGATAATTGAGAATTAAGTTTCCCAATCCAAGAACTCTCCAGCAAATCATCAAGGTTTCCTTTCTAAGGTATGCGTAGTGTTTATCTATGGATCCAATCCGTTCATAGAGCTCAAGAACCATGTTTTAAATATTTTTTTGTAAACTTTTTGTGGTGATATGAGTATGTACATGTTGACGATTGTTTTTTAAGTTTCAATGTGATGTCTAAAGGTGTTTTCATGGAATATATATGTTTGTTAATTGAAAACCATGAACTTTAGGTGGTTTAATATTGTGCAAGTATGAAACTCACCTATGCCTTAAAGAATGCATGCAAGGTGTTTGATAAAATACTTAGGATGCTAGAAATTCATGTTTGTATGGTTCTATGATGTCTAAATTACAATTCCATGTTACCTATATACTTCAATATGAATCCCATGCTTTCCATGTGTTGCTATTGTGGTGGTATGAAGCATGATAGATAATGGAGAAATACAATATGTACACACAATATATCCATCCATTCCCTACAATGTTTAAGATGTTGAATAACTATATGAAATATGATATCCCCTACTTATGATATTATGAATTGTGGACTCAAATCTTGTGATCAAGTCATGTCATGTGTGTCAGTTTTCTTCCATCGAGTCCTGGGGGTATTCGTACCCGAAAAAAATAGTTGTGTTCCTAGATCCATGTCATGTTGTAACAATAATCTCAGTCAAGCTATAATCTATAGAAATTAGTCAGTCATGTGACTCAGGAAAACTCAGAAATCTCATGATCTCAGTTAACTCTCAGATAATAGTTCTGCTCCGTCAGTCAACGGAAGTCAGTTAATCTGTCCATGTACAGTCAGTTGAATCATGTTTAGTCTCTTCATATGGGATTAGAAGTTAGCACCGAGTGAACCCAAGGATGGGGACTCACCTACCAGTTTTAGGGTGTGATTCTTAGCAGTCATTCTTGTGTTCAAGAACTACGTAGCCAGCGTAGGTTGAGATATCTTAGCCTATCAGATTAGGGTTGATGAGGTGGATTAACCTATTAGTTTAGGGTTCCCACCGTTCTCCTTTCGAATACCTTCCAACTAAGGGTCACCCACAACTGTCCTTACTAGTAGAGCGCTATTGACACCCCTCCAGTCGTGGCAGAGATTAGACCCCAACTTAGCTATATGCGTTATTGGGGCATGTCGATTAAACAACTACCTCCCACAGTTTTAGAATCAGTCTAAGTAAAAGAACTCAGATAGGTCTTCAGATTTCAGTATATCAGGACTGTCAGATACAGTATACTTAGTTACAGTACGGAACTCAGATAGTTCCATCAGATTTAGGATTGTTAGATACAGTCACCCATGTTATCAGAATTTCAGTACCAGTCATGTTAGCCTTTAGTAAACCATGCATTAGCATACAGGACTAGCTATCATGCACCCACGATTTCAGTTACTATGTATACATGTTTGTACTCTTACGTTCATATCAGTCAGATAGTTAGCATTGTTCATGCATGTAAACCCTATTTATATTTAGCCTACCTCACTCGTATACTTAGTACATTCCCTCATACTGATGAATTTGCTCTATGGTACGTTCTTTTCATGTTACACCATAGGTTCAGAGACATGAGCTCCCAGATCAACAGTAGCAGTAGCATTTCTAGTCGCAGAGATTCAGTGTGTCCTCTTCATTTGAGGACAATATAATTTAATTTATTCATTATTATTTTAGCTAGTTATCAGTTTACGGAGTTAGTTGGAGACATGATCCTTCAACTCCTTATTCAGACAGTACTTAGAGGCTTTCAGATTCAACATTCAGACTTATGTTCAGATTTGATTCAATTTTCAGCTGTTTTGGGTATCTTTTACCCATATGGATATTATGTTTTGACAGATTTTTTATTCAGTTGAACCTTATGGCCTACATGTTAATATTTTCTGTATTATTACGTTATATATGCAGTGTATAGGTACAGATATCAGTCATGGGTTAGCTTGTGGTCCCTCGAGGTCATGAGCACCGTGTAGCATTTCGATTCAGAAAATCGAGGCGTTACAGTATGTCTGCTTATTTTCTGTGCAGAATTCTTAAATTACCCTAACTCTTTTTTGTATATTAACTCAAACTAGATTTATATTAGATGCACCATTGCCTCCCCATCAGTAGTGTGCTCGAAGAATAAAACCTAACAAAAACAAAGGTTAGCTTCACTATAAATTTAAAAATACATTAATTAATTAGCTCTTCTGCAAGCTTATATCAGCTATCTTGCAACTAATTTTGTACAAGTTATATGTTAAAAAAAAAAATTGTTTCAATATTAAACCACTCCCCAACAATGTGAGCATTTTAAAAAATGTCCCTCCATGTAAATATGGTAAGGCAAAAAGATTTGAATATGAACCATCACGATTTTGTTGTAGTAATGGTACAGCTAAACTAACATCACCCGAAATACCAATAGAATTATTGAATCTCTTTCTAGAAGACAATGAAGAATCTACACATTTTCGCACCTACATTAGAATGTACAATAACATGTTTGCATTTACTTCTCTTGGACTAAAATATGATAAAGATCTAGCAAATAGATTCCATGGTATCTACACCTTCAGAGTTCAAGGACAAATTTACCATTTCATTGATGATTTAATACCTTCAAATCAAAATCCAAAAAATCTACAGTTGCATATTTATGATGATGACACTGAAATGTTAAATCGTATGGCTTCCTTTCCTAACACTAATCAGTCACTTATTCAAAAACTAATGAATATACTCAGAATAAATTCATACTGTATCTTCTTAAAATCTCTAATGCAAGTTCCTAAATTACCAGACTTACATATTATACTGAAATGTGATTCTAACTTAAATCAACAAGTGTATAATTTGACGACTGTTTTTGAAGTTGCCGCAATATGATTAGACCACCAATAACATAGCAATAGTAGTTTGGCATCACATATCTGAATTTACCCTTCCAACAATAAAAGTCAATTAGTCAATTATTATTATGGTAGTTATGATCCTTTACAATACCCATTATTATTCCTCTATGGTCAGAACATTTGGCATTGCAGAATTAAAAGGGTTGTGCAGACTTGTAACAAAAGAAATCAATCTCTCTGTGAAAATAAAAAACATCCAAGTTTATCAATTATGTGTTCTATTGACGGATTGTTTGATATGGAAGCTGAGGTTTTACAAAAAGGAAAACAAAAAAGAAATAATATTTTTTGTCGTAAAGACTATTGTTACAAATATCAAATAAGAGATAATGAGACAAACAAAGTATTACATTTTGGAAGACTTTTCCAATAATACTCTATTGATGAATTTATAAAAATTGAATCTCAACGATTAGATTTTATCTCATCTAATCAGGATTTATTTCGAAGTTATGCATTATAAGGACTTATTGATTTTCTAAGACATGGTGACAGAGATGCTTCAAAGATAGAAAAACAAAGGTTCCTTCCGGTAAGTTTTATAGGAGGTCCTAGAGATATGCGTCAACATTACATGGATTCTATTGTATTAGTTCAACATTTTGGAAAACCCGACAAATTTTTAACTATGACCTGTAATTCTTTTTGGGTAGAAATAGAAGATCATCTTCTTAAAAGTGATAAAGCTCAAAATAGACCTTACTTAATCAGTCAAGTATTCAAAGCAAAAGTTGAAGAACTAAAAGTAGATATACTAAAAAGAAACATATTTGGTAAAGTTATTGGATTATGTACACAATTGAGTTTCAAAAGTGTGGCCTTCCTCATGCTTATTTCCTTTTGATTCTTAGTGATGATTTCAAGTTACTCACTCCTGAATCATATGAACAAATTATTTCTGTCGAACTTCTGATCCAGATAAAAATCCTTATTATACAAACTTATTAAAAAACACATGATGCATGGTCCTTGTGGCCATTTAAATCCTACAAATTCGTGTTTGAAGACAAAAAGATTTTGCAAATTCAAATATCCAAAGAATTTTTCCAAGGAAACAACAAAAGGGAAACAATTATATTCAATTTATAGAAGAAGAAATATTGTTAAATATGTTAAGATCAGAAAGCAACTTCTTGACAACTCATGGGTAATTCCTTAAAACCCCTACTTACTATGCAAGTTTAATTGTCATATCAATGTTGAAATATGTTCCTATATAAAAGTAATCAAATGTATTTACAAGTATATATGCAAAGGACATGATAAGATCTATTTTTCTGTACAAAATAGTACAAATGTTAAAATAGACAAAATAAAAAAATATCAATCTGCTAGATGGGTGTCAGTGCCAGAATCCACATGGAGTTTATTTTCTTTTCCTATTAGTGAAATGAATCCATCTATTTATCATCTTCAACTTCATCTTCCAAAACAACAATTTGTCTCTTTTAAAGTAGCTGACAGCTTGGACAAATCATGAATAATCCTATGATTAAAAAGACAATGTTAATAGAAATTTTCCTAATGAATAAAATAAATGAATATGCTAAACAACTCAACTTATTATGTAAAGAATTTCCCCAAAATTTTGTGTGGTCAACAACATATAAAATGTGGACACGGAGGCATTAAGGTAATGTTATTGGTCGTGTTGTCACATGTATTCCAACAGAAGGAGAGAGATACTACCTAATACTTCTATTAATAAATGTAAGATGCCCAAAATCGTACAACTATCTTTGGAAAGTAAATGGAGAATACTGTGAAACATTTAGAGAATTTTCTGAAAAAAGGGATTATTACATCATAATAACAACTTGATCGAGTAGATGTTAGAGGTTGTGTTATCAAATGCCTTATAGTTTGTTTCATCTATTTGCGACAATATTAGTATATTTAATCCTACTAATGCAAAAGAATTAAGGGAATAATTTGAAAATTCAATGCCGGATGACTACAAGTATTTAGCAAATATAAATGTAAAACAAATTCGATATTCGGTTTTGAATCCTATTAATGATATATTACATAGTATGGGACATGATATTAATGAGTATAATCTTGTTTCCAAGAATATTGTGCAATCAAGAATAGAATCAAAATCAAAAGATGTTAACTTTGAAAGAAACATTATTATTAGTGCAAAAGATCTACTATTGTATACAAAATTGAACACAGAACAGAAAAGAGCATACAATATTATTCTTCAAAGAATTTTCACGAGAAAACCAAAAGATTTTTTTATTGACGGGCCAGGGAGAAGTGGTAAAATATTTTTATACCTTGCTTTATTGGCTACGATAAGATCCAAAAGGTTTATAGCTTTGGTAACAACAACTTCTAGTGTTGCAGCATCAATTCTTCCTGGAGGACGAATAAATCATTCACGTTTCAAAATTTCAATTAATATTGATGAGCAGTTCTCTTGTATTTTAGTAAGTAAATCTCTCTGGCATCTTTAATTCGCGATGCAAAACAAATCGTATGGGATAAAGTATCAATGTCAAAAAAATGATTGAAGCTTTTGATTTGCTCATGAAAGATCTAACAGACACAAATATACTCTTTGGTGGAAAAGTCATAGTATTCAGTGATGATTTTAGACAAACGCTTCCTATTGTTTGAAATGGAAAAAAGAAGATTTTATTTCTGAAAGCATATTGAACTCCAAAATTTAGAATCAACTTGAAAAATTGAGCCTCACAGAAAATATGTGTGCCAAGGATGACCCTGGTTTCTGCAAATATCTCATGAGAATTGGAAATGGAAAAGAGAAAACAAATATTGACAACAAAATAGAGATTCCAAAATAGTTTACTATTCCTTTCACTACTGAAAAAGAATCATTAGATCTTTTATTCAACGTAATATATTAAAACCTACAAGTATCTTTTAACGATTCTTCTTTTATGACCTCTAGAGTTATCTTGACTATAAAAATGACTTTGTTGATGAGATAAATGATAGACTCATAGCTCTATTTCCAACAGACGCCAAGATAGTCATCTTTACTGACGAAATAATTAAACTGAATGATCAAATTCAGTTTGAGGATTTCTTACACACTATAAACCTTCATGGCTTACCTCCACATAGATTAATGTTAAAGAAAAATTGCCCTATTATATTATTATGAAATCTAAATCCTTCTGAAGTCTTATGTAATGATACACGATTAGTATGTTGTGATTTCAAAACACATGTAATCAGTTGTAAAATTGCAAGTGTTGATTTCAAATATAAATATGTATGCATTCCAAGAAAACCATTATTATCATCAGAAGATGAAAAAATACCTATTTATTTTAAAAGAACACAATTTCCAATACGATTATGTTTTGCTATGACATTAAATAAAGCACAATATCAAACATTAGATTATGTTGGTATTTATTTATGAGAATCAATTTTTTCCCATGGTCAATTATATCTTCCTTTATCGAGAGCAAAAAGTTCCAAGTGTGTAAAAATATTAATTCGGCTACTTACTGCAGATAATAATGATGACCAATAAACTTATAATGTTGTCTATGATGAAATCATTCAAAAAAAATTGTTGTAAACATATACATGTCATCTTTACATTTTGAAAAGAGTTTCCTTGAAATATCTCCTAACTTACTATGATATCCCAACACCTATGTCTATTAAATTACTTGTAATGTCTAATGTAGAATACACCATCTATCATTCACACTAGAAAATTTTAGAAAAACTGTGTGACTAAAGATTGTCATCAAAATAGTTACTGCCTAATTCTCAAAGATCTTTCACCAGGACAATATTGCCGTGACAGAGAAACTTTTTTGTCACTTGATGTTAAAATTGTATTTACAGAAAAGCTGGTATATCAGCTCCTCAAAATATATACTACATCACCTTCCTCCTTTTTAAACTTTCTCATAAGAAGATTTGAAATTTACTGTCTTTTTTGGTATCCCACACATCACGGAGCTTCCAAGTTATGTGAATGCACGAAACACATGGCCTGTTTATCCTTCTTCTCTTTCGATGGTTTTTGCTTATATCGGTATCTCTCAAACTAAGGAATTGACTATTACAGTGGTGTGTCCTACTAACAATATTGGTAATATAATTGGCAAAGAAGAAGCTTCGATTAAAAGTGTTAAAGTAAGAAAGTGGTACTCATATTGAGGTTTGTCATGCCAAAGAATGCATTCTCAGTCATTTCCACTGAGGTATTGCTTTATCTCCAAATTATTTAGTCCCCAGATTAGTGAAATTGTGGCATTTTATAAGTCGTCTTTCTTTTTGTACAAGTGTGATGCATTGTTTACCGCTCCTGCTCCTGTCACCATGTAGTACTATATTTTCCACCTAAGTTGAGTGGACTCTTTACTTTCGATGTTGCACCTGTTGGATTCTCCAAAAATACACTATATTTAGAGAATTCGACACGCACCCGCTGACATTTTAGAAGAGTCCGAGCGAAAATATCATGGGAAATTAGTCAAGGTATGCAAAATCCGGCTTGAACATCATTATAACGTAAATGCTAAATTTGATATTAGATCAATCAAAATGCTGAATTTGATATTAGACCAGATTCAACTTAAGAAGTTATCTTGGGACAACTTTCATGTTGTACGCACAACTGTCAGTTCTCTCTTATGTTGAGAAGAAATAGATTTCTTTATCAAATATTACTAAGGGGAGCCCCCAAAAGGTCAAACCACTAGGCTACATAAGGAAGGGGGGCAAGCAATAGTTGTTGTAGTTGTTTTTTCAAGTACGGAGGTAAAAATCGACTGAACCACACCAACTAAAAAATTTATAGAAGGTTAGCCCCTGAAGCTTCTCTGGTATAACTTTTCATTCAACATTGTCGAACAAGTTTTATTCATCAATAGGAATGCACAAAGTTCTTGCCTTATCTACCTTAGTTTATCTTGTTCTACATATGTCGAGTGACTATAACTCTCAATTTTCTGATCTAATAATTCCAATGATAAATGGGGTCTCAGATTTTCTTCAAAATAAAAATGAAGAGCCCAATGCCCAGAAAAGTGTCAAGAAATTAGATAAGTTGGGGTGGCAGAGCCAAGTTTTTTCAACTCACATTTGGATAAGGTGTTTACTGCCCTTGTTAAAATTTCTAAAGACAATAGTTTAGAAGAAGAAACCAGATGTCTCGTTGTATAAGTGATGTATACTTTTGATGATAATTCGATAAAGAAGGTACTCAAGAGATACTACTAGCAAGACTGGGGGAGGAGTTGGTACGAATGGTTTGGTGTCTCATATAAATCAGGTAATTATCTTGTTGGAGAGAAGTTTTTGCACCGGATTGCAACTTTATGGAGTGCCGAATTTGATATTCCAAAAGCACTTAAGGAAATAGAAAGAATGACAACTTCATCAAATTGGAGAGATCAATACACAACGGCTACTTTTATTGGTCTCATTATAGAAGGATATGCAAAGGTATATGTGTAAATTGATGGCTTCTCTTCTTGGATATGTGTGATTTTTATATGCAACTTTTTTTTTGGTTAGTTCTTGATAAATTGTGACAATTTTTTCACCTAAGTGTTGTTATTCTTGTTATCCTCTCAGGGAATTAGAGATAATCCTAGTGGAGTGGTAAAATTGGTCTTCAAATTAATAGCAAATAGCACAAACAATGTTTTCTTTTCTACAGTAAGAATAATTAAAACTTTGAGTGAACAACTACCTCCATAAACTCTTAATGATCAAGTTTACATGATTATTACTTCGTTATTAATGGAACTTGTAAGAGACGCAAATCCCACCAATAAGGTAACCAAGAATGCTGGACCTTTCATTTCTTTCCTTATGAAATTCCACTATTTAATGATATTTTCCTTGTCTAAGTTACTTTTTCAACTGAAATTTATATTATTTATGTTAATGAAATCTAATTGTTTTTCTTATTTTTAATAGTCTCTTACTGTTTTGACAATCAGTACTCTTTATAAGAGTTGCAGTTTAAGCTACCTAGCACTGCACTTGCAAATAATTGTGAATGCACTACTTGAAATCAACAAGGTAGATTTATTTGACTGGAGACATTGTGAAGTGTGATTTTAATGATTTCTAGGAAAAAGAAAACAAAGAGATACCATTTTGTGCTAATATGCATTGACATCTACTTTAGCTTAAAATTTTTAATTGATTTTATCTACTGATTGAGTCAGAGTCCAGAGACTAAGCTGCTACAAGCCTATTCCTTAGAGGCTCTAGCATCTGTTGCAAGAACATCAAAGGTCCATAATTATAGAAACTCTGACTTAGCTTTTTATCCATCATATGGGATTTGATGGTGGTATCTGAAAAAAATTATGCTTTTGCATATGATCTTTTCTATACCTTCTATGACTTGGTCATCTCTTCCCTGAAAGAAATTCTACCCAAAGCCACAAGTAATTTGGTGAAAGAAAATGTTGTTGAGTGCATTTGGACAGTTTTTGTAGTTGTTGGAAAGGATATATTCAAGAAAGATGCTAAAGAGGTAATGTGTCTTTGTTATTCCTTAACAAACATTTGAGTTTAAAGTGTGCCAACATTATTACAGTTTGCTTAAAATTTTCTCAGTGATTTAATTTTTATGAATCTTAATGCCAGAGAATAATAACTGTCACCTGATGATATATCTGCACTTACTGCCTTTATGCCATCAATTTCGCATCAATGAAATATGAGTTCGACTTCTTAAACTTGTGGCTCAATTTCACCAATTGGGGCTTCACTACCTCTATGCACTATTGTGGAGACTTTTTTGCCGATTTACTAGTTATTGTTTGACTGTGTTTCTTTGCCTATGTACGATCCAATATAGACTCCACCCATCTACTTCTCTATGCATTATTTAATGTGTGTCTATCTCTGCCTTCTTTCTTCTCCAACTTCAACCTCTCAAACATAGCCTGCTCATTTCTGGCTAAATAGTTACTTCCACCGGTATTCTGAATTTTTCTCCCACCTAGATATGATCTCCCATAGTTGGTATTATAAGTACTTATTCTGCATTACATTCCCTTGATATCACATTAATTAAAAAGTTGTTATTATGTTGACATGCCTTCTTCCAATGCCTGCAGATGAAATGTAAGTTTTTTCTTTGAGCCTTTGATGTGTAACTTGAAGGATATGCACATTTTTAATTCAGGTGCTAGCTTTTGCAAGTATCACGTAAAATTAATTGAGGTGTGTGAAAGTTATTCTGTATACCACGGTTATTAAAAAAATTAAAAATACTTAAGAACTTACTTAGTGTGAGAAGTAGTGGATTTTTTCTAAGAATTGCCATATGGATTTGTTGTTTTTGTTAATAGTATTATTTAGACACTTATTAGTAGAACTTTCACTTTAGAACAAACTACATAGCTCCTAATCCGAGGAAAGGTGTGAACTCACACTTTTTACCTTGTATTGTGTTAAACTTCTGGTGGAGAATGCTCATTTTGGATTTGTTTTTCACATAGTTTGTTTGGACGAGAATATACTTGCATTTTTAGGTTTCAATGCACTTGTACTGTTACTGTAATATGGAACATCAACTATTGCTTTATTTTTTTTTTGCTATTTCATTATTCCACCCAAGATCATTGGATGTATCATTGGGAAAAGTGAATTTGCTGAGGTCTGTATTGCACAAGAGTCAACCATTTAAATAGTCTTTTAATTGCTTATCTTTATATTTCCTAAAGTCGTTGAGCCATCTTTAAGACATGTAACTGTCTAAGGAAGTTAGTAGTGTAAGGGATGCCCGTATCTGGATTATGATGTTATAAAAGGCTGAGAAGGTAATATTAATCCATTTGTAGGTGTTGATTCTTACACGCTGGTGGTACTGCTTTTTTGTTGGCTCCAATGTTGCCCAATGATCCTCCATCACGCAGTATCTATGGTAATGAGTCGCTCTCACTACACTTTTGCTTCCCCTAGATTGCATAAAGTTTGATTTCCATGTTGTTGTCTATCTGGGAATTTCAAAGTTGATTTTAAATAAAAATGTTTTCCTGATTTAACTGCCATCTAACTTCATTCTTGCTATAAGATGATGGTTTTTTTTGTTTACTCTGGTAGCCGTGAGATCACAGTATTTTTCATAAAATCAATGTATATTTTTCACTTTGAATTATTGCGCCCGCGCTGGGCGGGTTCTTCCACCTAGTCTTGTATATAGAAGATGAGATAATTGTACCTTTGTAAACAAAAATTATATTTCAATATATTATTTCATGTCTCTGGAACATCCATATCCCCAAAAATATAAATTATACAAGCAAAAGTAGAGTTTTCAATAAAGTAAATATTATCAGCAAAACTCGTTATAATAGTTATTCATTTATAACATTTTTTTGTATTAATGTAATTTCTTTTTAGAATTAATTTTTCATGTTATATTCTAATTCACTGTGACATTATATGTAACATCAGTGCATCTATTGTAGTGGTACTCTCTTTAGAAGATTAACCACTTTATAATAGTTACACTCAAATATTATTTAATAATATTTTATATGATAGCAAATAAAATATTACTTTATATCAAGTAAATGAGATTTAAACATCAAATATCAATATACATATATAACAACACCTCACTATAATAATTACAAAATTTCCATAAAAAATACAACTATCATAACTTCAGTATGGTGTGCTTATTATTCTTTCAAATATAATAAATTAAACTAAAAACTAATTTAGTAAAATAAAAGGTATCTCAAAATATAAATTTAAGAAAATTCATGTTATGTTTATAGATACTAGGAACCTGAGTAGTACGTTTATCCCAAATTACTTAATACAGATCTTGAGTTATCGACGAAAAATATTTACTTGATGATGAAATCACAACGCAATTTCTTTTCACCCTATGAAGTACAAAATACAAAATTTATTTACGAACATATAATCATAGCTAAGACAGTGTTTATAAACAAACCTCAATAATTTCTTGAGCTCTATCCATATACGACATAAAGGCAGGTCAAATTTAAGCAGTGCAGGTTCTTGTTCTTCCAAATCGAGTTGATTTGGTCAACAACAACTCGGTAACTCCAGCTTTTTGAATTCTTACATCCTTAGAGAAAACATTTATCCATGTTTAATGTCAAAATTTTTTACAAACAACTTATTTTCAAACTTATTTTTCTCTTACTATTTATTTTAGGACCCTCTAATTATTAATTCTCATGATTATCTATTATTAAATATATTTTAGAACTCCTTAACTTTAACAATACACTTTTCTTTTTCCATAGAAAACTAATAAAAATAATTAGTTATAGTTATTTATGAATTCTTAAATCTACTAGGAATCGTTCTGTAAGATTTTTGTTTTATGCTATATTAATAAAACAATAAAAAGGATTAATTGGTTATAATTACTAAATTGATGTCATTGTTTCCTACTTTACATCAGCACCAACTTCTAGGAAGCATGATTTTTTCTTGAGGCGACACATTTTTCCATATGAGCATGCATATTGTGTAACTTGTAAATTTGTAAATGTAACGCTCCGAAGGTACCCCCTAGATGTTACGCATTGCTTGAAACTACAAGTAGCCGACTCTAACCCGTGATGCCGTCTAAACTTTGTACTCTACTAATAATCATGAAATATGAGCGGAATTGAAGAAAATTTATAACTGAGTTCAAATAGATGAATAATCAACCAAATGTCGTTACTCAATAGCATTCAAATCTATGAAAAAACAAGATGAAAGGAACACATAGGTTGACTAGTCCTGACAAGCCTCTAACTAAAACTGAAGATCCACTGCGACAGACCCCAGCTGACTTGAACTGAAAGCTAAATAACTAAAATCACTAAAATAAGCATCTGGAACTATCATGAGCTTGGCCCTCGGAGTATGAGGACTCACTAACTTTCTGGATATAGGAAGTGGTAATCGTGGAAATCTGTGTTGTTGGGAACGAACACCTGATCCTATATTATAAAATAATATAGCACACAGACATATATATGATCAGTACTTCTAGAATGTTCTACGTATTTGTGGGTGAATGCATTAAGTAAAAACAGTCATATACGATAACTGAAAACATGCACGCTAAATGTAAATGGACCCCTGTTGATCATGAATAAAATAGAAAGATGAAATAACATGAGAATAAATCATAAAGAAACATTTGAATAAGGCTTGTGAGTCATTATACTTAGGTTCTAAAATCTTTACTTTAATTTTTTTAGGTGATTCTCATAACCGACATAAACCATATGAGATAGCATGGAGTTCAATGTCTTGCTCGTATTGAGGAGAGTTGTTCTACCCTTTCCATCATAATAGAACCTTAACTTAGAGTGATCACTTACTTGGACCATTTCAGGCTAGGAGATACGCTCTGGTGAGGACCCTTAAACCTATGGTGGCAAGTAGTTTCTGGGAAATAGAATATGCTAAATTCATATTCCGCTCTCGGTCCTAAATACTACTCCCAAAATATATAATTTTATGATCATACTTATGAAATCCACCTTAAAATAGCATATGGATTTATCAGCGGAAAACTAACTATGTTTCTCTTACTTAAATCATACTCATGAGGAAACTTGAGGATTTCGTATCTTATCTGAGATCATAAGATTAAAACTAAAACTTTAATCATGTTGTAACACTTGTAACTTAAACTAATAAGATTGAACCTCTTGGAAACTTAGTAACTTAAGCTTAAACATGAAACCATCTATCATCTCAAAGAAGCTTTAGATCAAAATATCAAACTCGATACTTAAGATCTTTTTCATGGATAAAACATAAGTAAACACGAAATCATATGGAAAATAAAGTATAATTCATGAGGAAGCATCAAAATCTCAAAGCATAAGACAAGTAGGTATAAACCCTAGTAATACAATTTCTTCAAAATCAATTAAAAATCAAATTTATAGGCACGACGAAAGAATATCCTTGTTCAAACCTCACATACTTGGACTTAGTGAATTGCTTGAGGAAAACTTGATTTAAAACCTTGAACAATGGTGAAAAGCTCTTCTTTTGTGTTCTTGAGGGTTTTAGGAGAAGAGAAATCACTTTAATCTTAGTTAGGAGGGTAGGTTTTGTGTTTAATACAATTTGGAAGTCATTTAATAGGTAAAAGACCAAAAAGACCTTGACCTAAACTGAAAAAATTGAAACTGGTGTTTTTGCACCCTTGGGCATGGCACTCCCTTATCGCGCCACTCCAAGGGCATAGCATGTCCTTATCGCGGAACCTACAGAGCGTGTCACGCTCTTATCATGGACCCTTACTAGTTTGGGGTCCCAAAATGAGCCCAAATGCGTTTCAAAAGTTTTGCAACACCTCCTGATGGCCCCTCTATCATTCCTTATCATAATTCAACTCAAAAATCACCATAAAACATGAAGGAGATACCAAAATAGAATCAAAGAAATTTTGGGGTCTAACCATAATTAGTATAGAAAAAAGAGACAAGTATTTAATTTTATAGCCAAGAAACCACTATATATCTTCACGGAATACTTAAAATTTTTCAGACCATAAGTACTATTCCCTCTGTTTCAAAATAGTACACATGTTTGCTAAAAAAATTATCTTAAAATTTTGACATGTTTAAAAGATCAAGAGATAAATCATTTTTTTCCAACTCTAAATAGATGAATATTAAAAAATAAATAAGGGGTATGTTGTTCAATTCACAATTATTATATATCATCAAGAGTTAAATACAATACACTGAAATAACATATCAATATATAATTTGAATATCAAAAAATTCTTCATAAAATCTCCGTATGCCCCTAAACCTGGGGTGACAATCAGAATTTGTTGCATTCCATGAAAAATTCTATTTAAAAAAATATTAGCACTACTATTGAAATTACACAAATAAAGTTAAACATAAAAATACCAGTGAGGAAGCCGTCTAATTAGAAACATATATTATAGAAAGATGAGTATGAGGACGACCAATGACATAGTTGTAATTTAGAAGCAAATAAAGGACAACTTTCAATATTCTTTATATTAACTAGCAAGTTTATTGTTGAAGACATAATAAGTCATGTTCTTGCATCATCAACTAACCATTACTCAATTCTGTTTACTATTCAAGTTTTCTCTAAAAATGATTATTTATGTTGTGTTATAGTATTATATATTTTTATATTTTTATAATAATAAAAAATAATTAGGATAAATAATACTCTAATTTTTATTATTTATTTTTTATTATATAGATGAGTGAGTGTTGCGCCTAAGCACATACACAAGTGTACGTTGCCTCACAAGTAGTAAAGTGTTTCTTCTACAAACAAAGTATTGATTCCACAGGGACTAGTGTTAAGCAACTATCCAATTCTAGTTTAACTATTGAGATTCACAAGTGCAAATATAACCAAAGAGTTTTGAAGGTTTGTAAAGTAAAAGTAAACTAAAACAATACGGGAAGTAAAGACTTGGAACAATCAATGGATGAAAAACCGGGGCTAAAGCACTACGAACACTCATTCTATGATATTAAACTTCATCGGTTAAGTTATTTATCTTGGTTGTTGATTCACGGGGTTGATTTTATGATCATGGTCTCCCGACCTCTAACCACCTATCTAACTTAAACCCACAACTACATTGTTGAGCGGGGATGTGAGAACTAAGCTAAACACATTTATATTTCATCTTGTAGTAAACCAAGTAAGGTTTCAAGGTATATCCCTATCCTAGATGCTAATTCAAATCCTCTATTTAATAAAGGAATAAGAACCCTACTCTATTTACCCCTATGTTCTATCTCTTTATTCCCCCTCCCGAGATCACAAGGTCAACAATATATGTATTCTAAGGGACGTAAATCCTTGAAATAATGATAAAAAGGATAAATAAACATCCAAATATGATAAATAAATAGAACCAAATCAATTTGTAGCAATTGTAGTCATGCTCTTGGCTTCAACCCCGGACAAGGGGCGTTTAACAACTAATCAATATAATCATAATCCAAATTATTGAATACATGATTAAATCCATTAAAAAACTAAATTAAGAGAAATAAACCCTAAAAAAAATTTTTAGAAGCCCCTCTGCATGTCCAAAAATGTTCCAAAATGTTTACAATATGTTTAAAGTCGTGTATTTATAGTAGAGGCAAATTGGTTGTGTGTGAATAGAGGGGGCAACGTGGGATTTAGACCACAGGAATGGAGGGTGCGCCGCCTGCCTTAGTCCACCACTATAAAGGGGGATCCTTATACATCATACCATGGGAGTGAAGGTTTCATTTCCCCTATATCGTCTGCCCTCATTGGAAAGGGCCATTTTGACGTTGAACTTTGCCTTCCATCTTTGTTGTCCATCCCAAGACTTTTAGTGTTATTTCCACTTGAATTTCATATTTTTCCTGTAAAATATATCAACATAATCAAATAAACAAGCATCCTACATCATCAAAATCTATATCTTAAACCTCAATACAACAAACAATCCATAACAATAAACTCGAAACTCAAGCAAAGCCTAGTCTCATCCTATTAAACTTTAGCTTAGTGAATTGACTCTTGGATTGACTCAACTATACTTTTCACACTATAAATAAGTTTTTCCACTCAAAAATACACAATAATAACATTATCAACTCATTTGACACATTAGAATCCATCACAATAGACTATAAAAACACCTAGCTCAAGCTAATAAAACTAGTTTTCTCGTCTAGACTCTAAATGAGGAAAATTTATTTGAAAACACCTTTAAACATTGTAATCACATACTTAAACACTTAGATTCTTATTTATATCATCATTAACACATAAATCACACGAATTATCCTAAAAAATGCTAAATAAGCTAGGATAAAAAAACTTAAGTGTATAAATATACCCAACGTCACCACCCCACGCTTAAAGCCTTGTTCATCCTCAAACAACTCTTTACTCTAAGCATCATAAGATGAGGTGAATATACACTTCTAATACAAGCAAGAAAATCAAGCTAGTACTACGATGACTGCACATAATGCAAGTTTTTATACTAAGCATGTTATATACACAATTGATGGTTCAAGAATACTACTCAAAAACATCCTAACCTCAAGAATTGACTCACCTAATTGAAAAACTCATTCATATTGTTCAAGCACAGAGATCATACAAATTTCTTCACTATCATCAAATATGTGATATTGCCACAAGAGAGTTACCCAAAATTACTCACATAAATATAATTTATAACACAATGGGTACAAGAATAAAATTGTGCTCACTCTCACCAGGAATTCACAAGTTACAAATGATGAACCTTAGGATTGCCCTTAGTGTAGTGCTTCACTGATATAAGAATGTTGAAGCTTTAGATTAAATAGGTCTTTATGGTTGTAATATAGGCTAAGGGATGGGTAGGAACTATTCTAGCAAGTAATAGTGGCTATCTTCCCTAAGTGATTTAATACATCATACATTTTTATTTAATTCACCTTTGATAACCACACTTTCCCTCATCTACCTTCACACATATCTTTTATTTTTCCCCATCTCATTAAGCACATTCACATATACTATGGTGGGAGTATATTATGTACATGTCATTTGATTTTACCCTTCTTCTCACCCATTATACGTTACACACCCCTATGATAGCCACCTACAACTTAAGTAGTTGCCTTAGTGAGGTACATAATATCCAAGGAGGACCAGGGCCAAAACAGGTTCATTGTAACACGGCTGGGATAAACATGGGAAATTTTTTAGCATAAATTTCTCTAACTCTCAGCCACAACACAACAATTTTTACAAACCAATAACTATCACTCTGGGGCTTCACTTTTACCTTTCTCCTACTTGACTTTTCAACTCCTTAACTTAATTAATTTTACACTAAAGTGCTTAGGGGATTTTGGATCAAATTAACGTCAATCAAAGAAGGGGATTAGGCTATATATGAGACTTCCAAAGGATAAAATAGAGGCTCAATTGGGTTAACTAGGATAATGCACAAGGGTAGGTAAAAAAAGAAGGTATAAACTTGGATATCAAAGAAATGCCTATATCATCTCCTAAACACACACTCTTTATTTCGCTTTGCACACACACTAGGAAAGTTCTAGACATCCCATGTAACAAGAAATATAATACAACCTCACACACACGGCACATGCTCAACTCAAGTAGGATCATCATAGACTCTCAACCAAATAATAACATGAATTCCGATTAATCCAACAAGTATGAGTCATAAACATGAACCTGGGAGTCTCAACAGTAGCAATTCACACAATCAATATATTTTTTACCATCAAAACATTTTCACCATGCAATCAAATATAGAACCAACAAGAATATTTTACTTATTCCTAACAATTTTTTTTTAAATTAACCCTAAAAATGGGAATTTCCCTACCCCACACTTAAAAATCAACTTTATCCCCAAAGTATACTTTAAAAGTAGAGATAGAAATACTTCCTGAGGCCTTTAGGACTAGCTAGTAGCATCTTCTTACATCAAAAGGGTCTAAGGACCCCACACTTAGTCTTTGTCATGCTTCTTGCTTAGGTTTTTTGGAACTCAGACTTCCCATCAACCTGTGGATCAACAAAACAAAAACTCATGAAGTAAAAACTTAAAAAAAATACTGAAAATAAAACCTACCTTAACTTGGGTTGCCTCCCAAGCAGAGCCTGATTTAGTATCGCAGCACGACCCAATCTCTGAGTTGTCTGTTTTCCTTCATCCTTTTCCCTACACTAGAACGCCATTTTCTTATTCATTTTTTATCTCTTGAATGTGAAATCTCAAGGTCAATATCTTTCTAAACTTTAGACTTTTCAGGCTCATCAATCTCCATCATGTCAGGCTGCGGTATTTATGGCTTGGGCTGCTCAATGAGGAAGTAATCATACACAAATTTTTATTGTTAGATATTGTCTTGAGAGGTTTGTAAACTTTGAATACCACCTATTCATCATCCAACCTCATTGTGAGAGTGCCCTCTCTCACATCTATCAAAGCTCCTCTCGTTGTTAAGAATAGATGTCCCAATATAACTGGTAATTTTTCATCTGCCTAAAAATCTAACACAATAAAGTTAGCAGGAATAATAAACTTACAAACCTTGATGAGAACATCCTCTATGATTTCTTTAGGATGGGCTAGGGTCCGGTCTGCTAACTGGAGTATCACGGAGCTCGGTCTCAACTTCCCCAATCCTAAGGTATTGAACAAAGAGAGAGGCATCAAGTTGATACTTTCCAACAATTTACTAAGTGCATAAACCACCTTACTATTGCCAATTTGTATTAGA
Source organism: Capsicum pubescens (assembly GCA_030864215.1). Classification (NCBI taxonomy): domain Eukaryota; kingdom Viridiplantae; phylum Streptophyta; class Magnoliopsida; order Solanales; family Solanaceae; genus Capsicum; species Capsicum pubescens. Next base: position 177,664,830 of record CM061545.1, on the reverse strand, counting down.
AGAGTGAAACTCCCAGGGTCTTTGAGCTTTTATGGCATCTTTTGCATTACCACAGAACTACACTCCTCAGTAAGTGTTACTGTCTTAACATCCTACAGCTTAACTTTGTTAGTGACCGCATCCTTCAAGTACTTAGTGTACTTGGGCATTCCTGCAAAACATCTAAAAGAGAAACGTTAATATGAATCTCTATGAACATGTCAAAGAACTTTTTGAAGCATACATCCTCATTTGCCTTTATATACTTTTTTGGGAATGGTAGTGGTAGTCTCTTCTTCTCCTGTTCAACAACTTTTGCTTTCGAGTACTCAAACCTCCTTGAATTTTTAGCAGCTTTATCATCTACCCACTTAGGAGCCTCTTCTATATATACCTCCTTAGTTTTCTTTGGCGGGTTTTTATTGAGCACCTTACCACTCATCAAAGTGATTGCCATAACTTATTTAGGATTTTCAGTATCGCTTGGCAAACTACCTTAAGGCCTGGTATTCTACGCTACTTCTATCTGACCTATCTGTAACCTACAATCTCCTTATAGCCATTTTCTGGATCCTTATATCTGCTACTAATTACGATTGAGTAGCTAAGATTTGTTTCAGTATCTCTTCCATATTGCTAGTGGCCTGATTAACTTGAGCCTGTGGTTGCTGAAACTGCTATTGTTGATTATTCCATGTTGGATTTGGTGGCTTAGTCTGCCATTTGAGATTGTAGGTATTCCCATAATTCATCCTTTGAACATTGCCCATGAATATCACAGACTCAGTATCTGCAGCACATATAGCCGTTAAATGACTACTGTGACTACAAACCTAACACCAACCTATAGTCTGTTGAATTGTATTAACTATAGTTGCAGGTTGTGTAACCCCCAACTTCATATTGCTTATCTAATTTTGTAGAGAAGCAATCTGAGTGGATATAACAGTAAATTGGTCCACATCCAACACACCTGCAACCTTCTTTATAGTATTTCTTGAGTTAGAGTACCACTCAAGATTCCCTTGAGCAATCCATTTCAACAAAGTATATAGCTCATCATAAGTCAACTCCAGAGCTTGACCACCTCCAGATAAATATAGTAAAATTCTCGTGTTATGGTCAAGTGCCTTAACAAAAGTGTGTGCTAATACCTCATTGTACTGCTGATGATGTGGGCAGTCCTGAAGAAGAGCTTTGAATCGCTCCCAAGAATAATATAAATTCTCATCTGGATTTTGTTTGAAGAACATAATCTCACTGTGCAGTCTCACAGTCTTGCCAAATGGAAAGATTCGGCTGAGAAATTTTCGGGCAAAGTCATCCCAGGTTGTGATTGAACTTGCCAGATCAGCATACAACCACTTCTTCTCTTCCCCCAACAATGAAAAGGGAAATAGTGTCAGCCCAACATAATCAGTTGACATACCCATAGGAATGAATGTGTCACTAATCTCCAGAATGTTTCGCAGATGGACTCATGGATCTTCATGTGAAATCTCAATAAACTATCAACTACTGATCAAAAGTTGCACCATGTCCTATTTCAGCTCAAAGTTACCTCCAGCAGTAGGTTTCTGAAAATAAAAGGTCAAATTTTTTGGAAGTGGGATTTCAACTTCACGATTATCCTGCAGGCTGGTTGATCTTTAGCCATTAGAGTATAATTGTCTTGTTCATCTTGAAATTACAGGATATAAGGGAGAAGGATTGCTTCTCTCCTAAATTAATGGAAGCGTTGATCTAGTTCGAGTCTTGGTTCAACCAATTCCCTATTCTTTGCCAGCTTACTAGCCTGTAAACCTATTTTCTATAAAATCAATCCCAAGACCAAGAGTAAAGCACCAAAGAAATCTAAAAAGTAAACTAAAAATAAAACATTTGCCAAATTACAAGTCCCCGATAACGGCGCCAAGAACTTATTGCGCCCAAGCACACACACAAGTATACAAGGCCTCACAAGTAGTAAAGTGGCCCTTCTACAAGCAAAGTATCGATATCACAGGGACTAGTGTTAAGCAACTACCTAATTCTAGTTTAACTATTGAGATTCACAAGTGTAAATGTAACCAAAGATTTTTGAAAATTTGCATAGTAAAAATAAACTAAAATAATACGGAAAGTAAAGACTTTGAACAATTAGTTGATGAAAACCCAGGGTTAAAGCACTACAAACAATCATACTATGTTATTGAACTTCATCGGTTAAGTTACTTATCTTGGTTGTTGATTCATGAGGTTGATTTTATGTCATGGTCTCCCAACCTCTAACCACCTATATAACTTAGACCCACAACTACATCATTGAGTGGAGATGTGAGAACTAAGCTAAATGCATTTATATTTCATCCCGTAGTGAACCAAGTAAGGCTTTAAGGTATATCCCTATCCTAGATTCTAATTAAAATACCCTATTTTATAAAGGAATAAGAACCCTACTCTATATACCCTACTATCTATCTTCTTATTCCTCCACCCGAGATCAGAAGGTCGATAATATATGTATTATAAGGGTCGCAAATCCTTAAAATAATGATAATAGGTGTAAATAAACAACCAAATGTGATAAATAAATAAAACCAAATCAATTCGCAGAATCATAGTCATGTTCTTGGCTTCAACCCCAGACATGGGGCGTTTAGCCACTAATTGACATCATTATAATCCAAATAATTGAATTCATTCTTAAATCCATTAAAAATCTAATGTAAAGAGAAATAAACCCTAGAAGTTTTTAGCATCCCCTATACAAGTCCAAAAATGTCCCAAAATATTTACAATATGTTTAAAGTCGTGTATTTATAGTAGAGGCAAATTGGTCGTATGGGAATATAGGGAGCGGTGTGGGCTTTAGACCACCGGAATGGAGGGTGTGCCACCTGCCTTATTAAAAAGCTATAAAGGGGCATCCTCCTTCTTTAGACCATGGGGGTGAAGGGGTCATCACCCCTGTATCGCCTGCTCTCACTGGAATGGGCCATCTTGACATTGAACTTTGTCTTCCACCTTTGTTGTCCATCCCAAGCCTTTTAGTGTTATTTCCACTTGAATTTCAGCTTTTTCCTCATCAATATATCAATATAATTAATTCAACAAGAATCCTACATCATCAAACACCATAGCTTAGAGCTCAATACAACAAATAATCCATAACGATGAACTCGATACTCAAGTTAAGCCTAGTCTCATCCTATTAATCATTAGCTTATTGAATTGACTCTTAGCTCGACTCAATTGTACTTTTCACACTACAAACAAGTTGTTCCACTCACAAATATACAATAATAATATTAGGAACTCATTTGACACAATAGAATCCATCACGATAGACTAGAACAACACCAAGCCCAAGCTAGTAAAACTAGTTTTCTCGTCTAGACTTTAAATGACCAAAACTTGTTTGAAAACACCTTTTAACATTGTAATCACATAATTAAATACTTAGATGCTTATTTATATAATCATTAACACATAAAGAACACGAATTATCCTCAAAACAAGGCTAATTAAGCTAGGATAAAATACTAAAGTGCATAAATACACCCAACATCAGTGAGCAGTTGGGACAATCAAGGACATTTCTGTCATTTTAAAAAACAAAAGTGCATTGTTTACTTATTCTATAGGCCTCAAAATTTGTACATTAACTTTTAATGACTAAAAAAACCTTCTTTTTATAAATGTCAATCCCATCCAAATTTGTATAATATCTCATGTGGACCCTACAATTTTTTTCACAACTTTCTATAAATATTTTGTGTTTTTGTCCGTCTTAATACACAATACTCATTTCTATTTCTTATTATAAGTGGTGAAATTTTTATTTTATTTTATTCAAATAAAATATCCACATGCAAGTAGAATAATTTTTTTCTTTGCACCTTTGGTTATAGTAAATTATTTAGTAGAGTAATAAAGAAATAAAAAATATATTACTCCATTCGTTTAAAAAAGAATAACCTATATTAATTTGACAAGGAATATAAGAAAATAAAAAAAAACTTTTGTATCTTGTGATCATAACTAAAGTTATGTCAAATGTACAAAAATATCCTTTATCTTGTGGTCCTAAACATGATACGTGAAAAGTTGAAATTAAATTATTTTTTTTTTTAAAAGGAAAAGTTATTTTTAAAAATATAATAAATTAAAATAAAAAAAGGTCTTTATTTTTTAAATGGAGAGAATAACAAGCATCTACAAGACATTCATCTATCCACAAATTCATATCATTCAAAAATAATTTCAAGTTGAACTTTTTTACGACATCTAAAATAATTATAAAATAGTATAATTTGTTAAAACTTAAAAAGTAATTTAAGTAGTGAGTTTTGTTCATATTTTATTATGATACGAGAATTTATGTGATAATTTTTTTATTAAATAAAAATAAAAATAATATACATGAATCAAATGAGAAGAATAATTTAATATCTAAAGAGAAATTATATTTAAAATTTATCCTATTGAAATATTTTTTTTTTCAATCATAATGTCCAGATGAGCTTTCTCTCCTCTTCACTAAATCCGCAGAATAAACAACTTACTTTTGCATGCAACATTCATTATTACTTTTTATTATTTTTGTCTAATAATAAATGTATGTTTAAGGTTTTTATTATTTACAAATATAACCAAGGGTGTAACATTTTTTTTCATAATTTTCTTAATATTTTCATATGATCTTTTATGTGGATTTCACTACAACTCTATTTTAAATGGAAAAAATTAGATATAATGGTCATTTTATTAGAATCTTTTCAATATCATTGATGATGTAATCTTTGACATGGATCCCAAATATCTCAACTATAAGACTATTTTAATGTATAGTGAGAAAAATTGAATGCATTATACAAAATGTTTAATTTAATACATCCAATGTCTAAATTTAAATGATATATTTTTCTTTAGTAATCAATTCTAAAAAAAAAATGACATTTTTTATTTGAATAGTATTTTAGAACTTTGTTAATATTGTAGTCATGTTGAATTTTATTTATTTGTCAAAAAGTCAACAAAGATATACTCTTGTATTTTAAGTTTATTTATTTTAAAAATATTTTGAAACATTGCAAAGTTTTTTCATATATCTTATATTTGATATCTAATCAAAATAATATAAATTGAAATAATAAAGGTAGACTTAATTTATGGAATGATGTGCGAATACTAACATATGTTACATAAAAGATTAAAAAAAAAAGTAAAATTTATTTTGGCCACACATTTAATTGGATAAAGTAACTAGTACTAATCATAGTAAAATAATACAAAAATACTCATAAATTTGAATAAGTATTTATCTATCAAATACATTAAGTGTTTCCTCCATAATTCCAAAACTTCACATGATACATATCATTACAAAGATTGACAATACATGTAATTTATGGAAACAAAATTATTTACTAATCACCTCTTAGAATTATTTTAAATAGCTTATTTAAAATGTAATATTAATTGCCTTTTATAATTCTATCATCTGCTAAATATAATTCTATTGGTGTATCTATTCCTTCTCTAAAACATGCTTTTATTAATATTTTTGTGCCTCCAAGGTGTACATATTTTATTGGGTCTCTACTTTTTATATCGTTTATTTCTTTATTAATTATTCTTTTTGTTACTAGTGGTATACTGGCTTTACCTTTTGCATATCTACAGTCTATTACGTGCTCTTTTTGACTTATTACATAATATTCTTCCTTTTTTCTAGTAAATATATTTTTTATTGTTGGTATTTTAAATATTTTTTCTACACTTAAGTCTAACTCTTTTCCTTTTATTTCATCAAATACATTGTTATCAAATATTATTTTTTGATCTGTTCCTTCTTCATTTAAATATTCTTCTTTTGTTAATATTTTTATATCTTCTTCAGTCATTTAATTCATCTAATTCACTATCTATTTCATTATCTGTTTCATTCTCTGAAATTTCATATATACTGTCTTCGCTTTCTAATTCGTAATCTATATAATCTATTTGCATATATTCTGTATTTTCTATTTTTATTTCTGATATTTGGCATAATAACTGCCATAAAAGGAAATTTAATATACCAAAAATTCTCTTTATTTGAGGTAGTAAATTTCCTTTTCAAGTAGACAAATCACTTTAAAAAAGAAATTTCTTTCTTATTATATTAAATTGATCTCCAGTTTTTGACGTATATAAGACGAGACGTAGAAACAACCTTTAACTTTATGATTCATTATAATTTTCATCCATTAGGTCCTTTTTTCATTTGTTAAACAATCATAAAATGAATTTAAATGTATTTAAAATATATTTATGTATGAATTAGTATGATTCTATGAAAACAGTAAATTATAATTTTAATCTATTCTCTTGTATGATTTTTAAATAAAGTATAAAAAAACATTAAAGATAGTTATTTAATGTAAGAAAATGTGTTTGACGTGATGTTAAACTAAACATTAGAGTATATGATATTTTAAAATTATTTATGAAAAATTAATAAGTTGTAAGCTATTATTTGAATTTGTAAAAATAAAAAGTTATATTTTATTATATAGTGTGATTTCTACTTACATTTTCTATTGTATTTATTCAAAAATGTTATTAATCATTTTTTGAAAAACTTATTAAATAACTGTAAATATATTTGAAAGTGTAATATTGGGCCCATAAATGGACACTTTGTTATCTCGTAAACAAATAATTCATAAGTGTGTCCATTCATAGTTTTTTTTGGAAAAACTACAGGAATATCCTCAAAATTAGGTGGTTTTTAAATTTTGACTCCAAATAAAAGAGCTTCATAAAAATAGCCTTCAGCTATTAAATGATATATTTTCAGACAAAATTGCCCCTGATCGATGAAGTAAATTATATAAATGATCCTCATAATATATAACAACTCCATACTTATTCATCATTCAACTTTTATTTTTTTCTTTTTAATTTTACTTTGATTTTTATTTTTGCTTTTCTTTTTTCTTTTAAATTTTTCTCAACCCTTACTTATTTTCCTTCTCTCCTCTCAACTTCTTTTTTTTTCTTTTTTATTTTACTTTGATTTTTTATTTTTTATTTCCTCTTTTTTTGTTCTTTTAAGTTTTTCTCAATCCTTACTCTTTTTTCTCCTTTACTCCTCTCAACATCTATTTTATAAAATAAAAAATCATTTTTATTTTTCTTTCCTTTTTTTCTTTTTAAGTTTTTCTCGGCCTTTATTTTTATTTTATATTTTTTTTAATTTTATGAACCTTTATTTTTGCCCTTTCTCTCTCAACTTCTAAATTTTCTTTGATTTTTATTTTTAAAAATATTTTTCTTCATTTTCTGCAATTTTTATCATTTTTGTTCTTTTCTTCGATTTCTTCCAATCAAGTTACATCCCATGAGCAAGAGTTGACACTATCACATTATAGAGGCAAGAGTTATGACTTTCAAACAACAAACTACTTTTCATGGGCAAAAATTGACACTACCACATTGTAGAGGCAAGACTTATGACTTTCAAACAACAAGTTATGTTTCATGGACAAGAGTTGACACTACCACATTGTGTTTTGATTTATGAGATGTTCTATAACTCTTACCTTAGAGGTAAAACTTAGCTCAAGGACTTTCAAACAACAAATTATGCCCCACGGGAAAGAGTTGAATCTACCACGTTGTGTTTTCATTTATGAGATGTTCTACAACTATTGTCTTAGA